>BPLQ01007533.1:0-82500 GCA_021605075.1 Caerostris darwini
TAAATATTTCTACTTTAATGTTCATAAATACATAAATATCGAAGTTTAAAATTAGATCAATTGTACACAAACACACTACATCAGTGTCTTCTTAACAAGGAGAAATTCTGTAAGGCGCCAATTTTTTTGAATAATAAATCCTTGAGGTTGACTTTACCAATGAATACGTACCTTCCAGATATTATAAATAACAAGATTTATAATCGTAGTTTTATGCTGACTAGATGACTGGATCGAAGTCAAACACACATCTAGTGAGATGTATATTTATATATAGATCATTTGAATTTCCTCATCAGCTTAAATAATTCATTTATGTGAAATAAATCAGAAAGATAAATCCTATCCAATGCAATTTGGAAAATATATTCAAATTTTAGAAAATACTTAATTTTAGTCCCCTTACATAAAAAAGAAGAAAAATTCAAGCTATTATTGCTATCCAGCTGTTTAAGTTAACTATTCAGAATTATTATATATCTCAAATAAAATCATGAGAGAAAATCAGATATTCTTAAGAGTACCTCTACCCTATAAATATTACAAAGTCATGTTTGTTAAAAAACCCTGTGTTTTCAGAGTACTTCACAAATATTTTCGAAATCAAAGAATTCAAAGAAAACCTAAGTTAATTCAACTTTTTAACATGCCCTAAAGCCAAAATCTTCTTACTAACTGAGAGAAAGAGAGAGATCAGTGTTCTCCCATGAATCCCTGCAAAGAACAGAACTGTATCTCATTATTTCCTCCCTTTCCAAAAGACCTCTCCTTTTAGTACTCTTTTCTAATCAATGATTCATTATTCATAAAGTATAATGGAGAGGAAACTCGGAAGTTTTCTTTTTCCATTTTCAGAACAAAAAGAAGAAGAAGAAGTGAAAGAAATTTTCTGCTATAGTTAGCTGAATTTTGACCGCAGTTGCACAACCAGCAAAATGAAATACTCAGGAGGTAGGAAGTAGAGAGAGAGAGTAAAATGTACCTGGCGACTGAAAGGGTGCATAAACCAATATCGAAATCTTGCCAATACATCGATCCGGAAAATAGATATTGGACTGAAAGAGAATCCTTTAGAAAATATTGATCATCTTCCTTCCTGTATTCCAGTGCCTCTTGTGTGGCCCGGTTTTCTATTCAATTTTTAAAGAGTATTCAAGCTTCATTTAAAAAGATTTCTGGTGTGACTTCATTGGAATATTTGGTGCTCGCGGTATATGAATAAATTATTCATATAACTAGCAAATTTTTTTATTTGTATTTAAATATATTTAAAAAATGGTGTTTTGCCATTATGAATCCGAAATTTAAATTTAGTAACTCATTTTTTAGAATTTCAGTGGAAAACCAATTGTAACATTGGTTTTCTTAAGATTTGAAGAACAAAGCAAGTAACTTAACTGAATTTAATTGTCATAGCAGAATAAACTAAACTGCCAATTTACTAATTATGTTGAATACAGTTTCCATTGTTTATTTAATTTGCTTTAAAGTGCGCGAAGCAATCTATTTTTAAATTGAAATTCAGAACTTTCTGAGGGCACGAATTTAAACCACAATTAATGATCGGCAAATTCTAAGAAATTCTTTCTTTGTTCGATGAGTGCATTGTGCGGAAACAAAACAAAGTTAGCCACATTATTTCGCATCTGAATCGAGCCAAAATTCGCCGCATTTAATAATCTGTCTTCCACATGTCACAGCGCACTTTGTTAAGCATGGCGGAGTAATTTATTGAATCTCCACTCAATTCAATAAAAAGGTCCTCTTCATTGAGGAGGGCATCAGAGGATGAGTGATGAATATTATTTTCGCAAGGGTCAATTTTTAAAATGGGTTCCTTCCGCGAAATAAACAGTTCCGACAGAGCGGCCATTTTGCACTGGCCCACCCACACAAAGGGGCTAGAAGCGATATCAGGTTTCCATACATGCGGTGTGCATAATACATGGATTACTCTTTCCTGGCACAGTGTTAAGTTGGGAAGTTGAATGCATAGCCTTTGGAGGTAGCATTGCTGTGCCGGAGACAGTTAATTATAGGAAATATGGATGGGCGTTTGATGTTGTTGTTAAACTGAGTTTGCTTAATGCTCTATTATTTCAATGAAATCTGTAATTGCGTGGAAGGTGTTTGGGAGCGTCAATGTTTACTTAAGATATTTCTTTATACATTATGAAAGACATATCTTTATATATATATATATATATTTTATTTAGTTATATTATATATATATATTCAAAATCTTTTATTGTAATATCTCTACAATATATATTTATGGGGACATAATTTTTTTCTTTTTTTCATATGCCAGGAAGTTTACTTCAGAGTTTCTGTTTTGTGAATGTTATTATGGTTTTGTTATACAATATTATGAAGCAAATGTTAATTGAAGTGTGACGAATACTGCTGTGCTTTGCCTTTTACCTTTTTACTGTGCAAAATCATGCTTTTATTTCAATCCTTGTCAGTTCTACTTTCATTTTTATATCGTTGTGTTATGTATTGTATCTATATACTTGTCGGATTTCATGTCTCATTTTTTATTTATTTTTGCGGAATTATGCCAAAATAAAAAAAGTTGCTTAAGTTTTGCAAACTAGTATATATATATAATATTATGTTATTATATTATATTATAAATATTTATATTTATTTTTACACTAACTCTGCAATATAAACTTAATTAAAAATTTTCTCTTTTCCTTACATTTTAATTTAATTTGAACCAGTTAATAAATAAATTCTTTTTTATTCATACAAAAGTGTCCTCAAAGTTTATCAAAATAAGGGATAATTTATATATATGCTCAAGACATTAATAATCTATGTAAGGTAATGTCATAAAAATTTATAAAAAATGTGAAATATATTTGATTTGATTTATGAAAATGTGTTATAAAGTATTGATAAAACAATAATAAAGTAAAAAATTATGAATATAAAATTTAAGTTAACAATTTATAACTATACAATTCAAAAATTTAAAAAAAACATAATTATATAAAAATGTTATTAATGAAATTAAAATTTTTCAGAACAACAATAAATAAAACAAGTGATTTTCTTTGTTTAGATATAATGAACAATTTGTATATATTTAAATAAAATATTTTAAGAAAATATTTATTTCAGAAATATGTTTAGTCAAATATTGTAGCTTTTATAAGTGTATTCTTTATTTAATATTTTCTTTGTCCGTTTCTTACATTGAACTATCGTAACACTAGAATTTAATTAATAAATTCGCATTTTTTTTTCTTTGCCATAGCAAAATAAACAAAACATCTAGTTTACTAATTTTATTGAAGACAATTCCCATTATTTATTTATTTTGCTTTAGTGCACGAGATAATCTATTTCTAAACTGAAATTCAGAACTTTCTGAGTGCACGAATTTAAACCACGATTAATGATCGGCAAATTCTAAGAAATTCTTTCTTTGTTCGATGAGTGCATTGTGCGGAAACAAAACAAAGTTAGCCACATTATTTCGCATCTGAATCGAGCCAAAATTCGCCGCATTTAATATTCTCTCTTCCGCTGACACAGAACACTTTGTGAGCATGGCGGAGTTAATTTATTGAATCTCCACCCAATTCAATAAAAGGGACCTCTCTATTGAGGAGGGAATCAGAGGATGAGTGATCAATATTATTTTCACAAGGGCCGATTTTTAAATGGATCCTTCCGCCAAATAAACAGTTCCGACAAAGCGGCCTTTTTACACCGGCCCACCCTCACAAATTAAGGACGAAGTGATATCAGGATTCCATAAATGCGGTTGAAGCCGTGTCCATGATACATGGATTACTCTTCGCTGGCACATTGTTAAGTTGGGGAGTTGAATGTATAGCCTTTGGATGTAGAACTGCTGGAAATATGGATGGGCTTTTGATGTTGTTATTAACTGAGTTTGTTTAATGCTTTATTATTGCAATGGAATCTGTGATTATGCGGAAGGTGTTTAGGAGAGTCACTGTTTACTTAAGAGATTCGTTTATATTACGAAAATGTTTTTGAAATGTATATATATATATATATATAGATATGTACAAAATATTTCAGTGTAATATCTCTCTCTGTATATTTATTTATATGGACAATTTCTTATTTTTTTTAAGGTGTTAGAATCCGAAAGACTTCAAAGGTCCTGCATTGTGTTTGTTATTATGACTTTGTTATACAATTTAATTAGGTTTCTATGAAGCACATAATTATGCTAGCGAATACTGCTGTGCCTTTTGCTGTGTAAAATCATTCTTTTATTTTATTGTCAGTTTTACCTTTGATCTTCTTTTTATCGTAGTAATGTGAAAATGATGGCATAAAAATTGTTTTCATTGTTATTTGTATTCTGGCAATTCTCAGTTGAAATTTTCCATAATAACTTCCATTGAGATTTTTTTATTTTTTCACCCAGCGATTATAATATTGTATAATAATGTCTAAAACAAAGAAATAACGTATATTTACATAAAAAATATTTTAAATTCAATGGCACGAAGCTATACAATTTTTTTTATCTAATTCTTAGTAAAGTAAACTTTAATTTAAGAAATAATAAATATTAATTAAAAGTTTAAATTTTACCAAATTTTTAAAACATATTTTGAATATTAGTTAGTAAATAAACAGAACTTCTTTTATAGAATC
Source organism: Caerostris darwini (assembly GCA_021605075.1). Classification (NCBI taxonomy): domain Eukaryota; kingdom Metazoa; phylum Arthropoda; class Arachnida; order Araneae; family Araneidae; genus Caerostris; species Caerostris darwini. The sequence goes on from BPLQ01007533.1 coordinate 4,654, forward strand.
ATATTTGAGGAAAATAATCAGGTTTAAAATAATTTTTAACTGTATTTTTAATACAAACACACAAGTAAACATTCTCTACAGGTCTGTTTAGTCATAATCTGAAAGATATATTTCAAATCATAAATTATTCTTTTGTCTTAATCAGGTATTATTTAAAATCTAGCAATTCTCTTACAAAGATAATATTTTTATACATTTCTAATTATATGTGTTTTTTACTTGAATCAATTAAAATCTGCCTTGATCTTTATTCTTCTAAAAGTGATCCAAAATTCCAATGTTATACGTGTGAAATGTTCGTGCATTCTTTGTAAAAGTAGTAAAATAATCAGAAGGACTGCAGATTCATAATTTTCACCTTTGTTTTTCGTGTACTTTCCTTTTTGGTAGTTTGCCAAACAGAAAACAGTTCACTGTCAACAAACTTGAAATAAAATAAATAACCTGAATATTATTTTTACGTTTCAACAGCGTTACAAGCAATAAATAAAACGGAGAAATTTTGAAAATAAGTTATGGTTTGAAATTTAACAGAAAGTTAAATTACAGTTTGAGTAAAATTTATGTAAGACATTATTTTCATCTAAATATTTTTAAAAATATTTAAATAGTACACTTAACATTACAAGAATCAAGATATTTAACTTTTGCCATGTTAAGTGTGCTTGGCAACTAAAATTGTCATTATTTTGCAAAATGAATTATTAAAACTGTATAATAAATTGTTTTTCTCTTCATCTTTCTGCTGTGAATATTTATTCAGCTGTTTTGTTTAAATTAATCTTTCTTAGTCTATTATTAAAATCTAGAATATTATAATATATAAGCGAATGTATTTATATTATTTCTTGTTGAATATATTCCTAAATGAATGTCTTAACGATTAGTTTAATAATAAGAGTAGCTAAAAATCACCTTACATACCATCGTAATAATTAAATTTTAGTGTAATATAGCTTTGATGGAAATTATGCAATGCCTTTAGGTTCAAATTTATATATATATATATATATATATTTACTTCTGTACTTGTGTTTGTCATTACACATCTCCTAAACGTCTGGTTCGATTTTAAAGAAATTTTGTGTGTGTGTTTGAGTGGGTCCCTGGATGGTTTAGATTCACAATTAGACCTGATAGGTGCCGCTGCAATCGGGTTCTTCTGTACGTGTGTGTGTCACTAAACTCCTCCTAAACAGCTGGACCCATTTTGATGAAATTCTTTGTGTGAGTTTGACAAAATGAGAATGTTTTTATGCTATCCCCTTTGTTGTAAGTAGCCACCAGATGCTGCTGCAGTATATCAACTTCTTTAGCGTTAACCCAACCGCTATGAAAGTTAGTAATAATATGTATTCGAGTACGGAAAATAGGTTCCAGCTATCTACTTTATTGTCACTTGCCACTAGCTGATGCTGCAGTATTTGATCTTATAGACCGTTAGAACGATATCCATGAAAATTTGTATGTACATATATTGGAACATGAATAATATGTTGGTGATATGTAATATTCTATAATACATTCTCTTGCCAGGAACAAAAACCAAAGGATAACTAACAAAGTGTTAATTAAAAACATGGCCATCTTGTACAACAAACCATTAATAACTATACATGGAATTGTATAATAAAATCATCATAGCATTCACAACAAAAAGACCATGGAGTTTCTTACATTTAGATCTGTGTCTTTCGTAAATAAAAAAAAATGGGGGAGGGTGAATTGTTTAAGATCCGAAGTGCTCATGAATTACAGCAACGAAACTGAAAATCATTTAATAAACCCAAAATCAAATGGTTAAACGGTAAAAACTGCATCGATAGATTAAAATACGACACAAAAATTTGCAAAAAACACAAATGACAGAATGAAATTATGTTGTTCAGGACAGCCACAAAACCAGAAAGAATTCAATAAACCCAAAAGGATAAAATCAATTACAATATCCTGAGGTTGACTTCATCACTGAATGCCGACCCCCTGGATATTATAAATTTCATGATTTATATTCGTATTTTTATGCTTTTTATGCTGGATAGATGAATGGTTCCAAGTCAAAGACACATCCAGCGATATATATATATATGTGTGTACATATACAGAGAGAGAGAGATCATTTGAATTTTAGCATCGCCTTAAATAATTCACTTATGCGAAAAACGTATCCTTTGCAATTTGGAAATTATATTGAAGAATTAGTAAAGATTTAATTTTAGTCCCATTACCTAAAATAAGAAAAATTTTATTTGTTATTGCTATCGAGCTATTCAATTTAACTATTGGGAATTATTTATGTACCTCAACGAAAATCATGAAAGAAAATCAAATATTCTTAAGAGTACAAATACCCAATACACATTACAAATCTGTGTATGTTAAATGACCCTGTGTTTTCGGAGTACTTCACAAATATTCTTGGAATCAAAGAATTCAAAGAAAACTAACTTAATTCAACTCTTTAAGATGCCCTAAAAACAAAATCTTCTTACTAGCAGAGAGAAAGAGAGACTCCCTTTCCAAAAGACTTCTCCTTGTACTCTTTTCTAATCAATGATTCATTATTCATAAAGTATAATGGAGAGGAAACTCGGCATTTTTCCTTTTCCATTTTGCTGAAGAACAAGAAGAAATAAAAACAAAAAATTCTGCAATAGTTAGCTGGATTTTGACCGCAGTTGCACAAACGGCAAAATGAAATCCTCATGAGTGAGTAAAATGTACCTGGCGACTGAAAGGGTGCATAAACCAATATCGAAATCTTGCCAATACATCGATCCGGAAAATAGATATTGGACTGAAGAGAATCCTTTAGAAAATATTGATCATCTTCCTTCCTGTATTCCAGTGCCTCTTGTATGGCCAGGTTTTCTATTCAATTTTTAAAGTGTATTCAGGCTTCATTTAAAAGGTTTTGCTGGTGTGACTTCATTGGAAGATTTTGTGCTCACGGTATATGAATAAATTATTCATGTAACAAGCAAATATTTTTTATTTATATTTCAATATATTTAAAAAATGATGTTTTACCATTATGAATCTGAAATGTAAGTTTAGTTATCTTGCAACTCATTATTTAGTATTTCAGCAGAAAACAACAGTGCAACATTGTTTTCTAATAATTTGTATAACAGAGCAAAGAATTTCTTTCAAGATAACTTAATTTAAATCATAAATTGCTTTTATTTACTTACTTTTTTAAACGTTTGCACCTAAATATTTATAATTTCATATTTACCGGAATATAAAAATAGATTAATGATGCACAAACACTCTATATCAGTGTTTTCTTAATAAGGAAAAATTCTATAAAACCCCTATTTTTTTTAATAATAAAGCTTGAGGTTGACTTTACCACTGAATACGTATCTTAAAGATATTATAAATAACAAAATTTATAATCGTATTTTTATGCTCGATCGATGACTGGGTCGGAGTGAAAAACGCATCTAGCGAGATGTGTATTTATATATAAATCCTTTGAATTTCATCCTCATCTTAAATAATTCGTTTATGGGAAAAAAATCAAAAGGTTACACTCTATCCTTTGCAATTTTGAAACTATATTCAAAAATATTAGAAAATTCTTTATTTTAGTCCCATTACTTAAAATGCAATATAAATTCCAACTATCATTGCTATACAGCCGTTGATGTTAACTATTGAGAATTATTCATGTTCCTCAATGAAAATGATGAAAAAAAAAATCAAATATTCTTAAGAATATTATACCCAATACCTTAGTACAAATAACCAATAAGCATTATAAATCTGTGTACGTTAAATAACCCTGTGTTTTCAGAGTACTTCTAAAATATTTTCAAAATCAAAGAATTCCAAGAAAACACAACTTAATTCAACTCTTCAAGAGGCCCTAAAACAAAAATCTTCTTACTCATTTGGAGAGGGAGAGATATCAGAGTTCTCCCATGAATCCCTGCAACGAACAGAACTGTATCTCATTATTTCCTCCCCTTCCAAAAAAGACCTTCCCTTTTAGTACTCTTTTCTAATCAATGATTCATTATTCATAAAGTATAATGGAGAGGAAACTCGGAAGTTTTCCTTTTCCATTCGCAGAAGAAGAAATAAAAAAAAATTTCTGCAATAGTTAGCTGGATTTTGACCGCAATTGCACAAACGGCAAAATGAAATCCTCACGAGGAAGGAAGTAGAGAGAGAGAGAGAGAGAAATGTACCTGGCGACTGAAAAGGTGCATAAACCAATATCGAAATCCTGCCAATACATCGATCCGGAAAATAGATATTGGACTGGAAGAGAATCCTTTAGAAAATATTGATCATCTTCCTTCCTATTCCAGTGCCTATTGTATGGCCCGGTTTTCTATTCAATTTTTAAAGTGTATTCAGGCTTCATTTAAAAGGATTCCTGGTGTTACTTCATTAGAATATTTTGTGCCCTTGTTATATGAGTAAATTATTCGTGTAACTAGCAAATTTTTTTATTTGTATTTAAATATATTGAAAAAATGGTGTTTTGGCATTATGAATCCGAAATTTAAATTTAGAAACTCATTTTTTAGAATTTCAGCAGAAAATCAGTGCCGCATTGGTTTTCTTATAGTTTGAAGAAAGCAAAGAACTTATTTTGATAGAAATTAATTTAAATTATAATTTGCTTTTATTTATTTATTTTTTATACATGTGCGCCTAAATATTTATAAATTCTTATAATGTATCGAAATATAAAATTTGATAAATAGTACACAAACACTCTACATCACTGTCAGCTTAACAAGGCGAAGTTCTATAATGTCAACCTCTTTTTTAATAATACCTTTTTAGTAACTTTGTTATTTTATTTGTTATATATTTGCCAAACAAATGTGTTATATTATTTTTTACATATTTAAGTAACTTTGTTATATATTTGCCCAGTAACTTTGTTTTTCTTATAATTTCAAGAAGAAAGCAAATAACTTCTTTTAATAGAAATTCATGTAAATAATAAATTGCTTTTATTTATTTGTTTTTTAAATATTTATGAATCCGTATGTATCGAAATATAAATCTGAGTTGTAGTACACAGTCACTCAACTTCGGTGGGAGAAATTCTGTAATACCAACATTTTTTTTTAATAATAAAGCGCCAAGTAGCTTTATTATTTTTATTTTATTTTGTTTGTTATATATTTACTAAGCATCTTTGTTTCTCATATTATTTGAAGAGCAAAGCAAAGAACTTTTTTTAATAGAAATTAATTTAATTTATAAATTGCTTTTATTTATTTTTTTAAATATTTCTACTCTAATGTTCATAAATACATAAATATAGAAGTTTAAAATTAGATCAATTGTACACAAACACACTACATCAGCGACTTCTTAACAAGGAGAAATTCTGTAAGGCCCCCAATTTTTTAATAATAAATCCTGAGGTTGACTTTACCACTGAATACGTACCTTCCAGATATTTTAAATAACAGGATTTATAATCATATTTTTATGCTGACTAGATGACTGCATCGAAGTCAAACACACATCTAGTGAGATGTATATTTATATAAAGATCCTTTGAATTTCATCCTCAGCTTAAATAATTCATTTATGTGAAAAAAATCAAAAAGATGAACCTTATCCAATGCAATTTGGAAAATATATTCAAATTTTAGAAAATAATTCATTTTAGTCCCCTTACATAAAAAGGAAGAAAAATTCAAGCTATTATTGCTATACAGCTGTTTAAGTTAACTATTGGGAATTATTATATATCTCAAATAAAATCAGGAGGCAAAATCAGATATTCTTAAGAGTTCCACTACCCAATAAACATTACAAAGTCATGTATGTCAAACAACCCTGTGTTTTCAGAGTACTTCACAAATATTTTTGGAATCAAAGAATTCAAAGAAAACCAAGAGTTAATTCAACTCCTTAACATGCCCTAAATCCAAAATCAGTGTTCAATCAATGAGAGAGATCAATGTTCTCCCATGAATCCCTGCAACGAACTGAACTGTATCTCATTATGTCAGCTCTTTCCAAAAAGACTCTTCCTTGTAGTACTCTTTTCTAATCAATGACTCATTATTCATAAAGTATAATGGAGAGGAAACTCGGCAGTTTTCCTTTTCCATTCACAGAAGAAGAAGAAGAAGAAACAAAAAAAATAATTTCTGCAATAGTTAGCTGGAGTTTGACTGCAGTTGCAAAAACAGCAAAACTGAATGCTCAGGAGGAAGGAAGTAGAGAGAGAGAGAGTAAAATGTACCTGGCGACTGAATAGGTGCATAAACCAATATCGAACTCTTGCCAATACATCGATCCGGAAAATAGGTATTGGACTGGAAGAGAATGCTTTAGAAAATATTGATCATCTTCCTCCCTGTATTCCAGTGCCTATTGTATGGCCCGGTATTCTATTCAATTTTTAAAGTGTATTCAGACTTCATTTAAAAGGGTTTTCTGGTGTGACTTCATTAAAATATTTTGTACTCATGGTATGAATAAATTATTCATGTAACCAGCAATTATTTTTATATATGTATTTAAATATAATTAAAAAAAATGGTATTTTACCATTATGAATTTGTAATGTAATTTTAGTTGTCTTGTAGCTCATTATTTAGATTTTCATCAAAGAAACAAGCGCAACATTAGTTTTCTTGTAATTTGAAGCAACGCGAAGAATTTCATTTGCATTTTATTGATAAATATATATCATTTTAATTTTAAAATCATCTTAAAATTAATTTATAATATAAAATCAACAATTTATACCCTATCATATGCAATTTAAAAAATGTATTCAAATTTCAGAAAATATTACATTTTACTTCCTTTACACATAAAAATAAGAGAAATTCCAGATATTATTGCTTTCAAGCTAACTATTGGGAATTACTTATATACCTCAACGAAATTCGTGAAAGAAAATCCATTATTCTTAAGAGTACAAATACCCAATAAGCATTACAGATCTGTGTATGTTAAATAACCCTTTTTCAGAGTACTTCTCAAATATTTTTGGAATCAAAGAATTCAAAGAAAATCCAAGTTAGTTCAACTCTTTAAGATGCCCTAAGCCCAAAATCTTCTTACTAACTTGGAGTGAGAGAAAGATCAGTGTTCTCCCATGAATCCCTGCAACGAACAGAACTGCATCTCATTATTTCCTCCCTTTCCAAAAAGACTTCTCCTTGTACTCTTTTCTAATCAATGATTCATTATTCATAAAGTATAATGGAGTGGAAACTCGGCAGTTTTCCTTTTCCATTCACTGAAAAAGAAGAAGAAATAAGAAAAAAAATTTTCTGCAATAGTTAGCTGGATTTTGACCGCAGTTGCACAAACGGCAAAATGAAATCCTCAGGAGAGAGTAAAATGGCGACTGAAAAGGTGCACAAACCAATATCGATATCTTGCCAATACATCGATCTGGAAAATAGATATTGGACTGGAAGAGAATCCTTTAGCAAATATTGATCATCTTCCTTCCTGTATTGCAGTGCCTATTGTATGGCCTGGTTTTCTATTCAATTTTTAAAGTGTATTCAGACTTCATTTAAAAGGTTTTGCTAGTGTGACTTCCTTCAAATATTTTGTGCTCACAGTATATGAATAAATTATTCTCGTAACTAGAAAATCTAATCTATTTAAATATATTTTAAAAAAAGGATATTTTACCATTATTAATTTGAAGTATAAATTTACTTGTCTTGTAGCTCATTATTTAGAATTTCAGCAGAAAACCAAGTGTAACTTTCGTTTTCGTATAATAACAGTGATTTGATAATAGCCAAATATATAAATGCACAAATACCTTATACTTGCTGGTAAACCATTAGTAATGCTTTGTTATATTAAAAATATATATAATAGTCAAACACAAATCTACTGATATTAAAATACTTAATTTTAAGACTCATTAGGATTTTTAATATGCTTGAATAACAGTGGAAATTATTTATCATTCACGGGATATTTATAAACAATTATGAAGCACATAACTAAAATTATAACTTTTCAGAAATATCAACATTATTTTTGAAATTAGTTAAGCTGTTCATTTTTCATATGTAGTAAATATGTGACAACTGTTTTTGGGATTAATTTTAGAGTTTAAGGACAGCTGAATTACATTGAATTTAATGATAAAATTTTGAATATTGAATTTTCAGGGAAATATTTTTAAAATACATACTACATAACATTTATCATTTAATTCATTAAACTGATATTGTAAATGACATGTTATTTATCTTAATCAAATTCCACTTTAATTAAATTCACTTTAATGATTACTGTTTTAGATTTATCAATTCTAGAGATTAATAATTAGTGACCAACAGTTTTCAACACTACTCAAACTGCTTAGAATAACAGCAAACTCATTTCAAATTTATATGAAAGAAAACTGAAGTTATCAGAGTTTTGTCATAATTTGTTATTTCGATATATATGATGGCAATATTTTCTTCATTTAAAAAAAACAGAATATTTTAATCATTTAATGGGTATTGCAAAGGACATATTTTAAATCTTAATAACACTACATTTTATGGCTCACTTATTTCTTCAGAAATTAATTAATAAGTTATTAAGGATTTGTAATAATAATAAAAAGAATTTTACGATCTAATATGCTGGGCATTAAACACTGATAGAAATGTATTGCTTAAAGAAGTACATTTCTATCAGTATTTGATATCCAGTATATTGTAAGAAACTAAAATCTTCCTGTAAAAGTTTACAGCTATATTTTCTTTTATTTGCTTCTACGATAACTTCCTAAAAATCAGAAATCCGAACAATTGTGATGCGCTTTAATACCTAAGAGCCCATCAACGAAATAAAAAATAAATAAAAGCCACCCTTCCAAACACACACAGTATTTTTCCCCATCTCCTCCAGTGACATTTTTAAACCGCCAATTTCACAATCCCTTTTTTGGCGACATTCTTGGCAAGCCGCATTCATACGATCATTTAGAACAAGAAAAGACGTTTCTTGAAATGTATCGCCAAACTGTGAAATGGACATATTTCTGTTCTACCCACGGAATTTTTCTTTGAGAAACTTCTTCCAATCACTTCAATTCTTTTTCTTTCTTTTTTTGTTCCTTTTTTTTGGTATGGATGGCGGGGTGGTGTTTTGGAAACGCATGTGGGTGGGGGATAGGTCCGAGGAGTAACCCTTTCGCCCATCTTTTATTCCGCTCTCTGATGTCCAAAAAGCCGGCTTTCTAAAAGAGCAGCAAGGGGAAATGTCAGGGCCACGGCTATGAAAGTCTGACCAGGTCATAAATCAAGAGGTTTTAGTTGCAGAACACGCCGCTTTGTCAATGAATTGACATGTATGGGGCTGCCAAGAGGGGGCGGGTATAAATGTAAGATTTTAACCCATTAATAATTTTGTTACCCCATTATTAATTTCTAATTCAATTTTTTCTTAATTTGGGATAAATCTTTTTAAGGCTAATACAAAACAGTGTATTAAATCATTTTTCATATAATAATATTAATAATAAACCTTTTGGCTTGTTCAGTATAATGGATTACTGCAGTGCAAAGAAACATAACATTAGCACAACAAATAACATTAGTACTTCATATTAAAAACACAAATTGCTTAGCATGCAAATTTGTGAGTATACTTAAACGACCAGGTATCACTGTTCAGCATAAAGCTGTTGTTCTAATGCAGCTGGCAATACAGAGACGGTTCATCTTTATGCCATAAGCAAGTGTTGCACCGCAGTTATTCATTTAGCACTTCCCAGGGGACACGTGCCGCTTGAAGATATGCTACGAACTCGAGTAACAAATCAAAGACAAGACTCATCTAATGATGTATTCCGATAACATGGGGAAGACAAAATAAATTTCCATCCACAGCGACCAAGGCATACGAAGTCCGATATGTCAATGCAAGCCCTTTTATAAGACCAAAAAAGAATCACATGATTAGTCTTCACAAATATTAATAAGTATTCGCTATGAAGCGAGTGATTGGTTAACTAAAATAAACAATTCTCTTGATTGGGTAGGATTATTGTCCATTGTGAACCTGTGTATTATCTGATTGAGAAGATTTAAAGTTCAGTATGTGATTTGTATATATCTATATATATACATATACAACGCATAGCGAACAACTAAATGTATAATCATTGTGATCCTGTTATACAGGAACCTAAGGTTTAAAGCAGGATTCCGAACTACTACACACATCCATGGCATGGTCGGGTCTGGAAACGGAAACCTATGGTACCGAACCCAACAGCGCTAGCCTCAAGCCTTTATTCCCGTATATATGATGCCAATTTTTTCTTTATTTAAGAACTGCAGGATATTTTAATTCACTTATAATATTGCAAAGGATATGTTTTAAATCTTAATAAAACTTCACTTTATTGCACACTTATTTCTCTAGAAATAAATTATTAGATTATTAATGATTTGTAACAATAATGAGAAGAATTTTAGGATATAATACACAATATGCTGACGATTACCAGGCATTAAATACTAATAGAATTATATTGCTTAAAGAAGTACATTTCTATCAGTTTTTAATGTCCAGTATATTGTTTGGAACAAAACTCTTCCTATATAAGTGTATAGCTATATTTTCTTTTATTTGCTCATACGATAACACGATCCTCAAAATCAGAAATCCCAACAATTCTGATGCGCTTTAACACCTAAAAGCCCATCAACGAGATAAAAAATAAAATAAAAACCACCCTTCCAATCACAAGAACACACTGTATTTTTCCCCACCTCTTGCAGTGACATTTTTAAACCGCCCATTTCACAATCCCTTTTTCTGGCGACATTCTTGGCAAGCCACATCCATCTGACCATTTTGAACCAGAAAAAACGTTTCTTGAAATGTATCGCCAAACTGCGAAATGCACGTATTTCTGTTCTACCCACGGAATGAAAAGACTCATTTTTCTTTGAGAAACTTCTTCCAATCACTTCAGCTCTTTTCTTTCTTTTTTTTTGGGGGGGAAAGACGAGGAGTAACCCTTTCGCCCATCTTTTATTCCGCTCTCCGGTGTCCAAAGAGCCGCTTTTCTAACAGAGCAGCGAGAGGAAATATCAGGGCCGCGGCTGTGAAAGTCTGACCAGGTCATAAATCAAGAAGTTTTAGCTGCATAACGGGCCACTTTATCAGTGAATTGACATGTATGGGCCTGCCAAGAAGGAGCGGATAGAAATGTAATATTTTGATACCATTATTAATTTTGTTACCCCATTATTAATTTCTAATTCATTTTCCCTAATTTTAGATAAATCTATTAAAGGCTAATACAAAACAGCATATTAAGTCATTTTTCATAATAATAATAAACTTTTTGGCATGTTCAGTATAATGGATTTTCTTCATTACAGTGAATTTCATTTTTGTGCATTACATTATTAGCAAGTAACTTTGGTATTTTTGGTTGAAAACACAAATTTTGTAATTTTGTGGGTATAATTAAATTAATCATTGTTCAATGTAGAGAAAACTACTGACCTACGAATATTTTTTAAATATCCTTCGCGTGTGACTTAAAAATTTAATTTTTGAACAAAACATTATGATATGAAAAAGTAACTTTGGTACTTGATAATTACTCAAATTTCTTAGTATGTAATATTGAGAGTATCATTAAATGACCTAATCTCACTGTTTAGTTTAGAGCACTGGCAGCGAAACCCTCTAACGAAAAAGTGCTTTTATAAATAACCGCAGAGTTGACTTTTATAACATCTAATTATTTAAGGAATTAAAGTATAAATTTATAATAAAACATTATAAATTTAACATTATATGACATTGCGTATCAGAGCTCTAGACAATCAGACATCAAGCCCACTTAAGCTGTTTATTTTTTATCTGTAGAAAATATTTGTAAGCTCTTTATGGGCTGTTTTTTATAGTTTAAAGACTTTTGAATTACACTGAGTTTAGTGATAAAACTTTTAATCATGGATTTTCAGTGAAATATCTTTAAAATACATGCTATATATTTAGACTAAATACATACGTTTAGTTAAAATACATACTATCTGTTTTGAAAACATTTAACCAATTCCAGAGATTAGTAATTGGAGATTTTCAATAACACCTAAATAGCTTTGAAAAAGAGCAAATTAATTTCAAATTTATCTTATCAAAATAATGTTTACAAAAGTTTTGTCATAGTTTATTATTTCAGAATATACAATGGTAATTTTTTTATCATTTAAAAACAACAATATATTTGAATTCATTTAATAGGTATTGCAAAGGGCACGTTTTAGATTTTAATAAATCTTCATTTTATTGCTCACTTATTTCTGAAGAAATAAATTAATAGATTATTAATGATTTGTAATCACAACTAAAATAATTTTATGATATAATATACAATATACGATACAACATTAAATACGGATAGAAATGTATTGCTTAAAGAAGTACATTTCTATCAGCATTTAATGTGCAGTATATTGTAAGAAACTAAAATCTTCCTATAAAAGTTTATAGCCGTATTTTCTTTTATTTGCTATTACGATAACTTCCTCAAAAACAGAAATCCCAACAATTGTGATGCGCTTTAACATCTAAAAGCCCATCAAAGAAATAAAAAATTAATAAAAACCAACCTTCCAATAACACACACTGTATTTTCAATCATCTCCTCCAGTGACATTTTTAAACCGCCAATTTCACGATCCCTTTTCTGGCGACATTCTTGGCAAGTCGCATCCATCTGACCATTTTGAACCAGAAAAGACATTTCTTGAAATGTATCGCCAAACTGTGAAATGCACATATTTCTGTTCTGCCCACGGAATTAAAGGCCCTTATTTTTCTTTGAGGGACTTCTTCCAATCACTTCAGCCCTTTTCTTTCTTTATTTTTTTGGGAATGGATGGCGGGGGAGGGAGGGGGGTGTTCTGGAAATGCATGTGTGGGGGAGGGAGGAGTGACCCGCGGAGTAACCCTTTCGTCCATCTTTTATTCCGCTCTCTGATGTCCAAAGAGCAGCGAGAGGAAATATGAAAGTCTGACCAGCTCATAAATCAAGAAGTTTCAGTTGCATAGCACGCCGCTTTGTCAGTGAATTGACATGTAGGGGGCTGCCAAGAGGGGGCGGGTGTAAATGTAAGGATTTACCCCATTATTAATTTTGTTACCCAATAGTTAATTTTTAATTCATTTTTTTCCTAATTTGAGATACATTTTTGAAAGGCTAATACAATGCAGTATATTAAGTCATTTTTCATAACAGTAATAATAATAATTAACCTTTTTGCATGTGCTGCGTAATATATTTCTGCAATACAGTAAATTTAATTTTTGTGTGTAACATTATGAGCAAGTAACCTTGGCACCTTTTGTTAACACAAATTTCTTAAATGTAATTATTTGAGTAAATTTAAATGACTCACTGTTCAATGTAGAGAAAGACTACTGACCTACGAATGTTTTTAAAATGTCTTCTGCGTGTGACTTATAAATTTAATTTTTGAACATAACATTATGATATGAGCAAGTATCTTTGTTACTTCCTGTTGAAAACCCAAACTTTTTAGTATCCAATTTTAAGGATATATTTAAATGGCCCAGTTTCTGTATTTAGTGTAGAGCAGTGGTGATGAAACCCACGAATGTTTTTTAAATGACTCACAGGATAACTTTTATAAACTCTACGCACAGGTTAACTTTTAAAACTTTCACAAAAGAGAGAACAGACAATCGATAATATTTAAAAAAATTAAAGTATAAATATCCAATGTCAAATTTATATTAAATTAATTCCTATTGAATGTTGGCTAACTGATTGTTTTTTTTATGGTATCATGGCATCTGCGTACGACATACATATTCGATCATTATTTTGTGAACAAGGATAAACCATTTCACGGTGTTGAATTAAGTAAAGCTATAGCGTCTATAAGTATAAGAAATAAATTAATAGATTATTAATGATTTGTACTACAAGAACCTTACCATTTAACATAATTCTAACGTATTGTTTAAAGAAATATATTTCTATCAGGTTGTAATGTCCAATATATTGTAAGGAGCTAAAATATTCCTGTAAAAGTTTACAGCTATATTTTCTTTTATTTGCTCCTACGATAACTTCCTAAAAATCAGAAATACCAACAATTCTGATGCGCTTTAACACCTAAAAGCCCATCAAAGAAATAAAAAAAAAAAAAAAAAAAATGAAAACCACCCTTCCAATCACACACACTGTATTTTTCCCATATCCTTCAGTGACATTTTTATACCGCCAATTTCCCAATCCCTTTTTCTGGCGACATTCTTGGCAAGCCGCATCCATCTGACCATCTTGAAAAAGAAAAGACATTTCTTGAAATGTATCGCCAAACTGTGAAATGCACATATTTCTGTTCTACCCACGAAATGAAAAGACTCATTTTTCATTGAGGGACTTCTCCCAATCACTTCAGCCCTTTTCTTTCTTTATTTTTTCGGGAATGGATGGCGGGGTGGTGTTCTGGGGGGGGGAGCATTAACCCTTTCGCCTATCTTTTATTTCCACTCTCCGATGTCCGAAGCGCCGGCTTTTCTAAAGAAGCAGCAAGAGGAAATATCAGGGCCGCGGCTATGAAAGTCTGACCAGGTCATAAATCAAGAAGTTTTAGTTGCATAACGGGCCACTTTGTCAGTGAATTGACATGTATGGGCCTGCCAAGAGGGGGCGGATATAAATGTAACATTTTTATGCCATTTTAAATGTAAAATTTTTATGCCATTTCATTTTTTTCTCATTTGAGATAAATCTTTTAAAGGCTAATACAAAACAGTATAGTAAGTCATTTAAAAAAAATAATAAAATTTTTTACATATCCAATATGATGCATTTCGGTTGTATAATAAACTTCAATTTTTGAGCATAGCATTATGATATAAGCAAGTAATTTTTGTACTTTTTGTTGAAAACACAAATTTCTTAGTATATCCTTTTGAGGGTATAATTAAATGACCGAGTTTGACTGTTTAGTGTAGAGCAATGGTGGTGAAACCCATGGTTTTTAAATGACCCACATTTTAATTTTTATAAACTCACTTTTTATAAAAAAAAAAAAAAAGAGAACAGACAATCGTCAATATTTCAAAAAATAAAGTGCAAATATCTATTGTTAGATTTATAATAAAATAATGTTAAGTGAATATTGGCTTAACTGATTTTTGTATCGTTTCGTTGCATCTGCGTACGACTTATGATATTCGATGAAAAATTTGTGGACAGGGATAAAACATTTCACAGTGCTGAATTAATTAAAGCTTTAGCATCTATAAGTATAAGAAATAAATTAATACATTATGAATGATATGTACTACTAATAATAAGAATTTTACTATTTATTATAATGCTAACGTATTGTTTAAAAAAATAAATAAATATTAGTATTTAATGTCCAGTATATTGTTAGGAAACAAAAATCTTCTTATAAAATTTTATAGCTGCGTTTTCTTTTATTTGCTCCCACGACAACTTTCTCAAAATCGGAAATCCCAACAATTCTGATGCGCTTTAACACCTAAAAACCCATCAACGAAATAATAAAAAAAAAGCCACCCTTCCATTCACACACTGTATTTTTCTCCATCTCCTCCAGTCACATTTTTAAACCGCCAATTTCACAATGCCTTTTCTTGCGACATTCTTGGCGTGCCGTATCCATCCGACCATCTTGAACGAGAAAAGACATTTCTTGAAATGTATCGCCAAACTGTGAAATACACATATTTCTGTTCTACCCACGGAATGAAAAGACTCATTTTTCTTTGAGAAACTTCTTCCAATCACTTTTCTTTCTTTTTTTTCCTTTTTTGGAATGGATGGCGGAGTGGTGTTTTGGAAATGTATGTGGGTGGTGGGGGTGGCACGAGGAGTAACCCTTTCGCCCATCTTTTATTCCGCTCTCTGATGTCCAAAGGCCCGGCTTTCTAAGAGAACAGCGAGGGGAAATATCAGGGCCGCGGCTATGAAATTCTGACCAGACCATAAATCAAGAAGTTTCAGTTGCATAACACGCCGCTTTGTCAGTGAATTGACATGTAGGGGGCTGCCAAGAGGGGGCTGGTATAAATGTAAGATTTTTATCCCATCATTAATTTGGTTGTCCCATAATTTTGTTACTCCATTGTTAATTTCTAATTCAGTTATTTCCAAATTTGAGATAAATCTTTTAAAGCCTAAAACAATACAGTTTATTAAGTTATAATTTTTTTAAAAATATGAAAATTAATTAATAAAAAGTTTGACTTGTGTGGTATAATGAGTTTCTGGAGTATAATGAAACATAATAGTATGATGTAAGCAAGTAACTTTGGTACTTCTTGTTGAAAACAGAAATTTCTTAGTACTCAATTTTGAGAGTATAATTAAATGACCAAGTCTCACTGTAAAGCTGTTGCTGTAATGCAACTGACGGTATAGAGACAGATTATATTTCTGCCATAAGGAAAGACTGCATCGCTGTTACTTATTGAGCACTACCCATTGGGAACGTATAGCTTGAAGATACGCTGCGGAAGCGAGTAACACTACCCCCACCAATACGCTCTACGATCCTCTTAGACCGTAATTAGTGGATTTCGAACCACTATAAACATCCATGGCTCCACCGTTACTATGGTACCTATGGTACCGAGCACCAGAGCGCTAGCCATTCGCCCATCAGACCCTATTTCGATATATATGATGCAATTTTTTTTCATTTGAAAATAGCAGGAGTTTTTATTTGTTTAACAGATTTTGCAAAGGACATGCTTTAAATCTTAATAAAATTCCTTTTTAATGCTCACTTATTTCTCCAGAAAGGAAATTAATAGATTATTAATGATTAATAATAATAATAAATACAATTTTATGATATAATGTACAATATACAATATATGACACAACATACTGCATATTAAATACTGATAGAAATGTATTGCTTAAATAAGTACATTTCTATTGGTATTTAAAGTCCAGTATATTTTAAGGATCTAAAATCTTGATATAAAAGTTTGTAGCTGTATTTTTTTTTATTTGCTCCTACGATGACTGACTAAAAACTCAGAAATCCCAACAATTGTGATGCGCTCTAACACCTAAGCGCCCATCCACGAAATAAAAAAAGAAATAAAAACCTCCCTTCCAATCACTAACACAGCAGTATTCTTCCCCATCTTCTGCAGTGACATTTTTAAACCGCCCATTTCAGAATGCCTTTTCTGGCGACATTCTTGGCGAGCCGCATCCGTCTGACCATCTTGAACAAGAAAAGACATTTCTTGAAATGTATCGCCAAACTGTGAAATCCACATATTTCTGTTCTGCCCACGGAATAAAAAAGACTCATTTTTCTTTAAGAGACTTCTTCCAATCATTTCAGCTCCTTTCTTTCTTTTTTTTTTTTTAGGAATGGATGGCGGGGTGGTGTTTGGGAAATGTATGTGTGTGGCGGGGGGACGAGGAGTAACCCTTTCGTCCATCTTTTACTCCGCTCTCCGATGTCCAAAGAGCCGGCTTTTCTAAAGAAGCAGCGAGAGGAAATATGAGGGCCGCGGCTATGAAAGTCTGACCAGGTCATAAATCAAGAGGTTTTAGTTGCACAACACGCCGCTTTGTCAGTGAATTGACATGCATGGGACTGCCAAGAGGGACCGGGTATAAATGTAAGATTTTAACTCATTAGTAATTTTGTTGTCCCATTATTTTCCACATCCAATAATTAATAACTCCATTCCTAATTTCTGATGAAATTTTTTTCTAATTTGTGATAAATATTTTAACAGCTATTACAAAATCGTATATTAAATCATTTTTCAAAAATTAAATAAACTTTCTGGGTGCATCCAATAAAATGGATTTCGTTAATACAAGAAACTTCATTGTTGAACATAACATTATGATGTAAGGAAGTAATTTATGTAGGTATTTCTTGTTGAAAAAACAAATTTCTTAGTATACAATTTTGAGAATGTAATTAAACGACTCACTGTTCAATGTAGAGGAAAGACTACTGACCCATGAATGTTTTTTAAATGTCAGCCTTTTGTGAGTTTCATAAACTTAATTTGTGAGCATAACATTTTGATATGAGCAAGTACACTGGTTGAAAACACAAATTTCTTAGTTAACAATGTTGAGTGTATAATTAAATCCCCTAGTTTCACTGTTTGGTGTAGAGCAAATAGCACACTAACAATAGCAAAATAAACACACTAACCCGCTAATGATTTTAAATTACCCACATGTTAATTTTTATAAACTCATTTTTCATAGCACAAGAGAGAGAACAGATAATCGAAAATTTAAAAAAAATCCATTGAGAGATTTATAATAAAACAATCCCAATTGAATGTTGGCTAACTAATTTTTTATCGTATCTCTGCATCTGCTTACGACTTATGATATTCGCGCATAAATTTAGGACAGGAATAAACCATTTCACAGTGTTGGATTGATTAAAGCTTTAACAAATAGCTTTACTTATAAGTATTTAATAATAATTATTATAAAACTTTAGCTTATAAGTATAAACAAATTAATAGATTATTAATGATTTATACTAATAATAATAAAAATTTTACGATATAAGATAATGTTAACGCATTTTTAAAGGGCTACACTTCTATCAGTATTTAATTTCCAGTCTATTATAAGGAACTAAACCCTTCCTATAAAAGTTCATAGCTGTATTTTCTTTTATTTGCTCCTACGATAACCTACTAAAAATCAGAAATCTCAACAATTTTGATGCACTTTAACACCTAAAAGCCCATCAAAGAAAGAAAAAAATAACAACCACCCTTCCAATCACACACTGTATTTTTCCCCATCTCCTCCAATGACATTTTTAAACCGACAATTTGACAATCCCTTTTCAGGCGACATTCTCGGCAAGCCGCATCCGTCTGACCATTTTGAACAAGAAAAGACATTTCTTGAAATGTATCGCCAAACTGTGAAATGCACATATTTCTGTTCTACCCACGGAACGAAAAGACTCATTTTTCTTTGAGGGACTTCTTCCAATCACTTCAGCTCTTTTCTTTCTTTTTTTATTTGGTATGGATGGCGGGGTGGTGTTTTGGAAATATATGCGGGTGGGGGGGGGGGGAGGGGTGAGGAGTAACCCTTTCGCCCATTTTATTCCGCTCTCCGGTGTCCAAAGAGCCGCTTTTCTAACAGAGCAGCAAGAGGAAATATGAGGGCCGCGGCTATGAAAGTCTGACCAGGTCATAAATCAAGAAGTTTCGGTTGCATAACACGCCGCTTTGTCAGTGAATTGACATGTATGGGGCTAACAACAGGGGGCAAGTATAAATGTATAATTTTAACCCATTATTAATTTTGTTGGTCTTTATCTTCTTTTCCCCATTGTTAATTTCTCATTCAATTTTTTTCCTAATTTGAGATAAATCTTTTAAAGCTTAATACAATACAGTTTATTATGTCATTTTTCAAAAAAATTGTAGTTAATAAATAAACGTTTTGGCATATCCTATATAATGAAACATAACATTATGATGTTAAGGAAGTAACTTTAATACTTTTTGTTAAAAACACGAATTTTTAGTATACAATTTCAAAAGTATAATTAAATGACCAGGTCTCTTTGTTCACTGTAAAGTTGTTGTTCTAATGCAGCTGGCAGTATAGAGATTGTTAATCTTTATGCCATAAGCAAGGACTGCGCCACTGTTACTTATTTAGCATTACCCAGGTGGGCACGTGTAGCTTGAAGATAGGCTATGAACGCCAGTAATACTACCCCACTACGCTTTATGATCATATTATACAGAGACCTACTGTTTAAAGTGGATTTCAGATCACTACAAACACCCATGGTACCACCGGCACTCGAACCCGAAACATGGGATATCAAGAGCGCCAGACAAGTTTTATAACAAGAAAAAAGTTAACAAGTTATATAACAAGAAAATTACATATTTTGGAATAATGCCCTAACTTATTTTAAGCATTACAATTTAAAAGATTCAATAAATAAAACACTGTTTGAAAGTTATCCATTTTGATAAAATAATGACTTATTTACTAAATTTTGCAATGTACCACGAGGTTTCTAACTCGAAACCTGTGGCACCGAAAGCCAGAGAGTTAGAAACCCGGCCATCAGGCTCTTTCAGTAAAAAGCAATGTTGGAGAAACCCACTGACCAACGAATGATGCTTAAATTACCCCCCCCCCCGAGTTAATTTTTATAGACTCACTTTTTATATCATAAAGGAGAGAACAGACAATCGATAATATTTGAAAAAATTAAAGTATAAATATCTATTGCCAGATTTATAATAAAATAATCCCAAGCGTATGTTGTATAACTGACTTTTTTATCGTATCACTGCCTCTGCGTACGATTTATGATATTCGATCATAAATTTGTGGACAGGGATAAACCATTTTAAAGTGTTGAATTAATTAAACTGTTAGTGTCTACAACTATAAGAAATAAATTAATAGATTATTAACGATTTCTACTAATAGTATGAAGAATTTTACGATATAATATAATGCTAAAATATTGTTTAAAGCAATACATTTCTATCAGTATTTAATGTCTAATATAATGTAAGGAAAAGAAATCTTCCTATAAATGTTTATAGCTGTATGTTTTCTTTTATTGCTCCTAAGATAACTTGCTCCAAAATCAGAAATCCCAGCAATTTCGATGCGCTTTAACACCTAAAAGCCCATCAACGAAATAAAAAAAATTAAAAGCCACCCTTCCAATCACACACACGCTGTATTTTTTCTCTATTTCCTCCCGTGCCATTTTTAAACCGCCAATTTCACAATCCCTTTTTCTGGCGACATTCTTGGCGAGCCGCATCCATCTGACCACTTTGAACGAGAGAAGACATTTCTTGAAATGTATCGCCAAACTGTGAAATGCACGTATTTCTGTTCTGCCCACCGAATGAAATGAGAAACTTCTTCCAATCACTTCAGCTCTTTTCTTTCTTTCCTTTTTTTTGGGAGGGATGGCGGGGTGGTGTTCTGGAAATGAAAATGAGAGGGGGCTGAGGAGTAACCATTTCGCCCATATTTTATTCCGCTCTGTGATGTCCAACGAACCAGCTTTTCTAAACGAGCAGCGAGAGCAAATGTTAGGCTATGAAAGTCTGACCGTGTCATAAATCAAGAAGTTTCAGTTGCATAACACGCCGCTTTGTCAGTGAATTGACATGTGTGGGGCTGTCAAGAGGGGCGGATAGAAATGTAAGATTTTTATCCCATTTTAAATTTCGTTACCCCATTATTAATTTCTAATTCATTTTTTTCCTAATTTGAGATAAACCGTTTAAAGGCAAATACAATACAGTATATTAAATTATTTTTCAAACATAAATAAACTTTTTTGTCCAGTATATTGGATTTCTACAATATAGTGAACTACATTTTTGAACATAACATTATGATGTGAGCAAGTAACTTTATTATTTCTTGTTGAAAACACATGTTTCTTAGTATGCAATGTTGAGAGGATAATTAAGTGAACAAGTCTCACCGTTCAGTGAAGAGTAGTGGCAGCGAAACTTAGTGACCCACGAATGCCTTTTAAATTACCCAAACCTTGATTTTTATAAACTTAAACTTGATATCATAAAAGAGAGAAAAAAACAATCTAAAATATTAAAAACAATTAAAGTATAAATTTCTAACGTTAAATTTGTAATAAAACATTATAAATTTAACATTGTATGACACCGAGTGCCAGAGCGCTAGACAACCGGCCATCGAGCCTACTTAAGCAGTTCATTTTTTATGCTTAGGAAATATGTGTAAGATCTTTTTGGGCTATGTTTTATTGTTTAAAGAATTTTGAATTACACTGAGTTTAGTGATAAAATTTTTAATTTTGGTCTTTCAGTTATGTGTTTTTAAAATACATACTATCAGTTTTAGATTATCAATTGTAAACATTAATAATTAGAGATTTTCAACAATACATAAACTGCTTAGAATAAAAGCAAATTAATTAATCTATTAATTTATCTTATCAAAAAAAGTTATAAATGTTTTGTCATAATTCTTATTAGAGCAAAATTATAAATGACTTATCTTTATTTGTTATTTCGGTACATATAATGGTAATTTTATCATCATTTGAAAACGGCAGGATATTTTAATTCATTTAACTGATATTGCAAAGGCCTTTTTTAAATATAAATAAAAATTAACTTTAATTGAATTCACTTATTAACTTTATTGCTCACTTAATACTCCATAAATGTATCAGTAGATTATTAATGATTTGTAATAATAATACAAATTTTACGATATAATATAATGCTAAAATATTGTTTAAAGAAATACATTTCTATCTCTATTCAATGTCCAGTATATTTTAAAGAACTAAAACCTTCCTATAAATGTTTATAGCTGTATTTTCTTTTACTTGCTACTACGATAACTTCCTCAAAATCAGAAATCCAAACAATTGTGATGCGCTTCAACACCTAAAAGCCCATCAACGAAATGAAAAAAAATAAAAGCCACCCTTTCCATCACACACACGTTGTATTTTTTCTCCATCTCCTTTAGTGACATTTTTAAACCGCCAATTTCTCAATCCCTTTTCCGGCGACATTCTTGGCAAGCCGCGTCCATCTGACCATTTTGAACGAGAGAAGACATTTCTTGAAATGCATCACCAAACTGCGAAATACACGCATTTCTGTTCTACCCACGGAATGAAAAGACTCCTTTTTCATCACGACTTCATTTTCACAAGAAAAACAAGTTTTCCAAGAGAGTGTTAATCAAATTAGAAATCTGAAAAATATGTTTCACTTTATTTTGTATATACACAAACGGAATTTGAAGCAATGGTGTCAATAAATTTATGTGGTTAGGTATCAAAGATGTAGAAATGGGATTAATTTATTTTCAAACAGCATAGCATCGAAAAATGAATTGTAAAACTTTATTTCCGAGGTAGAAGAAATACTTTCTGAAAGTAGTGCAGAAAATAATTATCCCTCCCTGAAAATTGAATTTATTATATTTAATGTACAGGTGTACCATTCAAACTTTTGATGATGAAGTCCCTTTCAACAATGTAATATTATTATTAAATCAACAATCAAGAACAACCTATATAAAGAGGTCCTATATAAAGAGACCTATATAAAGAGAGAGAAATTCCCAAAAGTCTTGGTGAAACAATGTTTCAAATCTTTCTGACTGGCCTAGGATAAAGGCAGTTATGGAGTTTCGTCTTGTAACTGGCCACGATTGCCTTGATAGGCATTTACACCATGTAAATGTACTTGAAGATCCTTGCTGCCGGTTTTGTGACCTTCGGGAACTTATGGACTGTGCTCCACATCAACTCTGTCCAGCACTCTCTGCCTCATCTTTGTGGGAGCGATATTGAGAGGCTAGGAGCCGAATGGGTCCATAGACTTTTCTTCTGTTGTCATTTGCTATTTTGTATTGTTTTGTTCTGTTTTGTTCTGTGTGGCCCCTGTTGTATCTTTGGTACCTGCCATTGGAAATAAAAAAAATGTACAAGATTCTTTAACAAACAATTCTAAATCAAAGGAGAAACTTGCTAATGCTTTTTAACGATGCTTGGGTCCACAAATTCGTGGAAATTTTTTTTTCTCATTGAATTTTGTAAAATATCTTAAAAGAAATGAGTTTAGAAATAAATTGATTATGAAATGCGTTAAACAAATGAATAAGGAATATGTACCTTATATTAGAAAAATATCTGAAAATAAGAACAAATTTCATTTTAATATACTTTTTGTAACTTTATTATACATACACATATATGCAACAATGTTTATCAATAAATAATATTGCGGAATAAAAATATACTTTTCTTTATTTCTTGTTCATTCAAATGCTGAGTGCCGAGACTTTACGAGACATGGGGTCACCTGGTGTGGTAATTCATGATGTCACCCCATTGATATCATCTTTTTGAACGTCAACCTTTATTTTTTTGCTCCTCGCTTGCAAAAGAAAAATAATAAATCCTTTTACAGGATTTTAAAGAGTGAGAATTCCCCCCTCCCAAAAAGGAAAAGAAAATAATAAATAAAAAGAAAGGGTGACTATCAAGAGGTCAAGAAAATGTAACTTTTTCAAGAAACGGCCCTGATTTAGTGGTTAACATTAAACACAGGTTAACATAAAAAGTAATAAAAAAAATTTGACCCACTTCTCAAAAATGTTCTTTATCACTGACGTAGCAGACATTGAAAATCTACGGCTATTTCTGAAAAAAACATATACAAATAACAAATAGTAAAAATACAACTTTATTACATTAAATGAAAGTCTAAAACTATATATTAGCTATTTTGGGGCCAAAAAATATGCAAAAATATTATTTCTTTTAATTAATTAAAACTTGATATGTTTTAAATTATTGTTTTCTAATTGGCCGTCATTTTAATAAGCATATAAAATAAGAATCCAGCTAGAAAATACTAAGTTTTGGTCAGTGTTTTACTGTCCAGTATAGCAGATTGTATAATTTTAAGACGTAAAACTGGCATTTTTTTTTACACATAAAAAAGATGGCCAATAGAATGGATATTGAAATTCCTCTAGAGGATATGCTTTCCATTTATATTATATTGTGCCATTTAGGTAATCAACAACGCTAAGAGACAACATTTAAAAAAAATTATTTTATGAAAAGTTTTTATTTTGAAGGCAATTGTTAAATTAGGTTGGTTGGTTGATTGATGAATCATCGGGCTTGAAATTTAAAGCAGTATTGGGGCATTTAAATATTCCACTTGAATATTTTTTGGAATCCTAGTAATAGTAAAAATTTAAATAATGTGTTAGGTATGTTTTCCTTATTTCTTTTGATGGTAATTAGTTTTACTTCGATAACATTTTGGACCATAAGAGTTATTTTCATATCTTTTTCAGTATCATTGATAAGTTCTTCTGAAATAACTTTTCTTCTGCTGTTTAAACTCCTATGGGGAGCTATGATTACTTTAATATCTCCTATTTTTGTAGTTTTGTTTAATAATATTTGTCCCTTGTTATTTATGTTGGAACTGTAAGTATTTCAACATGACAATAACATCATTTAAAACAAATAATTAAAATTTCATTGGATGCTGAAAATTATTATAGCAGTTATGACTGCTACATTTTAGCAAAACATACAGTTTTTTCAGATATTCACTCTAATGTTTTAAATGCATAAATTAAAGATTCAATTATTTTCTGCAGATTTAAGTCTAATCTTCAAACTTAAACAACAAAAAATTTCGATTTTTTTTTCAGAAACATTGTGATGATATTTGTTCGGTTATCTTAAAAACGCACCTCTTAAATTGAAAAGTAAAAACTATTAAGAAAGAATTAAAAAATTTTTTCCCAAACTTTACTTTGAACATGGCTTGAATGATCTATTTTGGTCAATTAGGAAATCTTTGCATCATAATTAAACCAAAAGTTTATTTTTACTATGTAATATGCAATAATAACAATTATAACTATAATAACATATAACTATGTAATATCGTCTGACTTACTACCATCTGTTAACGTGAGGTACAAACGGGGATTGGATCGATCTATTCGAATCAAGTTCTCAGGTTCTAGTGACGTCCATTGCAATCACTGTTTTCAAATGCGAAGGGTCACGAAGAAGATTGTGACAACATGTATAACATGTACATGTATCATATATAACATGTAAATGTACTTGTATCTCGCATCGATACATGTTTCATATGGTATAGGAGGATGTTTTTCGGATTTTCTTCGTACAACATGCAAATGTGGTAACGTTATTACTAAAATCCTTCCAGAAGAGCTGGTTTGTGGTATAAATAAGTAGAACATGTGGCACAATGGTGTACAAAAAAGGAAAACAAAAACTATGCAATATCGACTATTAATTAATAATGGTATCCTACATAGTGCGAAACGTTTTCGAAAGCATGCCTACAGTTTAAAAAAAAACTTATAAAATTCTTTCTAGACAAGAAATTATGTTTCAAAGTAGCCATAGTCTATTTTTAACATATCTCAAAAATTCAAACCTTTCTGAAGATGTTTTCTGCTCCTGTGGAGATACTGGAGGACCATTCCACTATGCAACTACTTGCCTTCCTAAGAATCATGAAATCTTAAAAGCCCATGAATAAATTTTTTACTTTCAATGATACAGTAATATAATATGCAATTTATGGATCAGAAGGACAATCCTTCTTTTATTATACTTTATAGAAGAAAATAAACAATTTACCGCAAAAAAATTGTTATCTCTGAAACATAATTAATTTCTCTGTGCACATTCTTTTGCTTGAAACAAAAGTAATTTGTACACTGAAAGTTGCCATACTATAGACAGAAAGTAATTATAATATTTTTCTTTTATGTCTACAATATTTCTATATCATTTTATAACCCTTGTTTATTCTTTTTCTATTGTAAACTTTTCGTTTCATGCTTATGTTAATTACATAGTACCGTGATGTATTTTTTTCTGTATTTGATTTCTTGTAGTCTTGTAATTTAGTTGAAGTTTTTTAATTTAATTTTTTTTTGTTATTACTTTTCCGACCTCATCTTTTCCAACAAGTAGAAAGATAGATAATCCAGGGTGAAGATGGTGACGTGTAGAAGAAAGTAAAGTCGCCGCTTTCAAATATGGTTAGACTGAGTCGCATTTGTATGGTCTATTGGATTGTCTACGGATATTCACTCAAATATGTAGCAAAACCTCCTGATAGCTCTCCTGGAAGATAATAATCTAAATTCTACTCTAATAGAAGGTTATTTAAAATATAATAAGTATATTTGTTACAAGTACCCTGTAACATTTTTACCACGGGAAGAGCTGCAGCATTTCTTTCCCAGGAGGGAGGAATGTATATTCTATGACAAGTACGTAATAGCAACCTATAACTGAAATTTAACAGCGGATAAGTTGGATTGTGGGTAGTAATTAGTGTAATTGGTGTTTTGTACTAATAAGAACAACCTGTCACTCAAAGCTGATAGCAGATATTCGGTATTAGGTGTAATGAGACTCAGGAAATTAAAGACCTTAACAGATCGAAACCACTACAGATTGAATACGGACTACACCATGAGTTGTTCCATAGTGATTGGTGATCAACCATGAGCTGAGAAATATCTACTCCAATGAAAAGTGAAGGAAACTGACTCCCCACCCCCTCCTTCCCTCTCGAAGGATTTTCTTAAAGGGAGGTTTTTCGGAGAAGAAAGGATATATTTATACGACAATTCGACAAGAAGTGTTGTTTTTCTCTTATTCTGAAAATGACGGAACACGCCAGAGATTCCGCCTGTTTATAAATTGAGCCTCTTGTCGTTTTGTGTATCACACCGTGCGATAATTAAGGTTTTCCGCAGACCAGGCAATTAGATTAATCGTAGACTCGAGAACTCGGAAAATCTCCGACTTTTGAGTGACCTACACTTGTGAATAAAATTTTCATTAATTTTCATTCTTTTGTAAATAGAATTCTGTATATATAATTAATGTAAATAAAAATTAAAGTTTTCCTATGAACCTGATAGTTTGCATCTTCTTGAAGCCGTTATAGGTTTAGTATAGGCAGAGACGTTACAACCCTAATCGATAAAAATTAGTAGTTGATGGTGACGTGTAGAATAAAGTAAAGTCGCTGCTTTCAAACATGATTAGACTCAGTCGCATTTGCATGGTTTATTGGATTGTCTACGGATATTCACTGTTATATCTCCTGTTAGACCTCCTGGCAGATAATATTCTAAATTCTACTCTAATAGAAGATTATTCAAAATATACTATGTAAAATACAAGTACCAGGTAGCATTTTTACCACGGGAAGAGTTGCAGCATTTCTTTCCCAGGAGGGATGAATGTATATTCTTTAACAAGTACGTAATAGCAATCTATATCTGAAATTTGATAGCAGATAAGTAGTATTGTGGGTAGTTACATTATATGCAATTAGTGTTTTGTACTAATGAGAACAGCCTGTCACTCAAATCTGATAGCAGATAATAAGTGTCATGGATAGTGAGACCTCAAATTAGCGATTGTCTGTGCGACATTCACAGGTCGAAACAATTACAGATGGAATAAGGACCACACCAAGAGTTGTTGCATCATGATGGGTGATAGATCATGGGCTGAGGAAATGTCTACTCCAATAGAAAGTGAAGGAAGCTGACCCCCCCCCCCTTCTTGAAGAATTGTCTTAAAAGGAGGCTTTTGGAGAAGAAAGGATAGATTTCTGCGGCGAGTTCTACAAATAGTGTTGTTTTTCTCTTTTTCTCTGAATTGACTGAATATGCCGGGCTTTTTGCCTGTTTACAAAATGACCCCCTTGGGGTTTCGTATGTTACTCCGTGTGATAATGAATGTCTGCCGCAGACCAGGCAATTAGATTAATCGTAGAATTAGATCGTAGAATCACAGAATAATCGTGAATTCTGAAAATCTGCGACGATTTAGTGAACTGCACTTGTGAATAAAATTACCCTTAATTTTTATTATTTATGTAAATAGAGTTTTGTATATATATATAATATTTATAAATAAAGATAAAATGTTCCTATGAACCTGAAAGTGGGTCTCTTCTTGAAGCCGTTACAGGTTTAGTATAGGCAGAGACGTTACAACCCTAATGGATGAAAAATAAGTAATGTATTTTCTTTGCATGTTGTATTTTATCAAATTCTAACCAAATAAATACGTTGATTTTTTTTTCTATAAACTATATACAAATTTAATGAGCCTTTTTTTGCATACCAATAATTATCGAAATATGGAATACAAGAAAAAAAAAGAATAGCGAGACAACGTGTGCGATTTTATTACTTTAACGAAACGAATTTTGCAAATCGAAAATGGGCATGATCATAAAAAATTGATAGGAGTACTGAGTTTTCTGTTGCAATTATAAAAAAGACAAACACGGTATAAAGCTCAAAAAATCTCAACAATTGATACCGAGAACAGCAAATCTTAATATTTTTAGCCCATACGAGGAAAAAACAAATGTTTGGGTTATTCAATCTGAAATTTTTTTTAAATATTATGCGACCAACAATAAATAATTTGAAACTCATGATCTATACCTGGTGTTATTAACTGGGAAAATTAACAGGTTTTATTTCTGAGTGTTTTAAAATGATCTTGGGTAAGAAATTTAAATTTGAACTTTCAGATAACTTTTATTTTGTCAGGAAAACAATAATTGCGAGATTTTAATATAACGCTTAAAGAAAAGAAATGTACAGCATAAAATCAAATCTGGTCAAATAAATTTTTAAAGATTTTTTTATTGCAAGATATATTTTTAGAAAAATTACATAATTCAAAGAATAAAAATCATTTTAGAAAAAAAAATATTTCTGGGATTTCAAAAATTCATATTATCATTTAAATTGATATGTAAAAATAGAGGCACATTTTTTTATTCTTCTCTAAAATTCACCAACGATCTAATTTCATCTTTATTATCTAGAAAAAACATCAAAGATGCATATTTTCCAGACGACTAGGAATATCTAAATGATTCGGTAGCCATATACATAATTGGATTCCCATAATCAGAGATTGAATTTAGGTCGTTCTTTATAAGAATAAAATGTGAATCTAATAACTTGTCCACTCAATACCCAGGGCATTTATTCTTAAAATATTTGAACTATTACGGCGTACTATTCTAACTTTAGAATAACTATTCTAACTTTAAAATAATTATATCCAATATATTTTATGATTAATTGCCATAGTCATATTTACTTAACCAAGCTGAATCACTTTACTCCTTAAGATAAATGCCAAAAATCTTTTAAACTGAAATCATATTACGACTAAAAATGAAATGTTCCTTGAAAATAAATTTTAAAAGTTATTCCTTCTATAATAAATATGTGTAATTCAATTCACTGAAACCAAATTTACAAATCGATCTTTCTTATTGGTGCTTTTTAAAAGCAATAAAAATCAGATAACTGTAATAAGAAGATTTAATACACTCAGCCATCATTTTAAGCATTTATTTATATCCTTATCAAAACGGTGTCTTTTTTCATTTTAGAAAACTGAAGTATAAATAAAAGTAAAAAAAAAAAAAAAAAATTCTTATTTTGTCTCTTGATATTTTTTGTATTGTAAGACGGTTGGAGTAATATTCGCCTGCAATTGTTTTGCATTTTGCAAGGTAATCAATTAAGAGGATGCCTTTCGCATCCCAAAACGCGCTGACAGATGCGATCGACTTCGGGCCTGAACCACTGACTTCCACCCACTTTCCGGCAGATGCTGCTCGGTACCATTTCGACTTCCATGGCTGTTTGTAGTCGCTCGGAATCCACTTTAAAATGCAGGTCTCTGAACCAACGTTGACAAGATTCCGTAGAGCAACAAACCACCCCAATCCACCCAATGCTTGGACTGCTGTTTTGTTTCTGGCGTGTAGTGGTGGACCCATGTCTACTCTATAGTGACAAATCGCCGCACGAAATCGGTCGTATCCCTATTGAATTGGTCCAAAGATTGTTTTGAAAATCGTTTGCGCATTTGCTTTTGATCAGCATTTAGAAAATGCGACATCCATCTTGCTCAGAGCTTTCGCATCCCCAATTCTTCGTGCAAGATGTTTCGAATCCTTTCTTCCGGTATCTTCACAGCCTCAACTATCTCAATCACCTTCACTCGCCTATCGTGCAACCCGATATCATGCACTTTTTCGATGGTTTCCGGTGAGGGTCCGGTTTTCGACCGTCCTTCACGTGGGTCATCTTCGAGGGATGTGAGACCCCGTTTAAATTCAACTGCCCACTTTTTAACGGTTGACATGGAAAGAGCAGAGTCTGCGTAAACTTTTGGTAACTTCGGATGAATTTCCTTATGGGTTAATCCATCCAAAACGAATAATTTTATGGCCGCACGATATTCAAGTTTATCCATTTTAACGAAAAACACACAAGACGTCTAATGCAAAAATTCGTGTAAACAAGCTAATTGAGAGAACAAGTTGAAACTTGTCATACAAACTAATGACACGTGCAACCAGGTAGGAAACATAACTTTTTGCCAATTGTAGTGCCATCTATGGGAACTTTTCACCTTACTTTAGTACGTATAAAAAAATATTATTCAATTCAGAAAAATGCTCTTTTTTAATTTTACTTCCCTTCAATATATATCCTTAAAATATAAAAATATATGAAAAGTTAATTATATTTGTAGAAAAACACTCCCCTCCCCAAAAAAAAAAGATATATAAATGGGCCGTATATGGAAATTCAACTGCTTTTCGTTATTTCATTCTTGAATATTTAGTGTCGACGTCTCTAAGTATTTAGGTTTTGTTGTCATTGTTTCTAATCCTCGCTGTCCTGCAATGAGGGATGGACATCCTACGAGTAGCCAAATCTTGGAAGAAGGTAAACCGGAGAATTTGTTTTGATGTAGCACCCATATTTATAAGTCAGACTTGGTTCCATGTCGTGGAGAACGAGGTCAGTGCCTTCCGGAATGACTTTTCTGAGGAACTACCAGCATTTAATTATCATAATGAAGAAAACCCGGACAAACTCATCAGGTGTTGGATCATCCAGGAAAGATGATGAACATTACAAACGCCATCGAGTTTTCTATTGTTTCTAATAGTGTCTACAACAATGCCGCCAGCGGACTAAACCTCAGCCATAATGATTACCAAGGCGCACGTTACCGCTGCCTAAATTCGTCGTGCCCTGAATTTTATTTTATGCCAGTACATAAAATTCATTTCAACAAATAAAAAAATTGCCATCATATATCAATGCGTATAGAAAAATTTATCAATTTAGAAAATTGTTTTTTTTTTTTTTTAAATTTACTTCACTTCAATATATATCTTTCTTATCTTTAAAAAAAAAAATGTTGAATCTAGAAATTTAACTCCTGTACGTTATTTTATTCTTGAATATTTAGTGCAAAACATCTCTGAGTTTGGTATTTCACCCAGAAAACGAAACATCTCAGCTCTACTAATGCATTATTTTAACTGAGAATGTCTTCTTCTGAGAATGGTTGACCTTCGTAATGCCGGAAAATTGTGCAAATTCCACCTCAGGTAATCCCTTTGGCTCCCACTTTGTCGCTACAAACATTAGTCAAACCAACGACTCTAACAAGTCTTTCGGAACACGGGGATGGGGGGGGAGGGGAAGGCCAGGATTTAGGAATGTAATTATTCCTCACAGAGATGTGGTTTGTTTAAAGGCAGGGAAATAAATTCAGTCTGCTCCTGGTTTTCTCTCACTGAGCACACATGCAACTTTAATTATTCTCGGCACCGCGGAACGTCTGTGACTTTTTGGTATTTTGTTATGGCATCGCACAAGGTTCGACTTAAAGAAAATGAAAAAGTAATTTTCAAATAATTTTGGAGAACTACTTCATAAAATTACTAATCTGTAGATACAGAAAAGGCACAATGTTATCTATGAGCGAGTAAACTTAAGTCAACTTGATATTTTGATAAATATATAATAGTAGGATAAAAGAATTTGGTATTTTGTTTCATATTGATTCAATCTGCTTTTGTTTAAATTATTGGTTAAAAGGATTTTTCAAACGAAGTGTTAAGATAAATTAAAATTTTGTTTCGTTCATTTGCAAGTTTTCGTTCATTTTACAACATATTATTTCGTTCATTTTACAACATATTATTTCGTTCATTTTACAACATATTATTTCACTCATTTTACAGCATTTCGTTTCATTCAATTTACAGCATATTATTTCCTTTATTTTATAACATTTTGTTTCTTTCATTTACAAGTTTTCGTTCATTTACATGTTTTCCTTCATTTTATAACATTTTATTTTGTTCATTTTGCAACATACATATTTTACATACGAAACACATATTTACATATTACATATTTATTGTAATATGTCAATTTGTTATATATATATATATATATATATATATATATATATATATAATATACTATAATATACATAATATATATATAATATATATTATTACATTTACATATTCGTACATATTTATTACGAAATATATTTTACATATTATTTCGTTCATTTGACAACATTTTATTTTTTTCATTTACAAGTTTTCGTTCATTTTACAACATACTATTTCGTTCATTTCAAAAAGTTCCTTCATTGTACGAGATATTCTAATTAGACGTGATATAGCTGTGGTATCACATCAATAGGTATGTATCACATAGGTATCTAAGTATCTATAATCAGAATATAAATTAAAGTGATTGTAAAAGGAGTAATTAGAGGAGCTGCTGATGAATGTTATAATTCGAAAAACGATTGTATGGAAAAGTTAACATACGTTTTATAAACGAAAACGGATAAATCGATCACTTATTAGAGATGCTCGTCAGATATACGCACCATAAAAGCTAACCACTGTGGATGCTCGGGACGTCTGTGACTTTTTGTTATTTATTTATGGCAACACACGAAGTTCGACCTAAAGAAAATCAAAAAGTAATTTTCAGATAATTTTAGAGAACTACTTAATAAAATTACTAATTTCTACATACAAAAGCCTATCTATGAGTGAGTAATAATTAAATTAACCGAATCTATTGATAAATATATAATATGATAAAAGTATTTCATATTTTGTTCATTACTGATTCAATCTGAATTTGTTTTAATTCTTTGTACATGAGATTTAATTATTTATTAAATTTTTTTTTCGGAATCCACTTTAAGCCGTAGGTCTCGGTCTCATAGGACTGTAAGAGCGTCACGGAGCAGAAGTCAGACTTCTACCTACGGGTGCTCCATCAGAACAGAAGCTGCACCCCTCTTCCCTCCTTCCATGAGGGACACGATAACAACAATAACAACAACATTTATTTAAACAAAGTGTTAGAATGATTTAACATTTTATTTCCTTCATTTACAAGTTATGAAATATGCTAAGTAGACGTCATACACTCATATCCATAAATTAAGGATAATTCAGAATCACACAGAAATTGAACTCTAAAATAAAAATTTCACCTGTAGAATTATCATACGCATCTTGAAGAAGAATATGCAAATTACAGGAAATCACCAGATGGCGCAGATAGTACGTCACAATGACGAGAGTGTAAGAGAGGGGTATATAAGGAATGGTGGCAAAGAAGTAAAATTGTTCACAAGCGCTTTAAAAGCCTTTCAGTGCAATAACCTCATAGTTATGGCACAAAGGAAGCATTTGGATGATTTTTTACGTGGTAGAATTATCGGACGACTGGACTGTGGACGTACCCAGCTGGAAGTATCCGAGGAACTTGGAATCGCCGAGAGTGTCATCTCCAGGCATTGGCAACGATTCCAAGATGATGGTAATGTGAGTAGATGCTACAGCAAAGGTCGCCCCCGAGTTACAACGCCGAATGAGGACCAGTATTTAGCAGTTACTGCCAAAAGAAACAGACGGAGCACAGCATCAGACCTGTCTCGTCCGCTCTCTTCAGCTACCGGTACGACAGTTTCAAGGCAGACCGTTAACAGACGCTTAGGGCACATTGGTCTACATGCTCGTAGGCCTGTCAGATGTGTTCCACTTACCGTAACTCACTGTCACCTGCGATTAACCCGGAGTAGAGAGCATGCATTGTGGACACTGCAACAGTGGTCTGGTGTGATGTTTTCCGACGAGTCCAGGTTTAGTTTGCAGTTTGCTTCTAGCCGGACTTTCATATGGAGAGCTCCAGGTACCCGTTACCACCAAGAGAACACCATTGAACGACACCATTACGGTGGTGCAGGATGGCTCGTTTAGGGAGGAATTATTATTGGTTCCAGAACAGACCTGCATGTTCAGAGTGTAACGATGACAGGCCACATCTATCGGGATGTCATTCTGGAACAACATGTACGTTTGTTTCGGGGTGCCATGGGTGCTGAATTTCTGTTTATGGATGACAACGCCCGTCCTCACCATGCAAACATTGTAGACGAATGCCTTCAATTGGAGGATATCACCCGTATGGATTGGCCAGCATACTCACCGGACTTGAATCCAATAGAGCATGTGTGGGATATGCTTAGCCGACGAATTTCAGCCCGTCAACCCCCTCCCACCTGTCAACCGGAACTTCGGAGGGCATTGCTTGATGAGTGGTGTAATATTCCCCAAGATCAGATTGATAATTTGATACTTAACATGCCTAGGCTTTGTAAGGCCTGTATTGCATTGTCCGGGAGACATACTCCATATTAACCATCATACTAACTATGTTATACTGTTTTTTGTAAATAGGTTCTTTTTTGAAATTTGCTCCAGGGAGTAAAAATCGCAATTTTTATTAATTATGTCAAACGTGTAGCATCTTTTTTGCTCTTTACCTTTTGTTTAATAAATAGACTTTACAAATAAGTCAAATTTGTTTTGCTTCTGTCTCTTTCTTTGCCTGAACTTCATTATCCGTAATTTATGGACATGAGTGTATAATGGTGGCATCACACCAATCAGTATCTATCGTATAGGTATCTTATGTGGTGGTTTTGCGACTGCGCCCTGCAGTGCCAAGATGGACATCCAATGTGTGATCTACCCATTTAAGGATGTAAATAGGCAGATCCTGTTGTGATGGAGCACATGTAGGTAGAAATCTGGCTTGGCTCCGCGACGCTGGAGGAGGAGGACAGGGTAGTGTCTTGCGACTTTTTAGGGAGAGCTAATCCCGCATTGCCGTTTGGTATGCAAACATGCATCTTATCGTGTTCATATAAAAACCTTTATTCAATGCTGCTATATAAATATATATTCAATTTAATATGCATTAAAAATAATATCACATAAAAAATAGAATCAAACAGCCAGTAACATTGAAAAAATTATAAAAAAATATATTAGTCTAATCCACAATTGTACAAATATTTCAAAAGTCATACTAATGATATCGAAGGCTATATATTATAGTTGTAGAATATGATCTATTTTTGTAATATTAAACAATTTTCTAAATAAATTTTCAATTAATACACATAAACACTCACACACGCACGCATATATATATATATATATATAGATAGAGAGAGAGAGAGACAGAGATAATAAATAGTAACGAATAAATAAAAACGATGTTTAAATATTTGTGTTTGCATTTATTATCTCAAATAACCATTTGTCCTATTGCATTCAGTAGATGTATATGTTTATTGAAATTTCAATGCAAATGTTATAAAATGTTATTGGAAATATTATTCTATTTAGCTAAAACACACAATAAAAGAAAATTAAAAAAAAAAATACAATTTCTAAGAACATAGTTTGCTTTGTTAAAAATTGTTTGCTTTTCTTAAAATCAACATAAAATAGATGCTTCACATGCATATAGTATAAAGGGAATTTTGAAAATAATGGAATTTTAAAGCATTTTTAAATGAAATGTTTAGAAAGGTTTTCAAATAATAAAATGTTTATAATATTTTTTTTAAACTAATTTTTAAAAGAGTGCTCTTTTCGGAATTTATTTACTTGAACAAAAGAAATTTCTCTGTAACATAAAATACGTTTACAATTTGAAATATTCGTGGTTTCATTATATTTATTTTATCCATCCTTTTTTCAGTTAAATTACCAACTCTTTCCGTTTAAAGAAAATAACAAATACAGAAATAAAGCAATATATTGATTGAATGAACAAATGATTAATAATTAGAAGTTTTTAATTAAATATTATTTTGAAATTTCTTCTTCTTTGTTGGCTTCAAATTTGCCGGATAATATCTAATGCCAGGGGTGGCAACCCGCAGCCAGACTTGAGCATTTTTCCAGTCCGTGAGATTTATCATCCTTTTACAAAATATATTTATTTCACAATGGCCAAAGTAGTGAGCACCAATGTATTAAAAAATACATATTCCACATATTCAAAAATGAACTCTAGTAATTATGAGAAAAAAATTAACATTAATTTTAAAATAATATTTTTGCGAATATAGGACATATATTACCTGTTTTATTTATGAGTTCGCAGAATAATTAAATTATATTCTGTGAACTCATGATGAGAGCGCATCTTGGAACATCTGATATAACAGGTTCTATTCACTATAAGTGACCTCAGTGAAGCAGTGACCATCCCTAGATACGTACAGTTGATTGTTGATAACAGAGGAAATCAGACTATTACTCAAGACTAGAGTTCAAGTTGTTAGCGCTTTTGGTTCAACTTACACCTGCGAATTGTTTTTTCCTAAAATTAAATTGACTAGACACAAAATACGGTCAAGCATAACGGACGCTAGCCTGTAACATTTGCGATGTGCAAATACCCAAATTGGGATCGATTTGCAAAAGTTAAGTGAAAGAGTGAAGAAATAAATATCGCACAAGTGCAATAAATATATTTTAATGATTTACTTTTTTATTTTTTTTTTAATATTTATATTATTTTGTTCATAATTTTTTTAGAGTTATATATATCTTTACAATGTGTGTTTATCATCATTATTATTATATTATCTATGTTTTCATGTAAAAATAATAGTAAAGACAATAATAATAACTCATTATTATCATATATTCATAATAACCATCATTCAATATTTCACTCCAAAAAATACCTATAGTTGGTCTAAATCTAATGTGGGGACATATAATTTTATATGATGCCTGCGGAGTTGAGATATATTTCCAAAGTGGTCCCCAACATCATTTGGGTAGGCCAACCCTGTCCAATGCAATTACCTCTGACAGTAAGCATTACTTTTTCAATTTTACAAATTTTCATTATACTATTAGCATTATACTGGTGCTTAAAAAATATATAATTTATAAGTGAGAATAACATGAATAAAATTGATTAATTTTTAAGCATTAATACAAAATTATAAATCTACATTTTATTTAATATGAATATATTCTTCTTCTTCATTGGTCCGTCAGCCCCATGGTGGGAAAAGGCCATCTGTCAACTAGCAGATTTCGAATGGGTTAAGGGGTAGGGTTGTCAGCCCTACACCCAACGCTCTACAGTCATATTAGACCAGAGGCCAAAATGACTCCAAGTGTGGCTAGTGGCTACCACTCTGGCGCTCTGTAACACAGGTTTCGGGTTAGAATCAAGGCAGTGCCATGGATGCTTTTAGTGGTTCTGAATCCACTTTCTGCCTTATGTTCAGGTCTCATATGACCGTAGAGCGTCACAAAGACCAGTCAGGCTTCTCACCCCACATTATTCCCAAACTGTAATGGGGCAATTCAGCTCTAGGCGCAGTGATATGATATGGTGTAGTAGTAGTATTAGAAGGGGCCTATAGTTTAAAGTGGATTTCAAACCACTACAAACATTCATGGCACCTCCGGGAATCCGAGACCTCCGGCAACCAGCACCAGAGAGTTAGACACTCGGCCATCAGGTCCTAGAAATGTATTCTAGTTCTTAATGAGCTATAATTCCCCTCGTACAAGGACTCGAACCCTTGATGAAAAGATAAAAGTTAACACTCTACAGACTGAGTTTTCTGGCTTCCTTTTTGAAATGTACGATTGGAAAATTATCTATCCAATTTTTATTTAGTAAATAATGTGAACGAGTTTAACCAAATATATTTTATATTTAAAAAAAATGGATACAAGTATCATTTGGAGCAAAAAAAAATGTGTTTTAAAAAATTAATGAAAAACATTTGTCAACATTGATATATAATTTGCATTGTTACATGCATTTGTTATTGTAAGAACTTATTTAATTGATTAAAAATTGTAAAAAATTATTTAATTTAATAAAAATAGATACTTTTTTTTAGAATACTTAGAATACTTTTAGATACCTTAATCATAGAAATAAAATATCTAAAATAAAAAATATATCTAAAATATCAATAAAATATCTCTAATAAAACACTAATCAATAAAATATCTATAATATAAATAACTCTTTTATATATAAACATATATTTTAAATAACGATAGGAAAATTATCGTAAAATAGTTAAAAAAATCTAAATAAAAATCTAAAATAAAAAATATCTGCAATATAAATATCTCTTTTTTTAAATAGAAACATCTCTTATTAAATAATAATAAGATACATAATTAATTAATACCAAAAATAAAGATGATTAAGTAAAATACTTAATATCTGAATGTAAAAGAAAATAGTTTAATAACACGGGATTATATCATTTAAAATAAAAATTATTAATTATTTCGCGTTAATAAACTAAAAAGTTCAATAAATCAATAGAAGGCTATAAAGCGTTAATCATATAAATTTCTAATTAAAACATATTAAAAACTAAAACTACTGCAAGAAATTATACAATCAAAGAAAATAGAAAATAAAAAATATAATAGAAATATGAATTATATAATAGAAAATATACAAAATATATATACTAATAGAAATAAAAACAAATAATATAAAAAAAAATTAAAGTTAATTCGTACTTTTTTTCACTCTATTGCAGAAAGTCCTTTATAAATAATTTTCATTCATTTTTTTTAAGTTTATCTGGCACCATTTATTGGTAGATATAGGCAACTTAAATCTAAAAAAAACTAAAATGAATTAATTAAATTTAATTACTGAAAAAAAAAACTGTATTAACATCAAGTGTCATCCACTACAAGTTTAAAAAAAATGTATTTGAACTTTAGTGGATGAATAAAAAGTATTTTATTAACGATTGAAAATTTGAACAAGATATATATAGGGAGAGTGCAAGCTAATAGAAGGAATTGAATAAAATATAATGAAATACTAAATATACTAATAGAAATAGAAAAAAATGCAACAAAAAAAGAGTTTTTATGAAATTCTTTATATAAATTCAAAATTTTATTTCTAAAACAAAATATATACAATATACAATCAAATAAAATAGAAAAAATAGAAATTTTAGCAGAAATACAAAATATAAATTAGAAAATATACAAAATATATATATACTATTAGAAATAGAAAATAAAATATAATGAAATACTAAATATGCTAATAGAAATAGATAATACACAATCAATGAAAAAGGCTTTGTGAAATTATTTATATAAAAGTATAACTTTATTTCCAAAACAGAATTGTTGTCGAAGAAAGAAGACATTTTGTTACACAAGAAATCTTAAGAAGAAGATTGTTAAAATTTTAATATCTTACGAAATATGTTTATTTTCCTCTTCATTGTATAGCTTTTAAAAGATACTTCAGTATCTCAAATATAATATTGTCGTCAATATTTCCTAATAACATTTTTCATTATTTCCTGAATAGCAGTTTTCTATTTCAAGTATTAAAAACCAACATCGTTTTTTTTCTTTCTAATCATGACCTTTCAAAGAAAATTTTATTCTTATTTTCGCTGCTATACAACAATTTACGTCATGCTTTGATTTTTACTTTCGTAAACAAACAAACAAACAATCATAAAAAAATGAAATAATATATTATCATCTTATAATAAAAGAATAATATTTTCTCCAATTGCTTTGTGATATAAAATTTCCATTCTTCCATAATAGCAACAGAAATTATTTTGGTATTCCATATTTTCCGGAAAGAATAGAATTTTGTAATCTAAGAACAAAACAAGTTTCGTTCGAAAAATAAAATAAATAAACAAAAAAAAATAAAGTTTCACCTTTATGCAATTCCAAAATCTTTGGTTAAGAAAAATGGTAGCCTAAAATAAAAAGCTACCTCCGAGGTAGGTAGTCATTTTCGCAATCGAGTTACCATAAAAGAATATTTTAAAATATTTTTCGCGGGAAATAGTTTCAACCTATGATTGAAAGTACAATGCAAAACAAACCAAAGAATTCTCGTTGTTAAGACTTTTTTTTTGTTTTAAGATATATATATTTACAAAATAAATCTTTCTTCACATTCATTTTATATTCTTGCAGATTTAGAAGGTGTTTTGAAAAGTTGGTGGCTTTTATTTTATTTTTTATTTGTGTGTTACAGTCCATCAAGAATTGGAATTATTGAAGCATATATATAATATTCCTTAATTATTTATAGCATTAACTTTCAACCGATAAGCAGAGCAGAAGCACTAGAGTTAATATGGGCAAACGCTTTTTCTGTCGTCGAAACGTTTTAGGAATATTTTCGCATTTGTAGACGATACATTTGTAAGTGCCTCTTCGTGGGTGGTCTCTTAAAAGGGGAAACATCAATAGAAAAAGAAAATTATAGAAAGTTCCATTCTTGTAGGGATGTTGGGGTATTTGATCGTTTTAGTCTTTTTAGTTTTTAGCGTGGACTTTTTTCTATCGTCTTAGATTACATTTTGACGATATATGCAATACCGATATATGGCAGTATATGAACGCAAACAGTAGAGACTGAAAGATAATTTAGTCTTTAGGTTACCTTTTTTTTTGTTTCGCTTTAGATTTGTTTTAGATTTAGATAATGCCAGCCTATGAACGCGAACAGCAGAGAGTAAAAAAAAAAAATTTTAGTCTTTAGTTTCACTGTTTTCCTATTGCTTGAGATTCATTTTATATCTCTGTAATCACAAAAATGTCTGCGAGCAGCATAGATAGAAAGAATATTTTTGTGAGTGTTTCCACGAACAGTGAATTAGGTATGAATTTCAGACTATTGTAAAATTAATGGAATTTCTGTGTGTGAACATGAACTCGCATCAAAAATTTTGAAGATTTAAATTGGAAAAAATTAAGAATTTAACTTTTATTTTAGAAAAAAAAAATAATAATACCTCCTCCAAGAGCACAAACACAATCTGTCAATAATGTGCTACACTTACTTGTTGGCAAGACCATTTACAAACTTCTTAAGAGTTTTCCAGATTTGGTTTGGTTTGTCTCTTTACGGTCATTTTTGCACACTTTAGGTTAATTAGATCGGAAAATACAGTTTAACGTGGATTCCGAGCCACTAGCAAACGTCCATCCCTCAGCCAGCATTCGAACCTGAAGTATCAGAGGGCAGAGCGCTAGCCAATTGACTATCAGGCCGCTGAGTTTTCCAGAATTACAAGAATGTGATTCAACGTAATTATTTGAAAGAATCTGTTGTCGGCCGTGACTAAATGTATTATACGTTGCGTAAAAACAACTGTAAAAATGCTGTTAAATATGCTTTTGAGAAGCTATGATGTATGTGTAGCAAAACATCCAAAGAAATCAGCTGTGGTTCTTCGCCTATGTAAAAAGCGGCCGAGAAAATCCGATAGAAAGACATTATCTGCTTGTAAAAATGTCTTAAATCTTTAGTTAAACGCATTCTTTTATCACACGCAAAAGTTTCTCTGAAGAACAAAATGATGAATAGCCTTTTTATAACTGAAAAAGTGTCAAAAATATCGTAATTTGTATGCATGGAAGAAAATTAAATCGGAATTCTGAGCAAAGCATAGATTTTGTAATAATGTGATCATACTTTAAACAGAAAATAGAATTTATTTTGCATATAAAATCATTAAATACGTCGAAAATCACAAAAAAAAAAAAAAAAATGCACCTCAAAAAGAGAATAAAAAAATAGAGGTAAATGTAAATTATTATTTTCTATTTTAAAATTGCTATTTAAAGGAAATAAATTTTATTTCCTGAAAAAAACATTCAAATATTAAGATTTATTTTTTAATAAAATATCATATATGTTGATGAGAAATTAGTTCAAAAATTGGGTTAGAATCAACGCCAAACATGTGTTAGTGTCATAAAATTGAATGCGTGTGCTGAAAGGTTGTAGTGTGCAGGTTGGGCAACTGGATTGTAAATGTGTGTGGTTGAGTTGAGATATTTGAGGCACAGTGCTTTATTTCCTCACGCACAAACGCCACCTGCATACAATTAGACACAAACAATGTGCAACACATTTAAAGGCATATAATTATAGATTCGTGGAAGGATTCCATTTCTAATCAGAAAATCCGAAACTCAGGTACGCGCAGGATGAGCGAAATATTCTTCGAGAGCTACTGACGATTGCTCCTGCGATCTTGTAGTGAGTAGAAATAAACGCGGTTACAAAATTAATATTTAAGCCACTTTGAAAGTGGTGTAACACCATTTTTGACAAAAAATTGGTGAATGATAACGAGGAATGCAATCTGCTATGAGCTTTTCCTCTATAAGCAGTTCCCTCCCCCTAAAAGGAAATCCTTCGAAATTTTCATCATTTTGTCAATATAAATTTACATCGTTAATGTAATAAGAAATATAATTATTTTGAAAGTTGTGTAAGCAGGATATGCAAAGATATAATACTTAATTCAAAAATTACACTACATAATATCTCTACCTCCTTTTTATATGTGTGGCGGCAATCCTCTTAATGACATAATTTTCATTCGCTCACAGGAATTTTGTTGTTTACTTCTGAATCATTGTCAGAGGAAGAGAAAAGCAGAAAATACTAGAGAAAATGCTAGAGCAGAAAATACTATTAGTAGCGTGTTCTGTTTGTTCACTTAATTTGAAGTAAATAAGTACGGTTACCTCTAAAATGACTAATTGTTAGTATTATTTTATTATTGTTACATATTTAATGAAAATCTCATAAATAAAGAGGTTTAAATGAATTGAAATCCCATATTTAATATTTTGTAAAAGTATGGTTTTCACATTTTTTGACCTTGAGATTGGTGTCAGTCCGTTTGAGATCATCAAAAGTATGCATTGCCTTTAACCAGTTCTTTAGAAACGATCCCATTATAAATTTAAATCAATTTAATATTTAGAAAAGACATAAAAATGAGCTTATTAACATATACCA
The DNA here is from genome assembly GCA_021605075.1 of Caerostris darwini. NCBI lineage: Eukaryota > Metazoa > Arthropoda > Arachnida > Araneae > Araneidae > Caerostris > Caerostris darwini. The sequence continues at coordinate 48,350 of BPLQ01007533.1, forward strand.
ATATTTTTTCAAACCATTCAAATATAAACCCTTAAATATATTCATATAATATAAAATGGACTTACATAACCTTCAAAGAAAACGGCTCATTGAATTGTGTGGTTTTAGCATTGATTAAGCATGTTTTATAATGTAATATTAATTATTAATAGCTATAATTTCTAATATTTAATTGGTATGATTTTAATATTAGTTTTTAATATTTAATTGGCTTTGATATTTGAGTTTCATATATATTTTTCAAGTAAATAATTTTTTCCATGCATTGGATATTTCTGATGATATGCTAACATTTTTGTTGCTTTTCCCTCTGTTTATTAAAATTCAGTAACAGTTTGAATAAGTAATGTATGTTTATAATAACATATTTTTTAACTAATCATAGGTTTATTTTTAATATTTAAGGTCAACATTTAAAACAAGTAAAAGTACTACTTCTTTTAAAATAAGTTTTTCATTTTTTACACACAAATGTAAATAATGTGTAATAATTAACATAAAATGTGTATTTTGTAAAGAATATTAAGATTATGAAAAATACTATACTAAAAGGCAATCTAAACCAATGATATTAGAAGCTTTCCCGTTTACATTAGGTTTAAACTCTGGTTTTTATCATTTATATTATTTCATATACACTGCTTTACATCATTCAACATACATTACATACATGCAACATTACATCATTCAACATACACATTACATGTTCCAACAGGACACGCCCCTTGTCACAAGGCTAAAATTGTGTTGGAGTGGTTCCAGGAACATGATGCTGAATTCCAGTTAATGTGCTGGCCGCCTAACTCACCGCATCTCAATCCAATAGAACACATTTGGTATGTCCTGGGACGGCAGCTCAGAGTTCAAAGACCACCAATTCGCAAGATCTCGGATTTGCGTGACCGTTGCTTAAACATCTGGTACAATCTGTCTCCGGCCATCTACCAAAGACTTGTGGCATCCATGCCAAGGCGGGTTGAAGCTGTGTTGCGCGCCAAAGTTGGGCCAACTCGTTATTGACAGGTGGTCATAATGTTTTGGCTCTTGAGTGTATATATATAATGCGCAAGCACATAACTGGTTTACCATGAATTAAGAAAAATCAGCAAAGTCATTATAAAAGTTGGAAAAAAAATAAATCCGTGAAATGTTATTCTTGAGTTTTATTAATAAATGCATCATGCAAAATTTGCAATTCCATTATTATAATGGATGAATATCGAGAATAAATCACTGAAAAATTTCTATTTGAAATTCGGATTGTTTATTTTTCCTAACCTCATTAGGAAAATCTGAGATGTCTAAATTTTTAAAATGGCTTCAAGATATTTCATGCTAAAGTTATCGAAATAATGAGGCATTGATAGTGTGGATACAGGATAATATCACGTACACGTAATTAGGTAATTAAATGTAAACCTTTTTTGTGGTGTATAGACTTTGGGAACAATTTATTACACGTTTTCTTTAGGAATATTAAGAGTAACCAGAGAAACAGGACTAATATCTAAATTTATGAAGTTAAAAGAGCAGAAATCTGCATTAAAATAATATGTAGTTTATTTGCTATGTTCATCACTTGCTCTGTAATTATTGTTTTTTTTTTTGTTGTTTGTTGTTTCATATGGCAAAACTGGAACTCAAACCATTTACTTCAGGCCACTCGCCAAAGAATAATACAACAAATACTTCAGGATTGCCCACTACTAAAATATTAAGAGCACATAAAAACATCATTATCAGAATTAAAACTTGAAAATATCAAAACATTTAAAAATTACACAAGTGATACACAAAAAATTAAAGACACATAAAAGTCTAAAAGGAGAATTAAACGTGTGCTCAGGACATGAGTTCCCTGGCCATCCAATACAACAGGCAATAATCTCCTCTATGTTGTAACATAGGGTCAATGCCCTGGCAGATGAGTAAGTGTTGCTTATTCATAGAGTCAATTTCTCAGATAGGGCATAGACTATTAGTCAACATGACAATTCTGCTGCGGTCAGGCAGTCGTGTCCTCTACAATTGTCCCATAGAAAAATTGATATTCCATTCTTACATCATTCTTATATATCGCTCATTTATTATTTGTTGGAAATATAATCCTTCTTTTAAATAACACTAACTATACTATCATTGGAATGGATGTCATTTATATTGAACAACATGTTATTGTTCGATTGTTATTTTGCATTTTCCACGTCAAGTTTTGTTAGTGATATTTTTTTTTTATAAATTTATGAATTAAATATAAAATCCTACTAAATAATTATAAATCGAGTACAATTTTAAAAATAATATTTACATATATTTTAAGGATAGAAAATTCCCTTCTCATGAAAAAAGATATTGAAATTTTTATACAAAATATTTCAAGATGAATAAGACACCAATAAGCATTATTTACATTTATCGAAATAAAATTGATTCCTTTAAATATTTTAGTATTGAAAACTGTTCTTAAATAAATATACACAGGATGTAGATTCAAAATTATAGTTAGAAATATATATCTTCCCGTGAACACAAGCGAAACTGTATGACATTTATTAAATCAGATATAACAAAGAAGTCTTTCGGGTAAAACGTAATTGATAAAACCATTAAAACTGACAAAATAAATTCACTAATTCTGTGTCACAACATAAACTGAAACGCAACGAAGAAGCAAATTTGACAGTTACGCACTTTCTATGCATTTAAAACATCTCAAATATGATAAAACCTTCATATGTCATCGGCGGGCAACTTTCGCATGCTTTCTCAAATTATAAACTTCTCTTACCAGGATAGTTTCGCTTGTAAAATTAAGGGATAAAGAACCTTGTTACGATGCTCCATGACAACTTTCCCATCCAGTAACTCAATGGAAAATTATTAAATTAGTAAGGCAAGTTCTCAGATCGTTAGGCAAAAATAGTCAGAGCTGTTCAAGCGAAAATTGCATTGAGTCGAAAAATGTTACGCTAAACTGTATCGCAATACTAGTTAAAGCTCCAAATTGTTATTGAGGGAATTGGTGTGCATTTTAAAGAAGAATTTAGTTCTAAATGTAACTCTTATTGTTTCCATGAATGTAATGTCTTATTAACAGCAGGGGTTTAGTTGTATTTCAGAAATATTTGAGTTGTAGTTAAACGACAGGATATTCTTTGTATTTGAGTAAATTTAAATATAACTGTATGTGGTTTTAATTTAAACCCTACCGGAGTTTTCAGATACTGATTTAGTAAATTTTACCGTTTGCTTCATAAATATGAATAATTCTTCTTCTTTTTTACTGGCATTACATTCTTGCACAGGCTTGAGCCTCCTCCTTTAAGCCTCTTATATATAACGTTAATATTCATGTACGTACAGCATATTTTAAGAGTGAATGTTTCGATGAAAGCTCTTGATTCAATTTAATCTTGACCATTTCACCATAGTGCCTATGAGCACTCGTTTAGTAATAAACAAGTTAATTCAACGATAATGGGGAGTATATAGAGAGTGATTCAATTGGCCTAGGACAAACTTTTAGTGGTGGTACAGCTAACTAAAGCATACATATTTTGTATAGGCTGGAAGTAAAGCGTTGAAGAACTTGGACTTGACAAAAATGAGACTTGAAAAGAAAAACATTCTTTATTTATAATAAAATTGCAAAGTGCTTCTTTGATTCAATGTTTACAGTAAATGCTCAACATCGTGATCATAAATAGTAACGCATGTTTGTTAGTGTCGAAGGAGTCATTGATAACAGTTCCGAAGATGCCAGCCATTTCGCGCAAGCTTACAGCCGCAATGGATAGTCAAGTAACTAGGTCTTCAATGGAGTCAATTGGAGTCCAGTAAATGAAAACACTGTTGCAAACACAGAGTAATAATAAAATAGAGCGCGCATTGGAGTTGCCAGCCAGATGATTTGGAACCCGTTATGTGATGGATGTTCGTTGTGTCATGGTGTCTGGCTGTTGCGAAAAATATTTCGGAAACTGTGTAAAAAACAAATATTATTGTAAAAAAAAAATGTATGTTTTAGTAAGCTGTACCGCTCCTCAAAGTATGTTCCATGATCATTGAATCACCCTGTATAATATTATAGGAGTGCTCATAGACGCACTGGTGAAAGATCCAATCGAAGACCATTGGATAATTTTTGATGTCTAACATCCTACCCTATCTAACTTGCATACATTCCTCACGTTATTCATTTTGTTTATTTCAAATATTGGCCTTGTGCCTTATATTTAAAATTGGTTTCAAACATCATTTATTTCTTTTTGTAAATTCCGATTATGTTCTTTTGTTTACGTTTTTGTTGAAAATTTGCAAGACAAACAATTTTTTATTTATTTATAATGATTATTTTTTATCATTGAACTCCTGTAGACGCTAGGGCGCAGTTTCCATCAAATTGGTCTTTCTGTAGTAAAACAGCACCTACATAACAATATCATTATTCAATTGTTATAGCTTTATATACAATTTAATTTTTTTTATTAAGGAAAATAATTTTGACATTAAAAATCTTAAATAATTTACTCTGAAATGTTGGTAAGTTGTGCTGACAAAATTGGGAAACTAAAGGAAGAATAAGCTTCAAGAATTCATCGTGTTGTTACAGTTATTAAAATCAAAGAAATTGTCTTATGTGTGTTATTTAAAAATAATGATTTTCAGCACTCACACACACAAACACACACACACACACACACACATATATATATATATATATGTATATATATATATATATATATATATATATATATAGATAGATAGATAGATAGATAGATAGATGTATATGTAGGTAAACATTCAGCTTAAAAGCGGAAATGAACGAATCAATTACTTGTTAGAGGTGCTAATCAGACATAAGCAACTCAAGGCAATTTTAAGAGAAAAACAGCTCAATTATTGATGAATTTTTTCCTCTGATGTTAGATACTTTAAAATTTCAGTTATTAAAAATTTAATTAATTTAATTAGATTTATTTATATGAATTACAATGTACTTCATTTATTGTTAGTTTTTAGGCCAAATCTCATAACATTAATTACTGTTAAAATGCTCAAATTCTTCATGTATGTCAGTTACTAAGTTCTTAATTGGTCATTGCATAAAAACAACTGAATGATATTTTGAATAATATATTTACATTGTAAATGTTACAATGAAACCAATATATATTCTGTCCTGCTGGCTTGATGGTGCGTGTGGGCGGTGCTTGCTCCCGGGTCGTAATTTAGAGACCCTTAATTTAAATCAGTCCAAAATTACCTTTTCCTCCTATTATGCCATTCTATTTAAGTCTTCTCGATTTGGACACTTGCTAATTTTCGGCTCAATCGGATGTCAAATTTTATATAGAACTAATTCATTTTCCTTTGGCAAATCTTTTCAAAATCATGAAACGCAATAGAGTTTATCTCCCAAATAAATACGGACTATTATGAATTATACTATTTCGATCTCTTAAGAATTTGCCCTTTTCTCTTGTCTTTCGAAATAATAATAATAACAGGAAACCATTGTAAATTTTACAATGTTTTCAATATAGACTATGGCGGGCTGGATTGATGGTGATTTCTGGCCGGTGTTTGCCTTCCAGGTCGTAATTTAGAGACGCCTTATTTAAATTTGTCCGAAATTTACTTTAAATTTGTCCGAAATTACCTTTTTCACCTATTATGCCGCTCTATTTAAATTTGCTCGATTTAGACACTTGCTAATTTTAGGCTCAATCGGATGTCGAATTATATATGGCACTAATTCATTTTCCTTTGCAGATGAGACATTGCCTTTTTACTCTTATTGCTTTCTTTTTTATTGTGTGATTTTACACTGTTTTGATCTCGTAAGAGTGTTGCATTTTCTCTTGCTATTGAAAATAATGATAATAATTTATAAACATTGCAATTTTTACAATGTAATTAATATGGGCTATGGCGGGATGGATTGATGATTCTAGCAGGCCAGTGATAGTAATTTGAAGACCCTTCATTTAAATAAACCTGAAATTACCTTTTCACCTATTATACCGCTATATTTAAATCTATACGATTTGGACGCTTGCAAATTTTAGGCTCAATCTCTTGCCGAATTACATATAGAACTAATTCATTTTCCTGTGGCTAATCTTTCCAAAATCAAGAAACGCAATAGAGTTTATTTCACAGATCAATACGGCCTATCTAACTATGCGTTCCATTTCGTTCCTTTTTTCTGCGACTGAATCCAAATACCTGATGGAAGAATGTCAGGTTGTTACGGTATCTGACAGTTTCTCAGAATTCAATTTGTTTCGGATGTCAGATTCTGAACGGTGTCCGTGTCCTCTGAAGCCGCCCTTTTTCGATACGGATCGATATCGAAAAATCACGAAACTTTTTTGAGGAAAAACCGGCGAAACTTTTTCTTTTTTTTCCTCTCTCCCAGATGCGATACAAGGCCAAGAGTTTAAGTAAAATAAATATTTTTCTATTATAGAGACTTAAGTTCACTCCTGGGGAACAATAATACCCAACAAGATGTTATTGAGTTTTTCTGATAGTTTTGCAATAAGTAAGTTAAAAACTCTTTTCTGTTTCCGATCTAAGGAGACGTTTATTGTTTTTAGCTATATTGAGGCCATTCGATGTTATCTTTTACTTAAGATAAGTTTTTTCTACAAAATCAATAAACTTTGTTTGTAAATATTTATTTAAGTTTCATTTTTACGAATATATTTGCTCTATAATAACAGTAATATAGCTGTATTATATAACTATTATTGTACTACTGTATCCAAAAAGTAAGACCAATTTTAAATTTTAAATTCCCGGGGCTTATTTAATTTCAATTTTTTTCTTTCTTAGGTTGCTCGCACTATCCTTGAAATCTGTGTGAAATTTCAAGTCCAAATATTCATTAGTGTTTGAGTTACGCTTGGCTTTGTGAGAAGCTAAAACTGATTCCGGCGATTTTTGATATGTCTGCATTAATTGAGCAGAGAATTTGCATTAAATTTTGTTTGCAGAAGGCACTCGGTAAGCATTCCTTTATCTGAAAGAAATGTTTAGAAGTGGTATAAACAGTTCAAAGAAGGCAGAGAACGCGTTGAAGACGAAGGGCCTCTGGTCGACCATCAACCTCAACTTCAACGAACGAAGCTCACCTCCAAAAAATTAAAGATTTTTGACTTGCAAACCGTCGATTTTAAATTAGAGACCCTGCTGCTGATGTTGGAATTTCAAAAGGATCCGTCAATTCCATTTTGGGCCTCAAACGCGTGAACTCTCGATTGGTACCGAAAACACTGAATGCGCTAGCTTACACTGAATTGATTCTTCCTGATATTTTCGCCAAAAATGAAACCCATATCGTTCACACCGTACGACTACTGGCTATTCCCTAAACTCAAAAGACCACTTCGGGGACACCGTTTTGAGTCGATTTAAAAGATTCAACGTGAATCGCCACGCGCTTTGAAGGCCATCCCTGCCGATGACTTTTTAGCATGCATTGAGAATTGGAAAAATAGTTGGCATAAATGCATTGTGTAATTTATTTCATTGTCTTCAAAGTAACTTCCCTAAGTTACTAAACTAAAGTTACTAAAGTAACTTCCCTAAGTTACTTTGAAGGCAATGAAATAAATTTGGAAGAATAAATAAAGAGTTTTTGAAGAAAAAAAATAATTGGTCTTTCTTTTTGAGCACAGTAGTATTTCTATATACTATTGTTATATAACTATATATTAACTATATTATAGTTAGTCTATAATATAGTTATAGATTAAATGTTAATAAATATTTCTTATTGTAAGCGTTTATGCTCATTCCCGTAAACAAAAAAAAGTAGTTATTTATTTCTCCGATATTTTTTGCAATAAGTAAATTAAACTCTTTCTGTTTCCGAGCTAAGGAATCGTTTATTGTTTTTAGCGATATTGAGACCATGCGCTATTATCTTTTATTTAAGATAAGTTTTTAAAAAAATCAATAAACTTTGTTTGTAAATCTTCATTTACCTTTCATTTTCACGAAGATGGTCAATGGTTATAACTTAAATGTTAGTAAATATTTCTATATTGTAAGCATTTATGCACACTCGTAGGAAACAGAAATAAGAAGTTATTTCATTTTCTGATATTTTTTTTGCAAAAATAAGTTAAACGCTTCTTTTTCGGAGTTGTTTATTCTTTTGGTGATCTTCATACCATGCAACATTATCTTGTTATTTAACTTTATCTTATATAAGATAAGTTAAAAAATGAATGAACTTGCTTTATAAACTTTTATTTTCGTTTCATTTTTACTTAGGTGTTTCTGTACTTTAAAAAAAGATGGTGAAAAATCAGAAGAATTAAAATAAGTTAAATGCTAATGAATATTTTTCAAATATAAAGATTTAGGTTTAACTCCTGGAAAATAATACGATGCTATTGTGTTACCTTAAAATTTTTTCAATAATTAAAAGAAGGACAGCTTTTTTTAGCGACACCATCAATATTAACAATTTCAAAAAAAAAGCTGATTTTCATGAAAATAATTACTTAATTTTAAATCAAATAATTTTTTCGTCATAAACATATTCATAAACATCATTTTATAAGATATATAAAGTTATGAAATAGAAATATTATAATATTAATTTAAGTGCCATGGTTTATCGCTTTCGCCCACCTAACGAAAAAGATTCTACTTTTCTTGTGAAATTAGTTAATCCGAAATCTGTAATTTAGTTTCATAAAACGGTCTAAAAACCTCGGATTATTAACGGAAATAAACGGTACATTATACGATAAATTATTTTATTATTACTTAATTACTTTATTTTACATCAATTGAACTTATTATTTATAATATTTAATAGATAATAATTCATGAAACTTCAATAGAATATAATTTATTAACTTATTTTTCAGTTATATAAATTTTAAGTAAAGAAGTTTTTATCTCTTGTGTTTTTTTTCAACGTTCACAAGTAGTTGTCCTATCAATAATCAAATACTATTGTAAAAAATGTTATTGACATCTAAAAGAATAAACACAAGAGAGAACACCAGACACTCCAATTAAAGGTTTGAAACACCAAAGTAACAAAGATAGAGAATAGCGTCAATAACTTCTTCTTGACACTACACCCTTTACTCATTACTTCCAGAATATAGAAAGGACTTGTCTGGAAATGACAATAAATGGTAATCACATTACAGTTTTATCCAGTTATCGAAGTTTACTTTCAGAATATTATAATAGTCGTAGTAAAATGAATTTAAGGTGCTTTTAAGGCTTTTAAGAGGAATGCTCTTAAAGTGGTCCTTAAAATAAAAGGTATCTATTGAGGAGATATTGCTTAAAGAATCCTTTTAAAATGTTTAAAGCAGTTTATTTTATTAGTAATTCATGTGTATGAATCTGTCATGATGTTATTAAAAGAGACAGTAAGATGATAAAAAGTATATTGCCCATTTTATCCATATATGAAGAGGTACAATAGGTGTTAATGACATTTATAAAATTTTTGGATAAATTGTTATATAAGGAAATGTGATAGAGTTTCCACTGACTTTAAAGAATTTGTTAAAAGCATTGGTTTTTTTCTCAGCATACGCAACTAGTTGACTTATCAATAAAACATTGCCTATTGTAAAAAATGTTATTTACTTCTACAGAAATATGCAAAAGGGAAAACACCCGACGCTCAAATTATCTGTTTGAAGTAACAAAGGTAGAGAATAGCGCCAATAACCTTATCTTGACAGTACACCCTTACACGTTACTGACATAATACTAAAAGGATTTGTCTCTTCACGTGGCAATGCCAATAAATATTAATCAAATTATAATTTTATGTAGTTACCGAAGTTTCTTAGAATATTATAGTAGTCGTGGTAAAATGAGTTTAAAGCACCTTGGAGGCTTTTAAGACGAATTCTTAGTCACCCTTAAAATAAAAAAAATATCTATTAAATATTGTTTGAAGAGTCATTTAAAATTAGAAAACATATTTATAGTTATTAATAATTTATCGGTATGAATCTGTCAAGATATCATCAAAAGATATGGTAAGATAACAAAGAAATTATCTTGACTAGTTTACACGTAGAGGTACCAGGGGTGATAATGCTATTGGCATTTTATGAAAATTTTGGATAAACTGTTACATAAAGAAATTTGATGGAGTTGCTTCTGATTTTAAAGAATTTGTTAAAAGTAATATTTTTTTGTTCAACTTTCACATCTAGTTGGCTTATCAATAAAACATATTCTATTATAAAAAGACTATTGACTTCTACAAAAATACGCAAAGGAGAAAACACCAGACACTTAAATTAGAGGTTTGACACAAGGGCTGTGAATAGCGTCAATAACCCTTTCTTGTTAATACACCCTTTACTCATTACTAGCAATATACAGAAAGGATTTGTCTTTCACATGGAAATGACAATAAATACATTAATCAATTTAAAATTTTATCCAGTTATCAAAGTTTACTTTTAGGATATTATAATAGTCGCAGTATAATGAGTTTAAAGTGCCTTGGAGGCTTTTAAGAGGAATGCTTTTAAAAGTGACCCTTAAAATAAAAGGTATCTGTTGAAGATATTGTTTAAAGAGTCGTTTAAAAATTATAAAACAGGTTATTGTTATTAATAATTCTTCTGTATGAATCTGTTATGCTGCCATTAAAAGAGATAGTAAGATGGCAAAGAAAGTATCTCGTCTACTTTATTACGCAATTAATATTATTTTATCCAGTTATATAAGTTTACGTTTATAATAATATAGTCGTGGTAACGTGATTTGGAGGCTTTTATGGGGAATGTCTTTAAAGTGATTCTTAAAATAAAAGGTATCTCTTGAAGATATATTGTTTAATGGGTAGTTTAAAAATTGTAAAGTAGGTTTATTGTTATTAGTAATTCGTCTGTATCAATCTGTCATAATTTCATTAAAAGAGATAGATAAAATAGATGATAAAAAGTATCTAGAGAACAGAATGAAGATCTCGATGATTTATAGATGTTAAAAAAGTATCTCGTCTACTTTATCCAGATATGTAGAGGTACCACAAGTGATAATGCGAAAGACTATTGTCATTTTCTAAATTTTTGAATAAAATGTTATATAAGGAAATTTGATAGTAGGGTTATTGATTTTAAAGAATTTGTTAGAAGCAATGATTTTTTTGTTTATTGTTCTCAACTAGCTGACTTATCAATAAAACATATTCTATTGTGAAAATGTCATCGACTTCAACAAAAATATGCAAAGCAGAAAACACCAGACACTCAAATTAGAGGTTTGACACAACAAAGGCAGCGAAGAGCGTCAATAACCTTCTTCTTGGCAATGCAACCTTACTTATTACCTGCCAGCGTACAGAAAAGGGCTTGTCTCTCGCATGAAAACATTAATAAATATTTATACACGAAACGTTACACTCAGGTAATGAGATGAAACACAACGACTATTAGAAATGGGAAATATTTGAGAGCGTTTCTGTTTAATTATTTGGCAGACACCGAGACGGCTCGAAACGCTCGGGTAATTAGCTGCTCATTTCCACTTAAATAATTTCTGCAATCGTAGTAGTTGAGTAAGTGGCAATAAGTTAACGAATTGCTACATAATCAATTAAAAATTTCGTGTGTATTACAAGCCATATTTCAGTTTATTATTCTGTTATTGCCTTTTAGTAATATTATACAGTTTAGAGGTATAATTAAATACTAATCTTACAGTGCTTTCGAAAGACAATTATTAACTGCAAATTAGTTTGAAAGCTGGCAAATATTAGTAAATAAAATATTTATTGATGGGTATTGATGAGACACATATATATATATATATGTATGGGTATATGGGAACTGATGGCCGAGTGACTAGCGCTCTGAATCTTGGTGCCACAGGTTTCGGGCTCGAGTCTTGGCAGTGTCATGGATATTTAAAGTGGTCCGGAATCCACTTTGAAATGTAGGTCCCGGTATAACATGATTGTAGAGCGTTGGGCGTCTTTCTGATAACCCTACCCAGCAAAAAGAAAAAAATTCTTCTGTTTCGAAATCCGTCAGTAGGCAGACGGCCTGGACCCACCATGGAAATGTTGTGCATTGATGATGATATATATACATATAACATTTTATAAATTATAAGGAATGTATATTATTAAAATATTATAATAAGTTATTTAATTTTGTAACTTAGAATATATTTTTAATATTAAATATATTATTTTATCTTATTTTAAAATTATATTTAATTTCAAATACAGCAAATAAAATTAACTTGTATGATTACTTTTATTGTTTTTGTTTCTTATCGTAATTGGTAGATATCTAGATCAAGCCCACGAACCCGTATGGACTCATGGTTAAAGGTAAAGGAGACAGCTTCTGTTGTGATGCAGTACCCATAGGTAGAAGTTTGACTTGGTTCCGAATCGGTGTACAGTCACATGAAACCGAGACTTGCATCTTAAAGCTGATTCTAAACCAGTACAAACAGCCGGGACTCGAACACGAATCCTGCAGCACCGAGTGCTAGACACTCGCCCATTCATTCCACTTTTATTGTTGTTGACTTAATATTGTCAGAAAATTGTACTTTTTAAAATTATTTAATACTTCATTCATCATCCTCATCAGTGGCGCAACAACCTCATGTTGGGCCCAGTCCGTCAGCCTAATTGCAGATTACAAGACGAGAGATGCTTTTTTTACGGGGTAGGGTTGTCAGTCCTACACTCAACGCTCTACAGCCGTATTAGAAAGGGACCTAGGTTTTATGAATGGGTGATTAGAAATAGCAGATTGACACGAGCTTTAGAACCAGTTTCAACACATAGAAATGCATATCATTCCAGCCATATTTTTGCCAAATTTTAATTATTGCGACTTTTATTACGTAGACTTGAGATAATGTTTCATTTTTATGAATGGGTGATTAGAAATAGCAGATTGACATGAGCTTTAGAACTGCTTTCTAAACATAGAAATGCATATCATTCCCAGCCATATTTTTGCCAAATTTTAATTATTGCGACTTTTATTACGTAGACTTGAGATAATGTTTCATTTTTATGAATGGGTGATTAGAAATAGCAGATTGGCATGAGCTTTAGAACTGCTTTCTAAACATAGAAATGCATATCATTCCCAGCCATATTTTTGCCAAATTTTAATTATTGCGACTTTTATTACGTAGACTTGAGATAATGTTTCATTTTTATGAATGGGTGATTAGAAATAGCAGATTGGCATGAGCTTTAGAACTGCTTTCTAAACATAGAAATGCATATCATTCCCAGCCATATTTTTGCCAAATTTTAATTATTGCGACTTTTATTACGTAGACTTGAGATAATGTTTCATTTTTATGAATGGGTGATTAGAAATAGCAGATTGACATGAGCTTTAGAACTGCTTTCTAAACATAGAAATGCATATCATTCCCAGCCATATTTTTGCCAAATTTTAATTATTGCGACTTTTATTACGTAGACTTGAGATAATGTTTCATTTTTATGAATGGGTGATTAGAAATAGCAGATTGGCATGAGCTTTAGAACTGCTTTCTAAACATAGAAATGCATATCATTCCCAGCCATATTTTTGCCAAATTTTAATTATTGCGACTTTCATTACGTAGACTTGAGATAATGTTTCATTTTTATGAATGGGTGATTAGAAATAGCAGATTGGCATGAGCTTTAGAACTGCTTTCTAAACATAGAAATGCATATCATTCCCAGCCATATTTTTTGCCAAATTTTAATTATTGCGACTTTTATTACGTAGACTTGAGATAATGTTTCATTTTTATGAATGGGTGATTAGAAATAGCAGATTGACATGAGCTTTAGAACTGCTTTCTAAACATAGAAATGCATATCATTCCCAGCCATATTTTTGCCAAATTTTAATTATTGCGACTTTTATTACGTAGACTTGAGATAATGTTTCATTTTTATGAATGGGTGATTAGAAATAGCAGATTGACATGAGCTTTAGAACTGCTTTCTAAACATAGAAATGCATATCATTCCCAGCCATATTTTTGCCAAATTTTAATTATTGCGACTTTTATTACGTAGACTTGAGATAATGTTTCATTTTTATGAATGGGTGATTAGAAATAGCAGATTGGCATGAGCTTTAGAACTGCTTTCTAAACATAGAAATGCATATCATTCCCAGCCATATTTTTGCCAAATTTTAATTATTGCGACTTTCATTACGTAGACTTGAGATAATGTTTCATTTTTATGAATGGGTGATTAGAAATAGCAGATTGACACGAGCTTTAGAACTGTTTTCTGCACATAACAAAACCTTATATTTTATTTTAAAATATAAATGTGTTAGTTTATTTTAAAGTCATCTCTCCATGTTTTCAGAAAAAAATAGATTTAAACATCAAAAATATGTTTTAAAGAGGAAAAAATAATGAAAAATAATTGCGATCGTTTTTAATTACTATATAAAAACTCCTAAAATATATCAATTTTTAATATGACTGAATAGAAAATTCTTTATTTTTCTAAAATATTAATTAAGCCCCTAAGCAATAAGCTGATATTAGATAATTTCTAATTTTCTAATCTATTGAATTTTTAACAAAAGTTAATTATAAATATATTCATTTTTTTTTAAAGTTTCTTTAAAAGTTAAAAAAGATTTTTTAAAAGTTTTTTTAAAGTTAATTTCCTAAACATTTTTCTTAAAGTTATATTTAACATATATGATGTGACACAATAGAATACAAAGTACCTTAAAGATTTTATAATAAAAATATATTTAATATTGTTGAATTAATATTGTAAGAAAATTGTGTTTTTAAAATGTTTTATTACTTCATTCACAAAACAAAAAAAATATGATAATGCACTTTTATTTTTATTAAATTAACTTTATTACAATTAGATTCAATGGACTATATGTTTTTATATTTATTTATATTGTTTTTAATAAGGTATCTTATTGAAAGTGAAACTAATTTATTTCATTTATGCTATATTAAACTGACACTGTTTAAAATATGTTTTCAACTATTCATAAAAAAGGGACAAACAATATGTAATTAAAACTAAAAATTTAGATCATATATTAATTAATTATAATTACTTTAATAATGAAGATTAAATCTTTATAGATGTATCCTTTATAAAACTGACTAATTTTTACCAAGGCAAATTTTTATAGAATAAAAAAGAGTATATCATAAATCAAATCCTCAGTCCAATCCTCAGTATCCTACAGTGTAGGATGGACATCCCATATGTAGTCAACTCATGAAAGGAGAAAAGAGGGGTGCAGCTTCTGTTGTGATGGCGCACCCGTAGGTAGAAGTCTGATTTGACTCCATGTTGCTGAAGAAGGAGAGCAGTGCCTTCCGGGAGGCCAGGCAGGCTGCGCTCTGGCCTTTCATACAAGAGGCTTCCGATTCGAATCCTGGCTGCGGCATGGATATTCGTGAGTGGTTCGGAATCCACTTTAAACTGTAGCTCCCGATATGTTTAGCCTAGTGTGCACAAGATGACCGTAGAGCGACAAACCAAATACGGGAGGACTTTTAAAGGGTTGTTCCCGCATTCGTGTATGGCATGGGAAAAGAGGCAAGATGGATGGGATCATAAACGCCTACCAGGCTCCTCGTTTTTGAAACAGTTTCTACAACAAAACCACTAGCGCATTGAATCTCAGCACTATAGCTCACGTTTTCAAGAAGCCATGAGTCGTGCATATCATATTATTAATTTACATAAATGCCTTTTTGTACAAAATAAATAAATGAACTAGTTTTTTAAAAATTTGTTTCATTATTTATGAAATTAGTTTTAATCTAGGATGTTAACTTAAAAAAGGTGAATAACTTGAGAATTTTACACTTTTAGACTATATTAAGATATCCCACTCTAATCTGAGTCTTAAATAACATTTTGTAAAAAAAAAAATCCTTTAATTAGCTGCATGTTAATTGTACTTGGTTACTTGTAATTGTACTCATAAAGTCACTTGTACCTGTTAATTAGTCTGCTATTCAAAATTTAAATTCTACTATTTAGAAAAATACATTTTAAAAATAAATATTTAATATATATATTATTATACCATCATCAAAAGATTTTGATATTTCACTACATCATTAAATATAAAAATATCCTTTTATTTTAAAATATGTAATTTTTAACCAAATCGTACAACAAATCTGTGCCTAATGTTTCATATTCTGTCTCGTAATTCCAATTAAACAGAAATAAAAAACTGCATGTATGTTTATGTTGTTACAGTAATTACACTAATTAATCACATATTGCTTAAGAACATATCAAGTGTTGAAACACGCCTCCAAATTATTAACAAAATTCCAAGAATATAAATTCAAAAAGTAAAAGTTTGTAAAGTAATATTAATGTAATATATATTTATATCAAAATGCGGGCGCATTTTCCAAATTTATTAAAGTACGAAACATTTTTAAATGAAAACTTAAATTAAAAGAATTTCATTAATTTTCTACAGTAATTTTGTAATGATTATTTCCTTGAACAATAAAATATACATGTGCGCATAATATATATATGTTATTTTTATTTTATGCACACATTTTACATAAAATAATTAACACTATATATATATATATATATATATATATATATATATATATATATATATATATATATATATATAAAGAGAGAGAGAGAGATACTTTTCATAATAAAGGGACAAAAACACTGTGATTATTATTAAGAATTAAGATCGCAGATTAATTGATTATAATTACATTAATAATAAAGATTAAATTTTTGTATATTTAGCTTTTATGAAATTGATTGATTTTACCTAGACACATTTTTAAATTAAAATAATAATAAAGAGTATATCCTTAATTTTATTTAAATATATTCTTTATTTCTATGAATGTACTTTTTGTCCTAATTAAATATGAAACTAAATAACTGAACTAGTTATATATGATTTGAACTGTATTAAACTATATATATATATATATAATATAACATATTTAATATATGAAATATATTCAAAGCACATTTTTATATAAGTTTATATGCATTGATAAAGGTAGGTTTACGAATTAAAAATTTAAATTTAAAAAATGAGGATTTTTTTAAATTATTAAGATAAGGAGATAAAATTCAAAAACTCAGGAAAAGATAGAAAAAAAAGCATAATTTATACAAACTTGGATAACATTATCTAATAAATTCCTTTTTGTGATTTATAATTAAAATTCATAAATAATGTAATTCATTAAATTACAATCGTATGCGAAATTTTATTATTTAATAAATATGGTGAACATCCTTTTAAATTTTCAAATGTAACTGTAGATGTTTCATAAATAAAATAAAATTTTTAATTAAATATACTTCATATATGATGAAAGAAATAAAAAAATCAGAGAATTAATTAAATATTTCATGTAATTTAAGATTTATCATTAAATTGATATTTATATTTCTCTTTGAAAATTCAGTGTAATTACATTTTATAAGTCTAATTATTGTTTCGCCGTTTTTTAGAAATAAATAGAATTCTCGAGAAATATTTATAAATGTTTGAAAGTATAACTTAATATACAAAAAAAAAAATTTTCGTTTAAATGTAATGCATAATTAATATGAATAATATTTAAAAAAAAATCCTAGAATTACATATAAATTGTATCTTTTAAATATTAATATATTTATATTATTTCTGGTATATTTAATATAAATACTCATTCTAAATGTAGTAATTCAAAATAAATAATGGAACTAAATAATAATATACAATTTAATAAAAGAATTGTGAAAGATTCGAATTAAAAATTTTATTTTCCAATCTACACAGTTAAGTATTAATTATTATTTCTTAAGAAATTGATGAAAGTTAGTACATAGCATTAATATTTTTAATAAATTAGAAACACGGCATTTTAAGTAATTACAATATATAAATTGATTATGGATAATGGGCGATTAGTTAATTAACGTTCATCAAAATTTAATTTCACATTTTTTAAGTCAATTAAATTGCAAAATTATTTCCATTGATTTTAAGATACGAAAAAAAGGTTTTGAATTTAATTAACACATTAATTGATTGAATTTAATTGTTCTTTCACAAACAATCTTCAAATTAATTATAAATGTGTTGTAAAATTTATTTTATTGAGGTTCCCATTCTGCTTATGCTTGTAAATTATTCACTAGATATATTTATTTATGCATAATAAGATTATATTTTGACTAATTAATAATGAATCTAATAATATGAAATCAGGGTTAACGTGTTTATGTTTATCATTGACGTTGTTTATGAATAAATCAGAAATATTTTTAATATTTATGTAATTAACTGCCGAATAAAAATGCTTTTTTCTACTATTTTATCCCAGAACACATATATATTCATATTCATCAATATTTTGCAAAAAAGAATTTGAATGAAAAATATAAGTCATTTTCATGAAATTTTCTCTTATATCTGAAATTATATTTACTATTACAATAACACCCAAATATTATATTGAGAATTTTTTATCTACAGCTACATAATGTGCTTTATTTTCTCCCAAAATATGTTCGTGTAAATATTAATATTCCTTCCGTCAATAAATTTCAAAAATAATTTGTGTTTATAGATATTTTACTTCAAATTTTATTATTTTAAAAATTAAAATTTTTAATTTTTTAAATTAATTTTTATTTTATTTTATTTAATTTTTATATACATATATGCATTAAATTTTTTTAAAAACTATTATAACATGCATTAAAAATGTTAAAACAGTCTGAAATTTCACTCATCATTTTACATCAAATCCACTTATTTATTCCACAAATAACATGCAGGAGTAACACCAGCTACGTCAGATTTTTTTTACATCATTTTTATTATTAAAAACTCTTATTACATGAAAAAATGTTGATATAATTCTAAAATATGATTCACAAGTAAAAAATTATATTAAGCGCTTGAAATCCTCATTTTTTTACATTTTTTAATTCATGAATTCACATTGATTTAACAAGTACCACGGATTATTCTACGTTTTATGAAACCTCGAAATATCTGATATTTTTACTCTAATTTTGTAATTAAAATCTGTTAAACAAAAAAATACATTTGTGAATATTTTAAAATTTGGCACACCAAAAAAAATCAATGAATTAAAAAATTTCTGTATTACGATGAAATCGTCATTTCTCGGTTTCTAAATTCATGAAACCACTAACTAAAATCACATTCAGCAACAGCAACAGCAATAAATAAATAAATAATAAATAATAAATAAATAAATAAAAATTTAAAAAGCCCGAAAACAGTCGATATTTTTGCATTTTTATTGTTAAAAATTATTACTATATGCAAAAAAATATCGCTAAAAATATATAAAATCTGACACCCCAAATAAAAATAAAATTTGCTTATTAAGTACTTCAAATGGTCTTTTGCCACTGGTTTAATTCATTAATCCGAATATACTCAATAAATCACCAGCAAAAAAGAACAAGAAACATCGAATATTTTACTTCATTAATATCATTAAAAACTGCTAATTAACGTGTTTAGTTCATGCATCCCCTTTGAGTGAAAAAATCAGTCTCAAGAATACCTGATTTTTCAAGTTTATTATCAGTGTCAAAATTTTCTAAAACGGATATAATACAATAAAAATTGTTAATATAAGCTGGAGAACTATTAAATAATGATTTTTCATCGTGTATTTCAAATACTCATTGGCCGCGTGTTTAATTCATGAATCCGCATTGACTCAGCAAATCATACGTAACCCAAAGAACCTCGAAACATCCGATTTTTATGTTACATTTTTAAAAAAATGTCGCACTCTAAAATTTGATATAGGAAATATTTTTTTTACTTCAAATATTCATTTTTAGCGTGTTTAATTCATTAATCCTCATTGAGTGAGCGAATCTCACGCAGCTAAAATAACTCCGAAACATTTTATTAATAAAAATTTTTATAACATGAGTGTAAAAAATGTCGACCTCTAAAATTTGATACAATAAATATTTTCTTATTTATTTCAAATCTTCATTTGCCACATGATTAATTCTTGAATGCGTATTGACTCAACAAATCACCTGCAACCCAAAGATTCCTGAAACATCCGGTTTCTCTTCTACATTTTTATTAATAAAATTTTTTATAACATCATTAAAAAGCATTAAATTTTTATAACACGAATAAAAAAAAAATGTTTAAAAGATCTAAAATTTGTCTAAGAAATATATTTTTCTTATTTACTTCCTTTTTTTCCTTATTTATTTTCTATTTTGTTCTTAATCTTCATTTGCCGCATGTTTAATTCATGAATTCCTATTGATTCATCAAATCGCATGCAACCTAAGGAACCCTGAAACATCCGATATTTCTGCTATATTTTTATTAACAATTTTTGTAACATGTATAAATAAAAACGTCCAACTCTAAAATTTGATACAATATATTTTTTTCCCCTACTTAATTCAAATCTTCATTTGACGCGTGTTTAATTCATGAATCCTCATTGATTCAACAAATCACACGTAACCCAAACAACACCGAAACCTCCGATGTTTCTCTGCTGCATTTTTATGAATAAAAGTTTTTATAAAACGAATAAAAAAAAATTCGAACTGTAAAATTTAATACACTAAATATTTTTTGCCAATTTATTTCAAATCTTCATTTGCAGCATGTTTAATTCATGAAACCTAACTGACTCAACAAATCACACGCAACCCAACTCAAAAAATCCCAAAACCTCCGACTTTTCAGTTACATTTTTATTAATAAAAATTTTTATAACATGATTGAAAAAAAATGTAGAAAAAGCAAGCAAGTAATTTTTTGTAGTAATGTAGTAAAATGTAGAAAAGCATTTGTGTAGCAAGTAATTTTTTCTTATTCACTTACTTTTTTTCTTTTTTCTTATTTTTACAAATCTTCATGAATCCTCATTGAATCAACCAACCACACGCGACCCAAAGAACCCCATTTTAATTAATAAAAAAATTTAAAAAAAAGTCGAACTCTAAAATTTATTGACACTCCAAACATATTCAATCTTCAAATTTAAATACATTCAATATTCAAATCTTCATCTTCATTAATTCATGAATCCTGATTGAGCGAGCGAATCACATGCAGCTAAAAGAAGCCCGAAACGTCCCTCGGGATGGAAGCAAGAGCAGCAGAAGCAATGGGCTGCCAGTGGCCGGCGGAGTGGAAAATGAGCGCATCAACCGCAAAGACCTCGCAGTCAAACTCACCATATGGGGCTTCTCGGAGCACTCCTTGGGGGAGGGGAGTGTTTCGCTGCGACCACTCGAGCTGAACCCAGATGTCTCGGAGATTCTGATTGTTGCTTCTTTATCCGGCGGAACGAGTCCTCCTGTTCTTACAGATACATTGACAGCATTCTTGAATGGGACAGAAAGTATTACTTTGTTTAACTGATTAAATAAGTTAAATTAGCTGGCATATTTGAAAAGTTTTCTTCTATTACTTAGTCTTACTGATGGGGGAAACATGATGGGTAGAGCGGGCAATTTTGGCAAATAAGTCGTACCATGTTAAGGATGGGCGCGATAATCTGTAGATCGGAATGTCGTAGGTTTGGTTTGCCGCTCTACGGTCATCCTGTGCACGCAGTTGCGTCATGGATAAATAGCTCCACGTGTATAGTACAAAAAAAGAAGAAAAAAAATTTATGTGGAAGCCATAGCCCTAAAATGTAAGCATGTAAAGGCAAGCATGTAAAATGTAAATATGTCTCTGCGTGAGCTGAGTGGAGGGAGAAAGAAATGTAACACCAGCAGTTTGGTTTTCGAATAAAGCAGATAAGTTTTTACAATTCACTTTGTGTTATGTATACAGAGTTGAGATATTTATCCAGGATTAGCATTATCCAGGACTTGTAACTGAAGGATGTTTATTACTGCATACCCGTTCTGCAATTTCTATTCAGAAAAACCACACCCAGCCTGGAAGGTTCATACGTTCATATTTTCAATTACATTTATTGGGCGTAGCAGCCTGCAGATTTATCGTGTTTGTATTCAACAAAATCTTGCTAATTTCCTGTACGGTAAAGTTTGTCGTGTTTTGAACCAAGGACCCTCAGAATGAAATGCAACACTTTTTCCACCATGAATAGCCACAAAATGTCCGAATGCACTTTTAATACATCTTCAAAAATTTATTCAGTTATTTAGTTCAGCATTATTAAGTTATTATCAGTGCATTTATTACTTCGGTTGTTTTAAGAAAGATTCTCTCTTTTTAAAATTACTTATAAGCAATATGTGTTGTTAGTTAAAAATTTCTATTTAAATTTTTAATTTAAATATATGTTCCTTCAAATTAAAAATTTATCAAAACAATTACTTTAACTGTCATAACAGAAAAATTTCAAAGATCTTAATTTTTTTAATGTATTTTTTGAGAAACTGTCGTTAGTTTTCCTTTATACTTAAAATCTTAATTTTCTTGATTGAAATAATTAACTTAATAAGCTTCTGTTTTTTTCTTTCACAATTTATTCGTGATAGTTAGGAAAATATATGCTTTCTTAAATATATTTGCTCAGGAATAAATTAAAACCATTTTATTATGAAAACAAGCATGATAATTATTTTTATAGGTATACTTAATTGCGTTCATAACAATTAACAATGCTTACTCTATAAATAATTAAAAAGCAAAAAAAAAAAAAAAAAAAAAAGAGAGAGATGTTTTTAAAAATATTTACAAAAAATAAAGGAAAAAGATGTTTTATGAAATATTCTTCGACATTTAAACATTTATTCAGTCAGAAGTGTATTAAAATAAAAGAATTAAAAAGTAAAAAATAGTGGTTTAATTATTTTGATTAGCAAAATTTTTAAATTAAAAAAAATAATTTTTTTTTCAAATTTCTCTCTCTCTCTCTACATATATATATATATTGTGAAAGGTAAAATTTATTAAAATTTTTACATGAACTAAATTCAGTTGGAAAAAAATATTTCTAATAAAAATAATATGTATAAAAACAAAATTAAATGCATATTTCTAATAAAATTTCATTTTCATTTAAAAAATTTGATAAATTAGCTGTAACTTGTTTGTTTTATTTTGCAGTTCACAAAGTTCTTAATGAATTATAAATTCAAAAAAGAATGCTAACCAGAAAATATATTTATTAAAGAAAAAAAATTATATTATCTTTAATTAAATGTTAATTTTAATTATTTTTCATCTTTGTTTTGATAATTTTTTTTATTGTTCTTTATTTTTATGATTTTTGTAGCGTTGTTTTTGCAGTTGGATCTGGGTGTGGTTGGGTTGAGACATAGGTTTAAGAACACACAGCTTTATTTACAAGCAAGTAAACATGACATAAACATCCCAATTAACTACAAACAGTGTTTAACAAACAACATGTAACATATTTAAAAATATATGATTCCTCTCAGGATGAAAGATTGTCACTAATAATCAAAGATTGTCGTCTCGGGTGAGAGTCTCGATGCCTACTAATAATTTCTCTTAAACGCCACAAGGGGGCTTGTGCAGTGCATGGAAGGAAACATGATTGCGTAAACGGAAGCACGGTTACAATTTTAAAACACTTTTATATAATGTTCTTTATATTTTTAAATTATTATTATTCTATATAAGGCAAAATTTTTTTATTTATTTTAAAATTTAACAACAAATAAATTAATTTAATATTTATTTTAAGACGAATGATATTTTGTTAATATTATGAAAATTTCTCTTGTAAATTAAAATAGTTCTGATAAATCATTTACATTACAATTTCGAAAACTTTAGAAATTATCATACATCAAATAATTGCCTCATTTTAAAGGAATGTAGTTGGATATATTTTTCCTTCTGATAGATAATTTGATTAATTGATTATTAGCAATGATTTACCAATTCACCTGAAATCAGTGATTTAACTGTTTACCCGAATTTATTATACACATAAATTCAACTTGAAACAGTAATTTATTAACAAATTTGAAAACAAAACCATCCAGTTAGAATGTTTTATTATTATCATAATTTTTTACCCATTAGATTGAATTATGAATTGCTTGCATTGTTAATCATACATATTAAAATACATTAGCTTATTTTTAAAGTATAACCATATAAATTTGGTCATTGTATGTGCTGTAACAAGAATATTGAAATTTAGCATTGGTAAGTTCTATTTTTTTAATAAATAAAATAGCGTTTATAAAAAAATTAATTTCTAAAAAATTTAATTTCAAAATATACGTCTTTAAAACTTTTCCAAGTTACAAAAATTTAATGAAATTATAATAATAACTATTATGGAAACTATAAATCCTGTCGGTCAAAAACTTAAACTTTATATAACATATATTAACTTTGTATAACAAATAAATGAAACTTTATATATCTGTTCTGTTTAAATTATTATATGGTAATATTTTTCAGTTTTTTGTTTAATTTATCATTATGGCAAAGGGTTTAAACAAGTGTTTCTCAGATTTTTTGAATTAGGGCACATTTAAAATCCTGCAAATAATTGGATAAAATGAAGTAATTTGTAAATAATAATACTTATAATGTAAGTAACTATATTAATATTATTTTTTAATAATACTTATAATGTAAGTAATTATATTAGTATTATTTGTTTATAATAATAATTATAATGCTTTATTAGTTTATAATACTTATAATGTTTTATTAGTTAATAATACTTAATTATGTAATATTAAGTCAAATATTACAGAAAAAAATGATGCCATAAAAAAATAAAATGAAAAGCATTTCAAATTTATTTATTCATGCGCTTATGAGAAACATGGGACTGAAATGTCCTAGTGATTTCTTCAATGTTAGGGCATATATTTGGAAGACAAACTCGCATTTCCCATTAATACGTTGAAGACTTTCTCCCTTTTTACACTTTATTTTGATTAGGATAGAAAATCTTAATGTCTTAAAAAGTGACTAAAATGGGTGGGGTAAAGTCAGACTTCTCCCTTTGGGTTCCCCATGTCTTCGTGACTCAAGGTCAAGCACAAAAAGAAACTACCTTTTTTACCCTTTATCATGACTCATCGTTTTAAGACACGGGTTCATGGATTTGGTCTAGATATCGCCAAGTGGGATAAGAAACAATAACAATAGTTCTTCTTCTTCAGTTTACATTAGACGATAAACTTCACGTATTACTTACAGACGTCGGCGTCTCATAGTCTGAATTGGAATTTTTTTTTCATTAGAAACAATACAGACGCCAATATTTCCAGTAGGTAACCATGGAAGTTACCACTCTTAGTTACTTGGAAACATTATTTGGCGCATTATCGCTGTTTGGCACTTTTCATGTGAAAAACAGAAGAAAAAAATAGTTATCAGAAAGTTATTTATTTATATTGAAAGCTGTCTTTGAATAAGAAATCAGACAAGAAAAAAATAATGACTACATTTATTTTTATATCGGAACACATATTTGTCTGAATACTACCGGACAAAAATGGAAATCTTCTAGGGCGAACTTTTTTAGAACCACTGGTTTAAATTTTGAGAGGATAATTAAGCTCTTAAAAGTTTCATAATTTAACTGTAAATGAAGGTAAAAATTTAGCTTCCTTTCAGCTTTGCTTTCAAATTCAGCAGTTCTTTAAATTTTCTTTTAATAAACAATTTAAAGAACTGCTGAAACATTGCAAACAATTCAAGGAAAAAATGAAAAAAACAAACTATTCAAAGAAATTCAACGTTTTTCAATTCATGAAACACACACATATGTAAATGTTTCTTTTTGTGTGACAGAATTCTTTTATTTTTTAAAATTCCAAACTCAAATCTGTTAGCATAATTATCACTAATTTACAGCATTTATGTTTGTTCATTTTTTTTAATGAACAAACATAAATGCAATGAAATAACACATAATAAAATAAAACATGATAAATTGGGAAACATTTAAGATAATTTTTTTCTATTCGATATTAAGTTACGATGAATCTTGCATACTTTCAGGTAATTAAAATTTTTATTTATCTCAATTTTTTTCCAGAAGTAATTTCAAATATTTAAAAAAAAAAACGTTAAAATGTTTCTCAAATTAGTGAAATTGATTGTTATTTATTTTCTAATTATTTTAAGAAAAAAGTAATCTGCGCAGCAGTATTCATTTTTTCTCTGTTTTAGTTTCATAAATAGTAATTATATATGAAAACTGCATTTGCATTTGCTAATTATTTTACTAATATATTAAAAAAATTTAACTGGAGTTTAATATTCAATATTTTATTCTTATTCAAAATAATAAAGTTTTATTAAATTGTATATTGTTATAATAACAAATGCATTATAATTATAATCTTATGTTTATAATTATATACAAATTAAATTAATAATTTTAGACTTTAATTTACAAATACATATTAATTTTTCTTTTTATAATAAAATCGCATTCAAAGAATTCATTTCATTTGATATTTATAAATGCAAATAAGTTTAATAAAATGTATGCAAGATTGAATAACTCGCTTGTTATTTTATTTTATGATACTAATTAAAATTCCAAAAGATTTCAATATCTACTGTATGTTTATTTTCTACTTCAAAAAGTATTTTCGAAATTTTCTGTGTATCTATTATAAATTTGAAAACATTAATTTTTATAAATTTTGCATTGTTACTATTAGAAACAAAATGCATTTATTTTTATGAACTAGTATACAAGTGGCATATCTTTTGTATTTTTTACTCAGCTTGATCTCTACAGAACAAAATTTTCTTTTGCCGACAAACAATCATGCGAGAACTAATATGAAAAGATATTCACCTTATAATAAATAATAATTTTTAACAATAAAAATAAATTATAACCGATGAGTATGAAATTAAAAATTCCTTTAAAACGCACAATCAAAATTAGTTTTGACAAAAGAAATTTAAGAGTTTATGATAAGACAAGCATACAATTTTGCATGATTTAATTTTTAATAGAAAGACCATTAATTTTAACTTATCAAATGTTATAATTTTTGTAGTACTAGTTTAGGATCATTTTTGCTTTATAATTTAGAAAACTGTATCAAATATATAAAATAAGTGTTGGTCATTTTGAATTATATCATTTTACTACGTTCTATATTCCAAGAATATGTACACTTATATCTCACATGCCAATCACATATTTCTTCTAACAATAAATTTACCCAATACTTATATTATGTATATATATATATATATATAGATGAATTTAGGTTTGGTGGTGTAAAATATTGGTGGTGTCTAAGGGATGTATTAATTATTAATCGAACAGCTTATTCTTTTAAATAATTAGATGTGTCTAAAGATTTAAAAGAATATGCTGCTCGTTCCACATCACTTTTAATCATTATGTACATTATTTATAGTTAAAAAGTATAACATTATAAAAATAATAACCTAAACTATTATTATAAAGTATAACAACCTAAACTAACTAGTATTTATAACTGACACATAATTCTATACCTGAAGGTTTTGTAAAGTTCTGCTTCCTAACACCATTTCAGCACAAGCTCTTCCACTGATGAATAACCTCTACGAAACTCTCAAACGTGTACTGAAAGAAAATAAAAATATATTAAATAATACTTGAAATTACTTGAAATAATTTGCAAGTACAGGGGATTATCATAATAACATTATGGAGAGCTTCTTGCGAAATGAGATTTCCTAGGTGGTTGGATGACATTACAAAATTAAATTCCTATCTATTGATGAATAACCTCTACGAGACTCTCAAACCTGTACTGAAAAAAAAAATTACATCGCTTATCTTAATTACGTTATGAAGAGTTTGTTACAAAATTATTCTTTTTATTTCAATTTCATTTATTTATGTCAACAATTGAAATATCAGTTTTCTTTGTCTACTATTTTAACATAACCTCTACGAAACTCTCAAACGTGTACTGAAAGAAAATAAAAATATATTAAATAATACTTGAAATTACTTGAAATAATTTGCAAGTACAGGGGATTATCATAATAACATTATGGAGAGCTTCTTGCGAAATGAGATTTCCTAGGTGGTTGGATGACATTACAAAATTAAATTCCTATCTATTGATGAATAACCTCTACGAGACTCTCAAACCTGTACTGAAAAAAAAATTTATTATATCGCTTATCTTAATTACGTTATGAAGAGTTTGTTACAAAATTATTCTTTTTATTTCAATTTCATTTATTTATGTCAACAATTGAAATATCAGTTTTCTTTGTCTACTATTTTAACATAACCTCTACGGGACTCTCAAATCTGTACTGAAAAAAATAAAAATATGTTAAATAATACTTGAAATTACTTAAAATAATTTGCAATTATAAGCGCTTATCATAATAACATCATGAAGAGCATCTTGCGAAATGAGATTTCCTAGATGGTCGGAGGACATTACAAAATTAAATTCCTGGCCATTGATGAATAAACTAGAGCCTAAATGGATTAGCATTCCAACTTTAAAGGCCCTTCATTCCAGAAAAGGAATTAGCTTGGATTAATTAGCAATTATCTGAGAATTTCTAACTATCCATTCTATAATCTATTTTTACCACCCTTTTGATGAGTATTCGATACAGACATTCAAACGACTTCATAATTAGTTGAAATTGGTTTTCCAGACATTCTTCTGCGATGTTTAGGCACGTGTTAGTAAATATCGGTGATGTATTTGATTTGCAAGGGATGACTTCGTGTTTGCAAACAGTGCCAACGAAATAAGCTGAGTTTAAACTATACTGAAACTAATATTAGGCTAATTTATTATTATTATACCAGACATAAAAGTAAATATTTACTGTAGAAATTATAAGGGCTGTGTCATTAGATTTGTCTGAGTGTAAAGTAAATAAATCATCTAACAATTTTGATGACTGAAGTAAAAGAATGTTTTTGTTCGTAAAATGAAAGTTTTACTATTACGCGTTAGTAAAAATGAAATTATAAAATAATGTATTATTTAATTTTTAAATTACTTTACTATCATGTTATTGGATTAAAATGATGTTTTATTCCTAAATAGTTTTTTAAATTTACAGAAATGGTTTTCCTGAAATAAAAAGAAGAATTGTGTCTGCCAATAAGGCCTTTTTCGGGTTAAGAAATCTGTTTAAATCACAGTTCATAAGCAGAAAAACTAAATTCTTGTTATATAAAACCGTTATTAGACTATTTTGGTACATGGCTCTGAAACTTGGACTTTGGCAAGATTTGATAAGGCCGATGTGGGTATATTTGAGACTACGATTTTAAAGGTTATTCTTGGAGGTATTAGGGAAAGTGATTGCCGGAGAAGACAGTACAACACAGAAATATATAAATGATATAAAGTCTCAAATATTATAAAATTTATTAAGACCAATAGATTAAATTAGGCTGTTCATATATTTAGAATGAATGATTTAAAAACCCTGTAAAAAGGATCGTTTTGGCAAAGTCACAGGGACAAAGAGGAAGAGGACGACCCAGGTTGCGATGGATAGACGCAGTTCAGAAGGAGTTTGCTTTACTAGGGGTTAAGAATTGGAGGACCCTTGTCACCCAGAGAAATACATGGAAATTTCATAAAAGAAAAGCCTTCTCCCACTCTGGGCTGTCATGCTATTTATGTTGTGCAATTGTTTGAATTTCTTATTTCATATGTATGTGTATTTATACTTGAGGGAATTTTGGATCATGAACCGACAAAGCGTGTTGTTCATTCAATATAGGGTCTATAGGGTCCTCATATTTGATGGTTATTTAGTCTTGCATTCCACTATGCAAATGGCAATCCATCAGGAGTTTCTCTAAAAGATTTCCACTTACAAATTATTAGTTACACCATAAACGTTCTGAGGTATTGCTTTTTACCTCTTTCATAAACTCTGTAAAAACTTCCTGGACCAGAGATTTATCATATCCATCCTTGGTAAACACTGAAGCTTTTGACTTCTTTAATTTAGAAGCCCAGAGGGGGCAAACTATTAAACTAATCCTTGCCCTTATAATAATCAACCATTTTTAACCATTTTTTTACTTAATTTGGGAATGATGCAATTTTTACAACCAAATATTGATTAAAGTTATTCTATAATACAATACCCAATATAATAATACAACACTAGAAAGATTCAGCCAGTTAAACATGCAAATAAACCAGTAGTTGCTACATTCGCTTACCCAGGGAATCCAGAAATTCGGGAACTATAGTAAGTTTCTGAAGAGACACGTGCGAATTAAAAGATGCATGGACAATGGCACCGATGGCAATTCTGACAACCAAACAGTTCTAAGAAGAGTCAAATAATAGGCTTGCGAACAGCTGGCTGGTCTTATCGTCTTATCGATGCTGAAACGGACCTAGACGTGTAGACTGTGCTTACAATTTAGAAAATTTGAATGAAATATGTAACGTTGTGGTAGTCCAAGTCCGTCTGAACGTACACCAGAATTCATGGGTCAACGCAACCCTAAGGGAAGAGGTGGAGACCCGTAATCAACTACTCTCGACATTCTGTGGAATGTGCAGAATTAACAGTTACATGATGATTTCAGGAATGTAGCTAGTAAGAAAGGAGCCCTTTGCAAAGATTGCCACGCCAACTCACTAACCCGAAAGATAGTATTGGTGTCAGAATGAGCTGTTTGGACAATTGAATGGTGCAATGCAGTGTTCAAAGAAGATGTTTGTCTGTTGTAAATCTCCGAGTGAAGGTCTACAGTTGTCGGGGAGATATAGCTAATGTGACCACTATTTTTGAACATCATATCTCTTGGTATGATGTTCTGGTGCACTTCAAACAACGTCGACTTTTGCTACGAGGTTAGTAGCAAGAACCAACGTGGTATAACAGTTTGGAGTGTCATCAGGCAAGTCATCCTTGGTGCTCATCAGAGGCAAATTGATGCCACAATAATATGCTACAGCCATCCACGATGGTGCTACAGCTGGTTAAGCTGCCTTGCATTCAGCGGCTATAAAATTGTATTTTCCAGTAGAGCAATGTGTGATTTGACACAGTGTTCATCAGCAAACGAGCTTTGTAACATGTGCAGTTGTTCCTTGGCTTGCAATGTGTCCTGATCTTTCACCTTAAAGAGCATGTCTGGAAAGTGACTGATCATGTTTTATCTGCTCTACCCCAGACAAATCGGAGGACAAATGGGCTTCCGTCTCTCAGGACACTATCAGCAAGCTAATTGAATTTGTACCTCGTAGGGTTGCCGCGACAGATGATTCAGCTTTCTACTGATCATCCTGTATATTTCATAAAATGTTTTTGCTTTTAAATAACATCAGTTATTTACATATGCAGGTTGTATCTATATAACAATTTTCAACACATTCTACTCACACTTTTATGGTGTTGCATTGTCTATGTCGGACAGTGAATATTAAATATAATGGTTAATTCTTTTACATGTTGTATACCAATTAGAATTAAATGCTCTGTTTAAATATTTGTCAACTGTATAGTTACTCTAATTTATTTACTCTGAGTATGTTTTGAAAATACCTTTACTAAGTATATTTAAATATGTATAAGACTAAGATTAAAACAACTATTATTCCAAACAAAACAAAGAATATGTAAAAGTTTGAATTTATATTCACGAGTTTTATAATAGATTTTGTTTCCAATTTTTGAAATTTCAAACATGTATTTATTGCAAATATTAATTGAAAAGCTAATTGAATAGCTTTACTAAGTATGTTTAAATATGTATAAGACTAAGATTAAAACAACTATTACTCCAAACAAAACAAAGAATATGTAAAAGTTTGAATTTATATTCACGAATTTTATAATAGATTTATTGCAAATATTAATTCAATAGCTAATACTTTTAAGTCGCATCTAAAATATTTTTTAAAAAAATATTTCAAACTATGAAATCGAAGCCAGGAAAACAAATTGGTCTCCTATGCCAGTATTGAACATTTTTACATGGTACTAAAATATTCATAATACTGAAATAACATGGATGCATAGACGTTAAAAATGACAACGTGACAAAATAATGTACATTTATTAAAGTTTTATGCCAGCAATAAATTATTATTTTTGGCAGATAGTAAGAAATTGTAGATAAATATTGCTTCTGTATATTTTCATTGACCTTTTTTCTTCTAATAAATGTTAGTTTATTGGTATTATAATGTTTGCCATGAATAATTGTAATACATTATTCATAGGAAAGAATAATACATCCTTATAATAATAATAATAATACCTTTATTTTAGATATAGTTTCATAAATAAAAAAGTAATAATATCTTGTAATTTTATATTTTAACATTTTACTGCGAAGAACTATTTATTTTAATTAGTAGCAAATGAATATTAGGATTAAGATAATTTCAATATTATAATTTTCAAACCAACCCAAAGACATTGATTAAATAATTTATTATTTAATTAATTCTACATTAATATTCATACATTTTAGCTCAATTATAAGAAAATTCCCGACTTGCGTCTCAGTGTCGTTGTACGCAGCTTTCGTGAAGATTTACTTGTTAGCAATTGCGACAAAATATGTAAAGAACCTCGCATCGATAGTCAAAGTGCTTGGTGGGTGTTTTCTGGGTTTTATCACATATAATACAAATGCGAGGCCACAATCTCTAAAAATTTCTCTCAGAAGGCCTATTAGAATTACCCTTATAAGGTCTATTAATTAGATTTATTACGTTATTATTTATTATGTGTCTTTTTGTGTTGTATGTAAATGAAACGTGCCTTAAATAAAAGAATATAAGCCTAAAATAAAGGAAAGGCCTAGCCTTAAATAAAAGAAAATGCTAAAGAAATGGAAAATCGAATGCCGAATATGATGAAAACTGCAGAATATCCTGAAAATATCTTTAAATTTTTAAAAGTTTATAAAGACGTATGTACTAAATGGATTTTTTCAAGAAAAGAATATATTAAATTACTTTTTTTAATTTATTAAGATTATTCTATTGTACGTTGTGTACTTGGGCGATGTTTACGATTTCTCAACTTCATTAGCACTCAAAGCATTGAAATTAAAAGAAATTTTTAAATAGATTCTGCCAATTATTCGAGAATCCGTAGGCTTGATTAACGCTGTGATTCGACTTTTTAATTCATCAGGCAATTCATTAATAAAGTTTTTTTAATTCATCAGACCAATCATTGACGATGCATACAAAGAGTTTTCTACATTGGGCATTTTGACGATGCTTCCAATGTGCCATCAGTAATACGTGCTACATCCAATTAGCAAGAAATTTCTAAATAGGCTCCGTTGATCATCAGTGAATCGACGGACTCAGGCACTGTAATTCAACTTTTTAGTCAATAAGTGTCATGAATCAAGAATTCAAGTTCATCTTATTCCCACAATATGAATTTAAGAATCAAACTATCTGTCACCAAAAGATTACAAAGCTCAACTTATTGAAATCATGCGAACATAAAATAAATTTTTTTGATTTTTTGTTTAAAAAAATCGTACGATCATATATTTATTGATTTTTGAAGTTTTAAAATGTAAAGGCGCCTTTCAGATTGTGTTCTTTTGTTTTCAAAGAGAAGAAAAGATGTAGTGAACACCAAAAGCTGTTTAACTATTCTCAATTAAGTTAACTTAACTCATTGTGATAACTTAACTCATTGTGACAACTTAACTCATTGTGACTCACTCTAATAACTGTGTACATCCTATGGCAGACTTCTGGTTATATTTTGCCTACGTTTGGTTTCTCGCTCTGCAGTCATTTTGTACATACGAGGGCGATACGATAAACAGACCGGGACTGTTTAAAGTGGATTTCAAACCCCTTACAAACATCCATGCTACCGCCAGAATTCGAACCTGAAGTCTGTGATACCAAAAACCACAGCTCTAGCTACTTGATCACCAGGCCGCTCTTCTAAGTATGAGTAAAAGGAAATAGCCCAGGGAGTCAATCAAATTGAGGGTCAGTTTGAAAAGGGGCCAAAAAAATTCAAGCCTCTTTGGACCAAATATGTAAAATTGTAAATGTTCTCTTTGGAATATAAATTTAATGTACTGATGAATATTAAATATCTATATATAAAAAATATTTATTTATTGCATTACAATAACTCCCAGACGTGATCCTCTCTGCAGAAAATTTTTTAGATGTA
>BPLQ01007533.1:85000-371983 GCA_021605075.1 Caerostris darwini
AGTAATTTAATTTACTAATGACAGCTAATGTAAAGATTATCTCCAAAATTAGTTTTTCTTTTTACTTATACATAATAAATAACAAACGTAACAATACAAACGTTTTAGTGTTCAAATAAATCTTATATAGTAAATTAATACTAAAATATAAATTTTTTTACGAAATGATTCATTATATTTGCTTATGCTACTTCAGCAAATCCTCAAGAACATCTAAACCATTTCACATATAATGAGTTATTAAAAATAAAATGATCTTTAATGGTATTTAAAAAAAGAAATTTATTAAAATACTTTATGTCTGATTAATATAAGAGAACCAAATAAAAAACTTACAGAGAAACACAAATTAAGAAAAAAAGCAAACAAACAGTGAATTTAATGTTTATTCATATGCATAAATTGTAGTTTCCTTTCCTTTAATTTAAAACTTGATGATATTAAATTTGATAGACGCTCGAAAACAATAAGAGATTTAAGAAAAATAGAAAACAATTTATTCCATTAGAATTCTGATTTCTCAAAACCAGTTAATGATTCAAGTACCATTAAAAAATATAAGCATCAAGGGCTTTAAATTTGAAGCATCTGATGAGAATCAATTTTAAAAAGTAATTAAAATGCATTTTTACATTTAATGCATATTTAAGTATGTCTCGTCCTCATTTGAACGATGCTTAGCAAAAATATTTATTACGCACTTCACATTTAAGAGCGTGGATATAAAAATGGACGAGATTTCAAGAAATGGGTATTGAATTGTATTTGTGAAAAAGAAACATTTTGTAATAAATGTATCATTTAATCCAATTTTGTAAAACCTTGCACTTCTATTTTGTAAAAGATTACTACTTAGTATTTAATATTTATATTATATTAGTTAATAATATAATTAATATTATTATATTAGTTAATATTTAAAAACTATTTATATTTAAGTAATAATAATATATTTATTAGTATTAAAAACTTTTTATATTTAAATAATAAATATATTATATTTATTAATATTTAAATACTTTTTTGTATTTAAGTAATATTAATATTATATTTATTAATATTTAAATACTTTTTTGTATTTAAGTAATAATATTAATATTATATTTATTAATATTTAAATACTTTTTTATATTTAAGTAATAATAATATTATATTTATTAATATTTAAATATTATTTTATATTTAATAATATATTTATTGATATTTAAATACTTTTTTATATTTAAGTAATAATAATATTATATTTATTAATATTTAAATACTTTTTATATTTAAGTAATAATAATATATTTATTGATATTTAAATACTTTTTATATTTAATAATATATTTATTAATATTTAAATACTTTTTATTTTAATAATTAATAAAATTTTAATATTTAAATATTATTTTATATTTATTAAAATATTATATTTATTAATATTTAAATTAACATTTTACTTTTTTATTTAAAATAAGATTATATTTTATTTAAATCCATTTTTTTATGTAAGTAAATAATAATTTTTATTTAAATTTTTTATTTTTAAATTTTCAATGGCAAGCAAACACAAGTTAAAAAAATAAAAAGACAAAAAACAAATACAAAAGAATAAAAGTCAAAAAAATACAAAGATGACCGAAGTCATTGCTTTAAGAGTTCTCTCGCACGCCAGTAAAGCGCTGTCTCCCAGTCGCCGTCAAGTACCGCAAATCGTTGGAGGTGGTCTCTGTTCGTTGGATCTGCTGAACCGCATTGGGGGCAGCCAGGGTTCGAAAAGATTTTAATGCGATGGGGATGTTCTGCTAGGCAGTCATGGCCAGTCAGAAGTCGGATCCGGTCGACAGCATGTCGTCGCGGATTGCTGGGTATTGTTAAAAGATCTTCAGCTCTCCAACGCTTTGACTTGATCTCATCTTGAGTTTTGTTACTCGTGACTTTTAGCTATTTGTTTGATAATATAATTTTATAGAATGGAGCGACAGTGACGAAGATCTCATTTGAAGTAATCTTGAGCCCCTTTTTGATAGACAATTGGCCTGTTCGTTCTCAAAAATGCTACGTGGCCAGGTATCCACTGAAGTATCACCCCCTTTATTTTTATAGCCAGTTCCCACAAATGATGTTGATACTGGATTTCCTCTGATTAGGGTGGCTAGTTGAAGTATTTTTAGAAATATTTTAAATACCAATAAAAAAAATCGCAATGAATATACGAAGTACATTAAAAAATGAAGGGGTGATCATTTATATATTTCGAATGGCAACACCTGGTTAAATCACGGGGGTGTAGTAGATAAACGCCCTTGTTGACACGAGCAACCTTCATTATAAATATTGTAAGGGTATTAAATTGTAAAATTCCTATCAAATGATACAGTCAGTATTATTATTTTCTCCTCGCGAAAAAAGAAGTGTTTCAGAATTCTTATTGTTTTGCCAACAGCAAAATGGTCATTAGTATAGAATTTTTTAATTCTGGAATATTATGCATAATCTATAAGAAAGGAATCTTGCCTTGCCATATCGAAATATTTGGCAGTAAATGGGAATTTAGTGAAAAAAATCAAATATATGTAGGTATATGTACATAAAAAAAAATCATATTGCATGATTATTTATATATGTAGGTAAATCGTGGGGTAGAAAAAAATTTCAAATATATTCGCATGATTATTTATATATTTCGAACGGCAATACCTGATTAAATCATGGGCGAGTAGTAGATAAAAACCATTATTGACAAAGCAACCTTCAGTACAGTATCATCGTCCTTCACACGACAACAAGTTACAAAACCTATGCATTATAAATGTACAGGCATTACAGGCATTACAGGCATTACATTGTAAAAGCATTGTATGCATTATAAAATTAATATCAATTGTTACTATCAATATCATTGTTTTCTCCTTTCGAAAGGAGAAGGGTTTCTGTGTTTTATTGTTTTGTCGACAGCAAAATGGTCATTAGTGTATAATTTTTTAATGCTGGAATATTACGCGAAACGTTTAATATTACCGGTTCTGGTTAGATCACCGAAGTCAAGCATCATTGGGCGCGGTCAGTACATTTGGGGGAGTGACCACCTCGGAACACCGCGTGCCGTTGGCATTCACAAATTTGGGACCTGAGTGGCCGAGTGTCTGGCGCTCGGTGCCACAGGTTTCGGTTCGAATCCCGGCGGTGCCATGGATGTTTGTAGTGGTTCGGACTCCACCTTAATCCGTAGTTCCCGGTCTCCTATGGCTGTAAGAGCGCCACGGAACCAAAGCCAGACTTCTACCTACGGGTGCTCCATCACAACAGAAGCTGCTTCCTCTCCCTTCAATCATGAGTACGTATGGGCTCGTGGGCTTGGCCAGCCAAGTGGGATAAGAAACAACAACAACAACACGTTTAAAAAAAAATCTTGTCTTGCCTTATAGAAATATTTGGCAGTGAAAGGAAATTAAGAGAAAAAAGTATCAAATATATGTATGTATATGGAATCATAATTGGAATGTTTATATTCTAATGTTAACATTTAGAATTGTTTTTTTAAATGCTTCTTCTATTTTCATCAAATCTAGGACATACATTTTATAATATTTCTAGTTCCGTCTTACATTTCTCATGTAAAAAGCCTATTACAGAAAATAAAATATTTTTAGGTTCAGCAAATGTATAAAATTTCTTTTCACTTATTATTTCCTCCTTATTTCTTATAGTTTATGTTTAAAACCTGAACCTATATTAAAAATTTTGAATTTTTTTCAGAGAACCTTTTTTTTTTTTTACCTTTTTAAATTCTTTGAGAATAAATTTGTATTACGAGAAATATTTTACTTTTTTAAAGAAATTATGTGTGCAATTTTACGTCATCAAATTAATTATATCATTATGAAAAAAAGTTCTACCTACATAACATCAAAAACAAATTTTAATTTAAATAATAAAAATTATAATTATTAAATAATAGTTGATGAATATAGAATATTAATTTATATTAAAATATTTTAATCAAAACTTATTTTATGCAGCACACCAACCAATGCGAATGAAATAAACGTAAATCATATAAATGTGAAATTTTTAAATTTAAAAAAAAATTTTGTTCATTAAATCAACACTAATATATGTTAATATTAAAGATGTTGAATTTTTTTTAGTGAACTTTTTTTTTTTACCTTTTTAAATTATTTTAAGGCAATTTTGTATATCAAAATATATTTTTACTTTTTTAAGATATTACTTATGCAATTTTCCATCATAAAATTAATATTATGAGAAAAAGCTCTGTTTTCATAATATAAGTAAGTTTTAGTTTAAATAACAGTAATTATAATTTCTAAAATTATAATACTGTAATTATAATATGTAAATGCTTTATTAAAAAAAAGATAATCTTTATTGTACATGAAGTTATTTTATAGCATTATTTCCGGTAATCTATAGCGTATTCTGAAATCTGAATTCCGTAATTCTATAGCGAGCATTGATATTTCAAATAAGATTTTGATATTGGAATTAGCAACTGGACAATTAAGTTCCAGTTACCGTAATCACATTTCGATAAATCTTATCAATTCATCTCAATGCGATTAATCACCTTGAAATTCTACACATCTTTGTAATAGGACCACAAATGTGGGAATCCCAAATGAAATGAATGTGTCTCGTAGACTTCTTCCTGTCAATCATTGCAAGTTAAATGTTATTAAAATTGGAAAATCAACAATGTTGTTTATAATCAGCAACGTTATTTAAAATTTATTAAATTGGAAAATCATATAAATGTGAAATTTATAATTTAATAAAATTGTCAATGTTGTTTATTTTGACCTATTCCAAGTGTTGGAAATCAGAAATGTAAATATTAATGAGTTTACTGTGTTTCTGTATCAAACCAAGATAATCTTTGATAAGTATATTATAGGTTTCAATGATGTTGTAATATAAATTTCAGTGATGCTGTATTTTACTTCTTAATTTCATAGAATATTATATTAATTAGTTATCATTCTATCGACAGTTTAATTTCAAACAAAAATAATATTTTTTTTTTGAAACCAACAAAATAGTTGTGATCTTGGAATTTATTTGAAAAATGTATTCATGCAAAGTTTCTCATTAAAATATTAATTGCAATTAGATAAAATGTTTTGGTTTTGTAAAACGGAAATATATATTTTTTATTATGATTTAGAATATTTATATAAAAGTTTACATTTTGGATGCATCTAATTAAACACTAAACTCAGTGGGTCTCAGTCAAGGTTGTTTGGATATATGTCAAGATTGATTAAATATACTAAAGGAATGATAAACATCCTGAAACGGAATAATCGATTCTTAAAGGTGCTAGTTAGACATACTCTGCGAAAGCCTCTTTGAGAGAAATAATATAATAAATACTACAACCTTTCTTTAATCCACCACCTTTGGAAGAACTGTCTTACCAGGCATCGAGTATCAAAATAAAGAATGATAATAACTTTGTATAAATACTGATATTAATGCGAGATGTATATATGTGTCGCCCGAAAATGTATCTCGCAAAAACCACTAAGTTTTGATATGTTCGGAGAGACAAAAACTGGACTACACCATGCTTGCAAGAAGCCAAAGTTCAGACTGAAACTAAAACGATTCTCATGGGATAGAGAAATCACGTGATCTATTACGTAGAGTATGATTAGCATGATTTGATCCAGGGTAAATCACGCGTTACAACTCATTAATATGATAAAAATAAAATAGTTTTGAAAATTATAATTAAATTGTTGATACATTTGTTTTAATTCCAAAAAATGAATTTATTGTTCTAAAAAATTAAAGAATATTGGAAACAGTAATATAATAAATGTACTTGTTTTAAACAAATAGGTTAATTTGTTGTAAATAGGTACAAATAATTCACAACAAGAATTCGGAGAATTTTCAAAACCTGAAAAACAATTAACTAGCGTTAATTTATTATTATTAGTTTTGAATTTATTTAAGAGAAACTTTAAAAACATTAAAATAAAATTAGAAACGGATTTAATAACGATATTAATCAATCGCCATGCTAAAAATTACAATTTAATAAAGAAAAACTTTTAAAAACTTTAATATAAAATTAAAAAGGATTTAAAAACAATAATAATAATAGTGTGCAATCACTGCTCATTTCAACTGGCATGCTAAAAATTAAAATTTAATAAAAAAAAAAACTTTAAAAGGACTAAAATGAAATTAGAAATGGATTTAATAACATTAGTAATAATAACGTGTAATCAATACTTATTTAAAATGTCATGCAAAATATACAATAAGAAAAACTTTAAAAACATTAAAATAAAATTAGAAACGGATTTCATAACAATAGTAATAATAGTTTGCAATTATTGCTCATTTCAATCACCATACTAAAAATTACAGTTTAATATGGAAAAACTAAAAAAACATTAAAATATATAATGAGAAACAGATTTAATAATAATAATAATAATAATAGTGCGTAATCGCTACTCATTTCCAATGCCATGCTAAAAATTCCAAATTAATAAGGAAAAATTTTAAGAAAATTAATATAAAATTTGAAACGGATTTAATAACAATAGTAATGCCAGTGTGCAATCACCACTCGTTTCAATCGCCATGGTAAAAATTACAATTTTACGAATAATGGAAATGACAATCTTCGGAAACCGACAACAGCCATTTTCGCCATAAAAGCATGGATTTAAATTCCATCCGCATTGGGAAATGTATATTTGCGCAAACCTTTCAAACAAATGGGCGAGAACAAGATATCCGGACTCTTTCCATCTGAAAAGAAACCCGGACGATAAATTATAGATTGCCAATGGCACATGGTGACAGAGCTCTGCGGATGATAGCACAGTTTGCTGAGTGCAAGCAGTTTGATTGAGAAATATCTGTGTGTTTGGGAGACGAATATGCCAATGAATGGGAACAGAGTTTGACAAATAAAATACATGCTCCAATGGGAAGGATTCGAATTCCATTCATATTTTTAACGTGCGTTTGATTATTTGAAGAATAAATTTATGCAGAACGCATATTTCGATTGTACATTAATTCGGAATTGATAAACGATGTATTAAATACTTGGAATAGATAAAATCTTGCTTTTGTAATTATTTACTATTTCTCAAAAATTTTATAGAATAGTATAAGGATTTTTCTCAGCAAGTTATATAAAGCATGTTTAATGTAAATAGGGCCTAAAATTAGGATTCATGAAACTATATGGGAATGAAATGGAGAATTTTGATATAGAATATATAAAGATTTTTTCTGCGAGCTATATAAAATATGCTTAATGTAGTGGACTTAAAAATTTTATTCATAAAATTATAAGGGATGATTGTGAATGGATGATTTATTTGATGGATGATTGTGAATGAAATGGATTATTGTGATATATAATGATATTTTCTGCAAGTTATATAAAACATGTTTACTGTAGTGGGCGTAAAATTAGTATTCTTAAAACTGTATGCGAATGAAGTGAATGTAATATCAAATATATAATGATCTTTTGAGCAAGTTATATAAAACATGTTTAATGTAGTGGGCCTAAAATTGGGATTTTTAAAATTATAAGTGAATGAAAGGAATGATTGTAATATGAAAGACCAATGAAAGGAAAAGGAAATATAATTTAAATCCTTATTATGTTTTATACATAATATGGATTTAGACGGACCTGCCAACGATTTTTTTGTAATTAGCAGTAAAAAGGACTAACTCTTCAGAAAAACGCTTCTCAATCAATTGTCGTATCAAATATAGCTTTAAAAAATTAAAAAAAACATTTATCACATGAAATTAATAGATATAGAATAGTTCAAATCTCTAATATTTTTAATTTGAGCATTTCTTTAGCAGTTTTTATAAGGCATATTAGATTTTATGTCTGTTTTATAGTAGGTTAGACTTTACTCAGGTTACAGTAAGCCAATTCTACTAGGAAATTCCTGTAATGCAATTTTAAGATGATACTACATGATATAAACTCATTAAGGTATCTAAAATATTAGCATCTAGATATTCTGAAATATTAGAAAAAAAAAGGAAATGATAAATTCTTTAATGGAGATATACTGCTCAATATTTGTGTTGCAAAAAAAGTTAGAAAACTATTAAAACTGCTAGCCCTATGGAAGCGATTTCTAACTATTTAAACATTATAAAATGAAAACAGAGTATATATAAATTGTTCAATTACTTTTAAATCCATTCAAATTCAGTTTGTTATATTATTAAAGATAACAATTGCCAATCAATAATAATTGATCAAAGTATATCTTTATGTTAATTTACATAACATGCATATTCCTAAGGCACATTCTATATCACTATTTTAATTATATGAAATTTACTTCTGATAATAAGAATTATACGATATATAGTATTCTAGATTTATAAATTAATAAAACTTTGTTACAAAATCTCCTATAACTATCACATCAATAAAATATTTTCAAATTCTAAAACAATATGATAATAATTCATTTATAATTTAAATTATTAATAATGAAAACCTCATAAGCTTTAAAAGCAATGAAATATGTCATTAAACAACCTTTATTGGTAAAAATTGCACTTCGGTAAATAGACATAAATTCCAATGCTCCATTAATTACACAATTCTACAATGTTTTCATTTAAAAAATTCTTATCTAAAGTAGGAGAAGTAAACCTTTTTATACCTAACTCCCACTTTTGTATCGCTGTTAGTAGTAAAATTTTCCAACTACTCACATGTTCCCCAGTAATTAATGATTTACAAAGTAGGGAAGAAACTTTACATTATAAAACTTATGAAGCAAAGTTATAACAAGTTAAAGCATATAATAATAATTTCGTACCAAATTTTTTATGTCAGGCTTTCACCAAGTTTGTCAGAATAAATATTTATAAAACAACTTTTTGTAGTTAAATCTTTTATTTATATTTTGCATGCATACAAGCATGAAGTCAGGTGAAGTTACATTTAATTAATTTAATTATTAATGAAATCCCTTACGATGATGCTGTGAATCTAAATACTGAATATCTGGTCAATTTTGTAAGGAACAAATAAAAGTCTCCTTTTTTGGAAATATTCAGGTAGTTTCTTTCTTTGGTTAAAATATCTTTAACAGCATTAAAAATTGATTTCACAAGTAGGGAATGGTATCAATAACCTGAACATCATTTTCTACATATTTGGATATAACAGGCATTTTTAAACAGTACTTGAATTTTTTTCTATTTCAGAATTTAAAAAAAAATCAATTAAAATTTTAAAAAGGAAAGTACTTCACTAACCATCAAAATTCTTACCAACCACCATGAAAACTGGAACACCCACTAGGGGGCGGTAGGGACCAGGTTGACTACCATTGATCTGAAGTAAAGCAACTAGAAAAAAAAGTTTAAAACTTTTATGAATAAAAGAAAATGCGAAGCAATCAATTAAATTGAAATTCAGATTATTTGATATGAATCATAAAACCTATTGTAAATTTTTGCAAACATTTTCTATGACTGGTTTCTTCAATGAAATATTGCAAAATAATACAAAATAGATCAATAAAAACATTACTTCAATATATCTCATTATTTGAAACAGTAACAATGCATAAAAATCATCTAAAAAAAATCTAAAGGAATTCGATCATAATTCTATGATAATTTAATACACTAAAAATTGTAAAACTTTAAAAATAATGGAATATGTCATAAAACATCTTTATTGGAAAAATCAGACTTTGCTAATGAAACGAAAAGTACAATGATTAAATAATGATAAATCACCGCAATCTATAATGTTAATGAAACACAATAATTCAATAATGAAAAATCAGCACAGTCTATAATGCTAATGAAACACAATGATTCAATAATCATAAATCTCCACAGTCTATAATGCTAATGAAACACAATGATTCAATAACTATAAATCACCACAATCTATAATACTAATGAAACACAAAAATTAAATAATGATAAATCACCACACTTTCTAATGCTAAAGAAACATAAAGGGCAATGATTCAATAATGATAAATAACCAAAATCTATAATGCTAATGAAACGCAATGATTCAATAACGATAAATCACCACAATCTATATGCTAATGAAACACAATGATTCAATAATCATAAATCTCCACAGTCTATA
Source organism: Caerostris darwini (assembly GCA_021605075.1). Lineage (NCBI taxonomy): Eukaryota > Metazoa > Arthropoda > Arachnida > Araneae > Araneidae > Caerostris > Caerostris darwini. The sequence goes on from BPLQ01007533.1 coordinate 95,145, forward strand.
ATGCTAATGAAACACAATGATTCAATAATCATAAATCTCCACAGTCTATAATGCTAATGAAACACAATGATGCAATAATCATAAATCTCCACAGTCTATAATGCTAATGAAACGCAATGATTCAATAACTATAAATCACCACAATCTATAATACTAATGAAACACAACCATTAAATAATGATAAATCACCACACTTTCTAATGCTAAAGAAACATAAAGTGCAATGATTCAATAATGATAAATCACCAAAATCTATAATGCTAATGAAACGCAATGATTCAATAACGATTCAACAGTCTATAATGCTAATGAAATGATTCAATAATCATAAATCTCCACAGTCTATAATGCTAATGAAACACAATGATTCAATAATCATAAATCTCCACAGTCTATAATGCTAATGAAACACAATGATTCAATAATCATAAATCTCCACAGTCTATAATGCTAATGAAACGCAATGATTCAATAATCATAAATCTCCACAGTCTATAATGCTAATGAAACGCAATGATTCAATAACTATAAATCACCACAATCTAAATACTCACAACCATTAAATAATGATAAATATAATGCTAAAGAAACATAAAGTGCAATGATTCAATAACGATAAATCACCACAATCTATATGCTAATGAAACACAATGATTCAATAATCATAAATCTCCACAGTCTATAATGCTAATGAAACACAATGATTCAATAATCATAAATCTCCACAGTCTATAATGCTAATGAAACACAATGATTCAATAACTATAAATCACCACAATCTATAATACTAATGAAACACAAAAATTAAATAATGATAAATCACCACACTTTCTAATGCTAAAGAAACATAAAGTGCAATGATTCAATAATGATACATAACCGAAATCTATAATGCTAATGAAACACAATGATGCAATAATCATAAATCTCCACAGTCTATAATGCTAATGAAACACAATGATTCAATAATCATAAATCTCCACAGTCTATAATGCTAATGAAACGCAATGATTCAATAACTATAAATCACCACAATCTATAATACTAATGAAACACAACCATTAAATAATGATAAATCACCACACTTTCTAATGCTAAAGAAACATAAAGTGCAATGATTCAATAATGATAAATCACCAAAATCTATAATGCTAATGAAACGCAATGATTCAATAACGATAAATCACCACAGTCTATAATGCTAATGAAACACAATGATTCAATAATCATAAATCTCCACAGTCTATAATGCTAATGAAACACAATGATTCAATAATCATAAATCTCCACAGTCTATAATGCTAATGAAACACAATGATTCAATAATCATAAATCTCCACAGTCTATAATGCTAATGAAACGCAATGATTCAATAATCATAAATCTCCACAGTCTATAATGCTAATGAAACGCAATGATTCAATAATCATAAATCACCACAATCTATAATGCTAATGAAACACAACCATTAAATAATGATTCACCATAATGCTAAAGAAACATAAAGTGCAATGATTCAATAACGATAAATCACCACAATCTATAATGCTAATGAAACACAATCATTCAATAATCATAAATCTCCACAGTCTATAATGCTAATGAAACACAATGATTCAATAATCAATCTCCACAGTCTATAATGCTAATGAAACACAATGATTCACTAATCATAAATCTCCACAGTCTATAATGCTAATGAAACACAATGATTCAATAATCATAAATCTCCACAGTCTATAATGCTAATGAAACACAATGATTCAATAATCATAAATCTCCACAATCTATAATGGTATTGAAACACAATGATTCAATAATCATAAATCTCCACAGTCTATAATGCTAATGAAACACAATGATTCAATAATCATAAATATCCACAGTCTATAATGCTAATGAAACACAATGATTCAATAATCATAAATCTCCACAATCTATAATGCTAATGAAACACAATGATTCAATAATCATAAATCTCCACAGTCTATAATGCTAATGAAACACAATGATTCAATAACTATAAATCACCACAATCTATAATACTAATGAAACACAACCATTAAATAATGATAAATCACCACACTTTCTAATGCTAAAGAAACATAAAGTGCAATGATTCAATAACGATAAATCACCACAATCTATAATGCTAATGAAACACAATGATTCAATAATCATAAATCTCCACAGTCTATAATGCTAATGAAACACAATGATTCAATAATCATAAATCTCCACAGTCTATAATGCTAATGAAACACAATGATTCACTAATCATAAATCTCCACAGTCTATAATGCTAATGAAACACAATGATTCAATAATCATAAATCTCCACAGTCTATAATGCTAATGAAGCGCAATGATTCAATAACGATAAATCACCACAATCTATAATGCTAATGAAACACAATGATTCAATAATCATAAATCTCCACAGTCTATAATGCTAATGAAACACAATGATTCAATAATCATAAATCTCCACAGTCTATAATGTTAATGAAACACAATGATGCAATAATCATAAATCTCCACAGTCTATAATGCTAATGAAACACAATGATTCAATAATCATAAATCTCCACAGTCTATAATGCTAATGAAACGCAATGATTCAATAATCATAAATCTCCACAGTCTATAATGCTAATGAAACACAATGATGCAATAATCATAAATCTCCACAGTTTAAAATGCTAATGAAACACAAAGATTCAATAATCATAAATCTCCACAGTCTATAATGCTAATGAAACACAATGATTCAATAATCATAAATCTCCACAGTCTATAATGCTAATGAAACACAATGATTCAATAACTATAAATCACCACAATCTATAATGCTAATGAAACACAATGATTCAATAATCATAAATCTCCACAGTCTATAATGCTAATGAAACGCAATGATTCAATAATCATAAATCTCCACAGTCTATAATGCTAATGAAACACAATGATGCAATAATCATAAATCTCCACAGTCTAAAATGCTAATGAAACACAATGATTCAATAATCATAAATCTCCACAGTCTATAATGCTAATGAAACACAATGATTCAATAATCATAAATCTCCACAGTCTATAATGCTAATGAAACACAATGATTCAATAACTATAAATCACCACAATCTATAATACTAATGAAACACAAAAATTAAATAATGATAAATCACCACACTTTCTAATGCTAAAGAAACATAAAGTGCAATGATTCAATAATGATAAATAACCAAAATCTATAATGCTAATGAAACGCAATGATTCAATAACGATAAATCACCACAATCTATAATGCTAATGAAACACAATGATTCAATAATCATAAATCTCCACAGTCTATAATGCTAATGAAACACAATGATTCAATAATCATAAATCTCCACAGTCTATAATGCTAATGAAACACAATGATGCAATAATCATAAATCTCCACAGTCTATAATGCTAATGAAACACAATGATTCAATAATCATAAATCTCCACAGTCTATAATGCTAATGAAACGCAATGATTCAATAACTATAAATCACCACAATCTATAATACTAATGAAACACAACCATTAAACAATGATAAATCACCACACTTTCTAATGCTAAAGAAACATAAAGTGCAATGATTCAATAATGATAAATCACCAAAATCTATAATGCTAATGAAACGCAATGATTCAATAACGATAAATCACCACAATCTATAATGCTAATGAAACACAATGATTCAATAATCATAAATCTCCACAGTCTATAATGCTAATGAAACACAATGATTCAGTAATCATAAATCTCCACAGTCTATAATGCTAATGAAACACAATGATTCAATAATCATAAATCTCCACAGTCTATAATGCTAATGAAACACAATGATTCAATAATCATAAATCTCCACAGTCTATAATGCTAATGAAACACAATGATTCAATAATCATAAATCTCCACAATCTATAATGCTACTGAAACACAATGATTCAATAATCATAAATCTCCACAGTCTATAATGCTAATGAAACACAATGATTCAATAATCATAAATCTCCACAGTCTATAATGCTAATGAAACACAATGATTCAATAACTATAAATCACCACAATCTATAATACTAATGAAACACAACCATAAAATAATGATAAATCACCACACTTTCTAATGCTAAAGAAACATAAAGTGCAATGATTCAATAATGATAAATCACCAAAATCTATAATGCTAATGAAACGCAATGATTCAATAATCATAAATCTCCACAATCTATAATGCTAATGAAACACAATGATTCAATAATCATAAATCTCCACAGTCTATAATGCTAATGAAACACAATGATTCAATAATCATAAATCTCCACAATCTATAATGCTACTGAAACACAATGATTCAATAATCATAAATCTCCACAGTCTATAATGCTAATGAAACACAATGATTCAATAATCATAAATCTCCGCAGTCTATAATGCTAATGAAGCGCAATGATTCAATAACGATAAATCACCACAATCTATAATGCTAATGAAACACAATGATTCAATAATCATAAATCTCCACAGTCTATAATGCTAATGAAACACAATGATTCAATAATCATAAATCTCCACAGTCTATAATGCTAATGAAACACAATGATTCACTAATCATAAATCTCCACAGTCTATAATGCTAATGAAACACAATGATTCAATAATCATAAATCTCCACAGTCTATAATGCTAATGAAGCGCAATGATTCAATAACGATAAATCACCACAATCTATAATGCTAATGAAACACAATGATTCAATAATCATAAATCTCCACAGTCTATAATGCTAATGAAACACAATGATTCAATAATCATAAATCTCCACAGTCTATAATGTTAATGAAACACAATGATGCAATAATCATAAATCTCCACAGTCTATAATGCTAATGAAACACAATGATTCAATAATCATAAATCTCCACAGTCTATAATGCTAATGAAACGCAATGATTCAATAATCATAAATCTCCACAGTCTATAATGCTAATGAAACACAATGATGCAATAATCATAAATCTCCACAGTCTAAAATGCTAATGAAACACAAAGATTCAATAATCATAAATCTCCACAGTCTATAATGCTAATGAAACACAATGATTCAATAATCATAAATCTCCACAGTCTATAATGCTAATGAAACACAATGATTCAATAACTATAAATCACCACAATCTATAATGCTAATGAAACACAATGATTCAATAATCATAAATCTCCACAGTCTATAATGCTAATGAAACGCAATGATTCAATAATCATAAATCTCCACAGTCTATAATGCTAATGAAACACAATGATGCAATAATCATAAATCTCCACAGTCTAAAATGCTAATGAAACACAATGATTCAATAATCATAAATCTCCACAGTCTATAATGCTAATGAAACACAATGATTCAATAATCATAAATCTCCACAGTCTATAATGCTAATGAAACACAATGATTCAATAACTATAAATCACTACAATCTATAATACTAATGAAACACAAAAATTAAATAATGATAAATCACCACACTTTCTAATGCTAAAGAAACATAAAAAGTGCAATGATTCAATAATGATAAATAACCAAAATCTATAATGCTAATGAAACGCAATGATTCAATAACGATAAATCACCACAATCTATAATGCTAATGAAACACAATGATTCAATAATCATAAATCTCCACAGTCTATAATGCTAATGAAACACAATGATGCAATAATCATAAATCTCCACAGTCTATAATGCTAATGAAACACAATGATGCAATAATCATAAATCTCCACAGTCTATAATGCTAATGAAACACAATGATTCAATAATCATAAATCTCCACAGTCTATAATGCTAATGAAACACAATGATTCAATAACTATAAATCACCACAATCTATAATACTAATGAAACACAACCATTAAATAATGATAAATCACCACACTTTCTAATGCTAAAGAAACATAAAGTGCAATGATTCAATAATGATAAATCACCAAAATCTATAATGCTAATGAAACGCAATGATTCAATAACGATAAATCACCACAATCTATAATGCTAATGAAACACAATGATTCAATAATCATAAATCTCCACAGTCTATAATGCTAATGAAACACAATGATTCAGTAATCATAAATCTCCACAGTCTATAATGCTAATGAAACACAATGATTCAATAATCATAAATCTCCACAGTCTATAATGCTAATGAAACGCAATGATTCAATAATCATAAATCTCCACAGTCTATAATGCTAATGAAACACAATGATTCAATAATCATAAATCTCCACAATCTATAATGCTACTGAAACACAATGATTCAATAATCATAAATCTCCACAGTCTATAATGCTAATGAAACACAATGATTCAATAATCATAAATCTCCACAGTCTATAATGCTAATGAAACACAATGATTCAATAACTATAAATCACCACAATCTATAATACTAATGAAACACAACCATAAAATAATGATAAATCACCACACTTTCTAATGCTAAAGAAACATAAAGTGCAATGATTCAATAATGATAAATCACCAAAATCTATAATGCTAATGAAACGCAATGATTCAATAATCATAAATCTCCACAATCTATAATGCTAATGAAACACAATGATTCAATAATCATAAATCTCCACAGTCTATAATGCTAATGAAACACAATGATTCAATAATCATAAATCTCCACAATCTATAATGCTACTGAAACACAATGATTCAATAATCATAAATCTCCACAGTCTATAATGCTAATGAAACACAATGATTCAATAATCATAAATCTCCGCAGTCTATAATGCTAATGAAGCGCAATGATTCAATAACGATAAATCACCACAATCTATAATGCTAATGAAACACAATGATTCAATAATCATAAATCTCCACAGTCTGTAATGCTAATGAAACACAATGATTCAATAATCATAAATCTCCACAGTCTATAATGTTAATGAAACACAATGATGCAATAATCATAAATCTCCACAGTCTATAATGCTAATGAAACACAATGATTCAATAATCATAAATCTCCACAGTCTATAATGCTAATGAAACGCAATGATTCAATAATCATAAATCTCCACAGTCTATAATGCTAATGAAACACAATGATGCAATAATCATAAATCTCCACAGTCTAAAATGCTAATGAAACACAATGATTCAATAATCATAAATCTCCACAGTCTATAATGCTAATGAAACACAATGATTCAATAATCATAAATCTCCACAGTCTATAATGCTAATGAAACGCAATGATTCAATAACGATAAATCTCCACAATCTATAATGCTAATGAAACACACTGATTCAATAATCATAAATCTCCACAATCTATAATACTAATGAAACACAACCATTAAATAATGATAAATCACCACACTTTCTAATGCTAAAGAAACATAAAGTGCAATGATTCAATAATGATAAATCACCAAAATCTATAATGCTAATGAAACGCAATGATTCAATAACGATAAATCTACCACAATCTATAATGCTAATGCTAATGAAACACAATGATTCAATAATCATAAATCTCCACAGTCTTTAATGCTAATGAAACACAATGATTCAATAATCATAAATCTCCACAGTCTATAATGCTAATGAAACACAATGATTCAATAATCATAAATCTCCACAGTCTATAATGCTAATGAAACACAATGATGCAATAATCATAAATCTCCACAGTCTATAATGCTAATGAAACACAATGATTCAATAATCATAAATCTCCACAGTCTATAATGCTAATGAAACGCAATGATTCAATAACTATAAATCACCACAATCTATAATACTAATGAAACACAACCATTAAATAATGATAAATCACCACACTTTCTAATGCTAAAGAAACATAAAGTGCAATGATTCAATAATGATAAATCACCAAAATCTATAATGCTAATGAAACACAATGATTCAATAACTATAAATCACCACAATCTATAATGCTAATGAAACACAATGATTCAATAACTATAAATCACCACAATCTATAATACTAATGAAACACAACCATTAAATAATGATAAATCACCACACTTTCTAATGCTAAAGAAACATATAGTGCAATGATTCAATAATGATAAATCACCAAAATCTATAATGCTAATGAAACGCAATGATTCAATAATCATAAATCTCCACAGTCTATAATGCTAATGAAACACAATGATTCAATAATCATAAATCTCCACAGTCTATAATGCTAATGAAACACAATGATTCAATAATCATAAATCTCCACAGTCTATAATGCTAATGAAACACAATGATTCAATAATCATAAATCTCCACAGTCTATAATGCTAATGAAACACAATGATTCAATAACGATAAATCTCCACAATCTATAATGCTAATGAAACACAATGATTCAATAACGATAAATCACCACAATCTCTAATACTAATGAAACACAACGATTAAATAATGATAAATCACCACACTCTCTAATGCTAAAGAAGCACAAAGTACAATGATTCAATAATGATAAAACACCCTAGTCTATAATGCAACTAACATACAAATTGCAATGATTCAATAATGATATATCACCATAGTCTCTCATGCTAATGACACACAAAGTACAATGATTCAATAATGATAAATCACCACAATCTATAAATGCCAGAAACTATATATATTCAAATAATAAACTTCATATTTAATTTATTTCCTAAAATAAAGACATTGCAAAAAACAAAATAACAGACAAAAAGCGAAATACAAAGCAGTCCATTAAATTAATATTCTAGATATTTTACATGAATCTTATAACGACAATAAATTTTTTGCATTTGTTCTTTTTCGATGATTTCTATTTGCAATGAAATAGTCGAAAATAATACTATCAAATATCCTTTTAAACTCCAGAAATATCATTGAGAGCATAAATATTAAAATATTCCGAAAAAAAGGAAGAGTGCTTTTGCTCACAATCGAGTTGGCATAATGATATGCGCATTTGCATTTAAGTTCATTTCATTGACACTTTGTGACGTATTTCTTCATTCCGAAACTCAAAGGCGGAGAATATGCATGCGCGTTTATGACACAATAAAGAGAAAATTCAAAGAATTTGCGTCTTGAATAAATCAACAACTAAGACATTTTGCATCACTTTCATTTGGAATTTTCTCTGTACCTTTCAAACATTTCCAAGTCGAAGAAGGGAAAATTTTTTTTTTGATCAATATGTCATGTAGACTGTTTTTATTGGAGTTAAAATGGCATGCAGCCCACGTGATTCGAATTCCGACTGTCAAATTTAAGGAGCGTATTACTAGAATGAGGATTGAGGCTGGTTTTTTGGTCCATAAGAATTCTTTTAAATCAAGACTTAAAGTTGCGTTTAAATGCATAAATATTTGTGTCATTTAATTGTCACTTTTTATATATATGAACCAATTTGCGCAAAGTTTTGACAATTTTCGTGTTATTTCAATTAAAAATTTGAAGAATTCTAAACCAACAATAAAGATATTAATATGTTAATAAGTATTTTTCTTTTACACTCATCAAGTAAAAATGTTTTAAAAATTCTCTTAAATTATGTGATTTATTAATTTGTTACTTGTTCGTTATCTGTTTAGTGCCGTGTGCACAAGATGACCGTAGAGCGACACACCAAACCAAACCAATATATGCCAAATAAATCGGGGGCTTTCTCAAATTCTTGCTGAAACAAATCTCTTCGAATGATTTGGAATGTATTTAAAGTTTAAAATGTTTTAACTTAAATAATATGTTGTTGTTGTTTTTGAATACTAGGTATTTTTTACCATAAGGTTACTAGAACGATATAAGTAACATCATTATGATCATCATTGACGCAACAGTTCCATATTGACCTAAGGCATTCTGCCTGCTGGCAAATTTCGAGACAGTTTGGTGTGGTTTGGTTTGTCGCTCTACGGTCATCTTGCACACACGGGGAACTTTTGAACTCGAAACTTTTGAGATAGGAGATGGGTAGGTTTGTCAGCTCTACGGCCAACGCTCTACAGTTATATTTGACCGCTGGGTGACACAGGTTTCGGGTGAAAAAATTCGAAGAAGAGAATTATTATCTTTTGATCAATATGTCATGTAGACTGTTTTTATTGGAGTAAAATGACATGCAGCCCACGTGATTCGAATTCCAACTGTCAATTTTAAGGAGCGTATTACTAAAATGAGGATTGAAGCCTTTTTTTTTATTTGGTCCATTAGAATTCTTTGAAATCAAGACATAAAAGTTACTTTTAAATGCATAAATATTTGTGTCATTTAATTGTCACTTTTTCTGTATGTGAATCAATTTTTGCAAATTTTCAAAAATTGTTATCTTAATTCTAATAAAAATGAAATCAAACTCCAAAGATACTAATGAGTGAATAGAATTTTTCCTTTACACTCATCATGTAAAAATGCTTCAAACATTCTTCTAATTAATGTGATATATTAATTAGCTACAAGTTCGTAATGTATTTATATGTCAAATAATTAATTGTTTCTCGGATTCTTACAGAAACAAATATCTTCGTATGATATTTAGAATGTACTTCAGGTTTAAAATGGTTAAACTTAAATAATATTCATGTTGTTGTTTTTGAATACCAAGTATTTTAAAACTAAGGTTACTAGAACGGTATAAATATCTTCAGCGTCATTGGCTCAACAGCTTTATAGTGAGTGAAATACTTCTGGCAAATTTCGAGACAAGTGATGCTTTTATTTCTACAGGATAGGGTTGTCAGCCCTACGTGCAAATTTCGACAATTATATTCTACCGGGACTTACGGTTAGCTAGGGTTAAGAAGCAATTCAAGCCTCCATGGCAACGCCGGGAGTCGAGCACAAAACCCGTGGTATCGAACGCCAGAGCATTAGTCATTCGGCCATCAGGCTTGATGTAAATAGAGTATGCAATCTTAATTTATATTTATTAAAAAACACTTCATTAAATCATCATTAGAAATTATGCATTTTTTTTGTATATAAATTATGTATTCTAAAATTAATTTTAACTTAAAAGGACGACAAATATTAAATAATGGCTACAAGATTTATTCACTTCAGATAAAATATTTAAATTTCCTATTTAATTGCTTAGTTAGTAGAGTTTGCAAAAAAAGATTTAGTTGGATTTTAATAATTGAAAATTAAGAGTTAATAAAATAATAAGTTAGAAAAAAATTTAAATAGAGTATGAAATCTAAATTTATATAGACTAAACAACACTTAAATAAACATATACCACCATTTATAAATTATGAATTTGTGTATAGATTGTGTAACTTATGTATTCCCCGAATCATTTTAACTCTAAATAGCTAAAATATTTTCGATAGACTATTAAATATGCTCTTCATGAGAAGTCTTTTAATTTTACGAGCTAACACAAAGCAAGTGAAACATTTAACATGCATTTATTCAAGAAGAGCATTTTAAATTTAAATTTCACCATTTACTAATTTGAATACGCTTTATTAAAACACACTGCATGTATTCCATTACTTTTAAGTAACAGATCTCGATATTTTAAAATATTTTTCGTGGATCGCCATTTCTATTGCAAATCGGTTTGAAAAGAGAAATCCACTTAGCTTTATGCCCATTTAAGTCGATTTGAAAACCCCTCAAGTGCCAGAAAAGTGTTCCCCATCTTCGCTTTCAGTGCTTTAAATACTGGCGCCGGCTTTTCGTCATACTTTTCTGGAATCTTCAAAGGGTTCTGACTCATTATGGCTGTGCATGAAAAAGGAAATGTGTCCACTTGGAGCTATCACGTGTTGAATGGAAGGGAGTGGTGAAAATTCCTTGCTGAGGCTGAGATTAAATTTGTGGTAGTTAACGGCTGAAAAAGGATGTAGATTGCGGAGAAATAATTAAAGCACAACTCACATTTAGCCAGAGATTTGAAATTCTTCCTGCTTTAATACGTCGTTAAAGATGTTTCTGGGTGGCAGTGGGTTAGAATACCGGAGAGTGAACATTTGGTAGAAATGAGAACTTCCTTTTCAAGAAATATAGTTTTCGTTTATTAATTGTCAATAATTAAATCAACATTAAAAATGTGATTTTGTATTGTGAGGTTTATCAATTACAAATAAAAATATTTTTTAATTTGTTTCTTAATATAGCGTCTGAAGATATCGAACTAAATGTTGTATGTAATAATTAAATTTTACCAAAAAATAATTGATTGTTATTTTATAAAATTGTAATTATAGTAATTACGACAATGTTTAATAGCAAAATTATTATAGTTTATTTAATTAATATTTTATGCTTAGCATGTTCTTCGTATCTGTTCTTTTAACGTATTTTTTTAAGTTAATGGAAATAGACTCGAACTCGAAGCCTATGGCACCGAGGAACAGATCTCTAGTCACTCGACCTTAGGCTGGTATAAATATGGCAGATTCAATGTTCTCTAGGTTTGCGTCAAGGATACTATAACTCCATTTTGATATCTCAATTTTGAATGAATACAGCAGCTGGGATTTTTCCATGCTTTCGTGTTCAAAAATAAAACTTTATGTCGGACATAATATTTATTCGCATCAATAGCATAAACACGGAAATTTCCATTCAGGAGTCTCATTTCGGGTTTCAAACCTAGATCCCGTTGTGTGGAAACCCCAAGCACTATCCGGGATAATTTATATGCATAATGCCTCAATGTTTGTATAGAATATTAATCATTATAGCCATTATACGCCAAAATAATAATTTTCAGTTAAAACTGATTAAAATTTTTTTTTTAAATCTGCTGCTAATATCTATAATTGTAAATTAGGAAGATCTAGATGTATGACACTAATGTAAACAATTTGGCTTTCAATACATTTAAAATATAATATTGATAAAATAGAATGAACATGTTATTAACAATATTTCTCTGATTTTGGAAAATTCTTATAATTGAGACCTTACTGTCTAATTTTTTCTTTTTGTACTGTAATCATTCATAAAATAATTTAAAAACAATACATGTAATAATTAATATCAGAAGGGTTGACCAAACAATTTCTGACTCATGACTGCCGACTCTCAACATAATTCTATGAACTACAGTAGCTTTAATTAAGTATTTAATGTGGGAAATAAATTTAATGACTTTTATTGAACTCATCATAAATCGTAAAAACAACTTTTGTCTTAACGAAGTATTTTTAACATTTGGTTTCACTTAAACAATATTCTTGTACCTTAAATTTGCTCACAAATATATATTATATCTATACTTATATACGTATTATTTGTTATAATTAGGATACTTTACATATCCTGTCATTATATGTTTTGCACAAAATTTTGTAAAACAGCTTTTTTTTTTTTTGTAGGGCAACCTGATGGCCAATCGGCTGGCGCTCTGGCGTTTGGTACAAAAGGCTTCAGGTTCGAATCCAGGCGATGGCATGGATGTCTGTTAGTGATTCGAAATTGACGTTAAACTCTTGGTCCCGGTCTAATTAGTCCAAAATAGAGCGACAAACCAAACTAACTTTTACCTTAAAACATGGAATGCCTACCATTTCATTGTACCGAATTTAAACTTAACCTTAAATTCTTTTATTTTGCTTTTATCTTTTATTAGTATTTTTAATTTTTTTTAGTACCACTTTAACCGAATTTTTGAAACTTTACCTTGTATTTTTACTAACATTAATTAAGCAGCCTAACTATAATTATAAGCATTTTTATGAATTAAGACGAGGAGGTTTAAGGGGTATCTCCCCCTGTTGGTACTCTGTAATCGGTACGCTAGTAGCCAGTTGCCAGTTTTTTTGTGTAATGCTAATACAGTTTTTGCATTCAATTATTTTAAATTTGTATTTTTAAATTTCTTTGCTGTTACATTAATATACTTCGAATCTTGAACAATTTTTTTTTTTTTTTTTTTTTTTTTTTTTTGAGAGGGAGAAGTTTGAATGCGAGGCATCTTCACATTTTATAATGTGAAATTTATGATGTTATACAATACAATTGTGCTTGTATTCTACTGGTATTAGCTTTTGGCGTGCAAAATTATCATGTTTCTAATTCACTCCTTGTCAATCTTTTTGGTTTTGCGTTCATGTGCTGCGATTATATATATACACTTAAGAGCCCAAACATTACGACCACCTGTCAATAACGAGTTGGCCCACCTTTGGCGCGCAACACAGCTTCAACCCGCCTTGGCATGGATTAATACCACCACTTAATACCACTTCCACCTGATCACGTGCCTTCCACGTCATCCAGGCGAGTTCATTGCAAAATGTAGGGGTGGTCATAATGTTTTGGCTCTTGAGTATTTATATATACATATATATATCTTTATATATATATTTATAATACATTAAAATTTTATGTTTTCTTAAAATGAAATAGCTTCTATAAGATATTCATTTATTGTTTATACAAGATGGCTTTTTCTAAGTCTCTGTGCTGAGAAAAGTCAATTAAAACTGGTGCTAAATCAGTAATTTTGTTTTCTAGTGGTTATATTGTTGAAGGATGTATTTAAATTTCCAAATTAATTCTAAGAAAAAAATGAAACTTATTATAATAATATTATTACTTATACTATTAATTAACTTATTAATTATTAATATTATAATTCTAAATTAAACTTATTTTTAATTAAAGATTTGGAAATCGGATTTTTATGCTTATTCCCGGCTTCGACTCACCTCAGATTAGTATTTTAAATAAACATGCAATATTTGAGTCAAACAAGATTGTGGTTCATGAATTGATTGTTTAGCTTTGGGATGTTTAGATTTGAGACTGACATTAACAGATAATGAGAATTGCAGAACAAATAGGATATAAATACTACTCTAAAATTCTTATGGTCTCATAACTAAATATTAACTAAAAGACATAATTAATTAAAATAGTATTCAGTACTCTACAGTTTTCACCACCAAATTGACCGGAACTTTAATATTAACTTCATTCATATACTCTGCCTGATGGCCAAATGGCTCATTGGTACCATTGGCTCATTGGCATGGATGTTTGTGAGTGGTGCAGAATCCACGTTAAACTGTAGGTCCCACTCTAATTAGCCTAAAATGTGCCCAAAATGACCGTACAGCGACAAACCAATCATTCATATACACTAGGTAAATCACGGAACTTGTTAAAGAAACAGCAAAGAATCGAATCTTCATTTATAGATAGATTTATAAATTAAATATAAATATATAGCTTCATTTATAGATTAAATATATATTCAAATGCTATAGTTTGTTGGTAAGTGTAACCAGGCATTGTAATACAAGTGAAAAGACATTACAAATTATTGTATCCAAGAATTACTGTCAGACACGACCCATTATTGCATTTAAAAACAATTGCAATTAAAAACTCATTAACGACGTCCCTGGAGTCTGGAACCCTGGAGCAATTAGAGAGGTTCGCACTTTGTCAACTCGCATCGTTTCAGATCATTGAAAAGTAATTTGCGCATAACAGTGAATCTCAGTAGAATTATGTTATTTTGAATTATACATTGTAATAATTAATAACAAATCATTAACATTCCTCATACAATATCTGATGATACATCTTAGTGATGTTCATCATTAATAAAGTTGCTGTTATGAAAGACCTGTAAATATTGTGTGAAGGAAATTTGTTAATGAATGGATAAATTGAATAATATTATTAAATGCTATTTGTTTTATTTTCGTAGATGGAAGATCTAAAATCTATTTTGAATGCTAATAAATCGCCCCCATTGCATTTTGGTGAACCTAAAAATGATTAATCATAATAATTAACTTTCTCATATGTCTTTAATCAATTTGAAGTAACAGAAAAAGATAATGATGCTTATAAAATCTGCTTTATATTTAGGATTTGTGGAAATATAACAATATTGACAAATATGAAAAATATATATATAAATAAAATAAAATTAAATTTAGTAAGGTTTAAGTGACAAAATTTTTTATGAAGAAAATATTTCAATGGATAAAAATTATTTCTTTGTAAATTTAAAAAGTCTTAAAAAAAACAAATAAAGTAAATTTTTAATATCTTTATCAGAATAATGAAGTTCAATTTTTTTTAATACACTGAAATAGTGTAAGAATGTATGCAAGTAATAATAAAAAAGATAATCATAATCATAAAATAAAAGATAAATCGTTAAAGATTATTTATTGCTTTTATTGAGTGATAGAGAAATAAGAATAAACATCTAAAGAATAAACATTTAAACATTTAAAGAATAAACATTTAAACATTTAAAGAAGAAACATTCAAAGAATAAACATTTAAAGATTATTTATTGCTTTTGTTGAGTGGTGTGGAATCCACGTTAAACTGTAGGCCTCGTAATACCACTCGTAGTATCACTAAACGTTTAGTCCTCTAATTAGCCTAAAGTGTGCAAAAATGACCGTAGAGCGACAAATCAATCATGCATATACACTAGGTAAATCACGGACCTTGTTATCGTAACAGCAAAGAAATGAATCTTAATTTATAGTTAGTATGATTAAATATAGATATTAAATAAAATTAGATTAACTATAGTTATTAAATAAAATTAGATTAAATGTAGATATTAAATTAAATTAGATTAAATATAGATATAACAAAAAATTATTATTTTTTGCATTTTTATGAAGTTTAAAATAGCCTGTTGGCCGAGTGAGTAGCTCTCTGACGCTCGGTGCTACAGGTTTTAGTCCCAGCGGTGCCATGGATATATTTGTAACGGTTCGGAATCCACTTTAAACCGTAGGTTTGGGTTTGGTTTTCGCCCTACGATTTTTGTTGTTCATACTTTAGGCTAATTACAGTTTAACGTGGATTCTGAACCACTCCCAAACATCCATTCCACCTCCAGGATTCAGACCTTAAGCCCGTGGTATCAATGTCCTGAGAGCTGTCAATTGGCGATCAGGCAGCGTAACCGTAGGTCCCAGTCTCATTTGACAGCAGAGGATTGGCCATAGGACTGACAAACCTACTCATGCAAAGAAAACATCTACTGTCTAGAAAACATCCAGATAGCCGACGGCATTGAACACTCATGGGGTTGTTGCGCAAATGGTGCTGCTAATGAGGATAAGGTTTAAAGATACACGTTTCCGTAAATGAATATATGCGATAAAAATGATAAGTATTAAATATTAATTCGATAAAGTATAATAGTTTTCTTACGAAACTGCTGTTATTATAATAAAAAAGTCCTCAATAAACCAATTTTAGTTTTAAAATAATAATCAATTATTGTTGGTAAAAATTAATTATTTTATACGACATTTGGATGAATATCTTCGGATACTAGACGAAAAAGAATTTAATAAAAATATTTTTAATTGTAATAGATAAGTCAAACTCAACAAAATCACATTATTAATGATGACTTAAATATTAACAGTTAGTAAACGAGAATTATATTTCTTGAAAGGGAAATTCTCATTTTCACCAAAACTTCATTCTAAACCAATTCCACCAAAACACATCTTTAACGACGTATTAAAGCAGGAAGTATTTCAAATCTCCGGCTAAATATGAGTTGTGCTTTAATTATTTCTCCGCAATTTACATCCTTTTTCAGCCGTTAACTACCACGAATTTAATCTCAGCCTCAGCAAGGAATTTTCACCACTCCCTTCCATTCAACACGTAATAGCTCCAAGTGGACACATCGTATTCTTCATGCACAGCCATCATGAGTCAGAGCACTTTGAAGATTTCGGAAAAGTACGACGAAACGCCGGTGCCGGTATTTAAAGTACTAAAAGCGAAGCCGGGGAACAATTTTCTGGCGCTTAAGGCCTTTCAAATCGACTTAAACGGGCATAAAGCTAAGTGGATGCCTCTTTTCAAACCGATTTACAAATAGAGATTGCGATCCACGAAAAATATTTTGAAATATCTAGTGCTGTTGCTTAAAAGTAATGGAGTCTATATAGTGTGTTTTAATAAAGCGTATTTAAATTAGTAAATGGTGAAACTGATATATAAAGCTGAATCTCAATCTTTCTGAATTAATGTATGTTGAGTGTTTTCCACTTGTTTTGTGTTATCTCAAATTAAAAGACTTTCCATGAAGAGCTTGTTTAATAGTGTATTCAAAATATTTGTCGCCATTTTAGGTTAAATTGAAGTGTGTAATGCTTATCTTATATACACAGAAATAAACATTACATAATTTCTAAATGGTGATGTATATTTAATGAAGTGCAGTTTAATTAACAATATAAATTAAGTTATTATGCTCTATTTAAAGATGACTTTTTTTAGAAACACTACTAATAAGCATTTAAAAAAAATTAAATATTTTAACTCTATTGAATAAATCGTAATAGAACTAATTAATACCCTAGCACGTCAGACGATGAGGGGCCAAGGCCAACTGGTACTGGTAATTTTCAAGGTAGGCGATGGCTTCTTTTTATATGGTAGAGCTGTCAGTCCTATGCCCTGTTCTCTACAGTCATATTAGACAGGTACCTATGGTTTAAATGTAGATTCCGATATTAATAAACAAAACAATCATCATCAAAAAGAAAAAAATAATAATAATAATGAAGATCTTTCCTATTATTCGTTACATTTATTTGCATTTCTATAAATTTAAAAATATACTTTTTTTGTAAATAAATAGACGTGATAAAAATGAAAAGCATTAAATATTAATTAGGTAAACTAGAATAATTTCTCTTATTAAACATTTTTATAATTATAATTAAAATTGCCGTTAATAAATCTATTAAACTTTTATAAAACAATATTTAATTATTGTTTAGTAAAAATTAATTATTTCTTAGAATATTTATTTGGATATCTTCAGAAACTACACTAAAATCATTTAAAACATAATTTTTAATTTTAACAGATAAGATGATTTAATTATTAACAATTAATAAACGAAAACTATATTTCTTCAAAATAAAGTTCTCATTTCAACCAACATTTCCTTCTAAACCATTTCCACCAACAAACATCTTTAATGGCATATTAAAGCAGAAGAATTTCAAATCTCTGGCTAAATATGAGTTGTGCTTTAATTATTCTTCCGCAATTTACATCCTTTTTCAGCCGTTAACTACCACGAATTTAATCTCAGCCTCAGCAAGGAATTTTCGCCACTCCCTTCCATTCAACACGTAATAGCTCCAGGTGGACACATTTCATTCTTCATGCACAACCGTAATAAGTCAGAACCCTTTGAAGATTTCGGAAATGTATGACGAAAAGCTTTTGCCAGCATTTAATGCACTGAAAGCGAAGCCGGGGAACACTTTTCTGGCACTTGAGGGGTCAAATCTACTTAAATGGGCATAAAGCTAAGTGGATGCCACTTTTCTAAACCGATATGCATTCGAGCTGGCGATCTACGAAAAATATTTCAAAATATCTAGAGTTGTTGCTTAAAAGTAATGGAGTGTGTGTTTTAATAAAGTGTATTCAAATTAGTAAATGGTGAAAATGAAATTTAAAATACATTTCTTGAATAAATGTATGTTAAGTGTTTTCCGCTTACTTTGTGTTAGCTTGTAAAATTTAAAGACTTCGCATGATGAGCATATTTAATAGTCCATTCAAAATATTTGGAGCTATTTTAAGTTAAAATGAATCGTGGAATACGTAACTTACAAAAGATATACACAAATTCATAATTTCTAAATGGTGGCATATATATTTAATGTATTTAAATTAAATTTATTTCTTACATTAAGTGCTGTTTAATCAATATAAATTAAGATTTCATACTCAATATAAATATGCCTTTTTTTTACAAACTCTACTAAATAAGTATTTAAAAAGAAAATTTAACTTCTTTTTTACTGAAGGGGATAACTATTAATAAAACTAATAAATTCACTCACTCCACTACAGACCATGGACCATGAGCCAAGGCCGTTTGCCTACTGGCAGATTTCGAGTCAGGAGATAGTTACTTTTTACAGGATAGTCCTATGTCTAGCACTACAGTATGTTAGACGGGTAGCTAAGGTTTAAACGCGGGATTTTAACAATTAAACGTTGATTCAAATAGTAATAAACAAGACAATCATCATCATAAAATAAAAAATAAATTAATAAATAGTATTTTTTTCCTATTATTCTTTAGAATTACTTTGCATTTTCCTATAATTTAAATATATAGCGATACATAACTTCTAAATGGAGGTATATATTAAATAAAACGCTGTTTAGTCAATATACATTAAGATTGCATGGACTATTTAAATGGAGACGGAGGGACGATGATTGAGGCTCTGGTGCTCGATGCCTTGGGTTTCTGGGTTTTTTTCTGATGTCTTGGGTTTCTGGTTTGACTCCCGGCGATGTCGTAGTAGAAAGGTGGGCCCTGGTCAAATATGATTGTTAGGCGTAGGATGGACAATCCTACCACGTAAAAAGAAAGCATCTCCTGCCTCAAAATCTGTCAGTAGGCAGAGGGTTTGGTTCAGCATGGATACTGTTGCACTGATGATGATGACTCTATCTAAATATGTCTTTCTTTTTACAAACTCTACTAAATGAGCATTTTAAGAAATTTTAAGATATGTTTAAACTGTAGTGGATAAATATTAATAGAAAAGAAATTAATTAAAAAAAAATTAAATTAAAATATAATTAATACATCCTCATCATCGACGCAACAAACCAATGGTAGGCTTAGGTCGTTTTCTTTCTGGCAGATTTCGAATCAGGAGATGATTTTCTTTTTACGGGGTAGGATTGTCATCCCTACGCCCAACGCTTCACGGTTACATTAGACCGGGCCCTATGGTTTAAAAAAGGATTCCTAACCAATACAAGCGTCCATGGCACCGCCTGGACTCAAAACCGAAAACTGTGACACCAAACTCCAGAGCGATAGTCACTCGGCCGTCAGGTCTTTATATAATTAATTAATTAATTAAAATGATTACTTAATTAAAAAGATTAATTAATTAAAATGATTAATTAAATTTAAAAAAGAATAAATAAAATTAATTTAAAAGAATATTTGAATTTGTTTAACTGTAGGGAAATCTTAATAGACCTCAGAAAATCATTTTTTCATTCCTACCTTAGATATTTCTTTTTCAATTAATAAATTATATTTTATGAAATTAAACTTCCATTTCTAAGAAAACGCTTTACTCACTAGTATACTAATGCATTCTCACCAGTAAACATCTTTAAGGATGTATTAAAACGGGATAAATTCAAATATATGGCTAAATATGAGTTCTGCCATAATTATTTCCCAACAATTTATATCCTTCTTCAACGGTTAACTACAAGAAATTTAATCTCTGCTTCCAAGAGGAGTAATAGCTCCGGGCGGACACATTACATTCTTCATTCACAGTCGTAATGAGTTAAGATTCGTTTAAGATTGAGCAAAGTACGACGATAGGCCGGTGCCAGTATTTAAGGCACTGAAAGCGAAGACGAGGAACACTTTTCTGGCACTTAAGGCCTTTCAAATCGACTTAAATGGGCATGAAGTTAAGTAGAGGCCTCCTTTCAAACCGATATGCATTCGAGCTGACGATCTGCGAGGAATATTTTAAAATATCTCATCTAAATATGTTGCTTGAAAGGAATCAAGTCTAACAAGTCCATGCAGTGTGTTTTAGATATCCCATAGCTCAGCCATTAAGGATGTTCAAATGATTAAATGGTGAAACTGGAGTTTAAAATACCGTTCCAGAATTAATGTATCCTAAGTGATCCACTTGCTTTGAGTAATACTAAAAGATTTCGCATCAAAAGCGTCTCTAATACTGGAATCGAAACATTTGGAGCATTTTCGAGCTAAAATGAATTATAAAATTTTACTATAAAGGACTTCAGATGATTTGTATGCAAGACTAAAAAACGCATAATTCCTAAATCAAAGTATATAGTTAAACGCATTTTTATCAGCACTTAAATATTTTAAATATCTTGAGATAAAATCATTTTAAACTGTTTTCGTTACGTATAAAGATGATTTACAATTTTATTACAGTATATTATTTTTTAATTTTTGATTAAGAATAAGGTACACTAAATCCTTATTGGATTTATTTGCAAAATCGGAATGGTTTTAGGTTATGTGAGGTTAAACGCGATTGCTAATAACCTATTTTGAACATTATATATAAAACCCATATGCTTTCTTGAAGCATTTAGAATGAAACCATTATTTAATATTAAATACTTTTTTGCATTTAATCATAAGAGTAAGTAAAATTTGAGTATTATTATTTTATCATTTTGTTGTTAAAAAAGTTATTTTATAGAACTATTTAAATAAAATTAGAGAATAAGTTTTGTGTTTCAGTTTTTCTGTTTCTTTTTTTTTTCTTTTCAATTTATAGAACTATTTTAGCCTAACATATCGCTAATATGTAAGGAATTTAGTAATTTATAAATTGCAAGGATTCTTCTTCTTCATTGGATAAACAGCTCCGTGGTGGGCCAAGGTCGTCTGCCTACTGTCAGATTTCGAGACAGGAGATGCTTTCTTTTCTCAGGGTAGGGTTGTCAGCCTTACTCCCAATGCTCCTTAATCAAATTTGGCTCAAACCTACAGCTTAAAGATGATTCCGAACCACTACAAACATCCATTGCACCAGCAGGACACCACCCCAAATACTGTAACACTCAGTTCCGGAGCACTAGTTAGTCGACCCTCAGATCCCTAAATTTTAATAGACTACAGTACAATCAAATTTTTCGAATCTACTATACATATATTTTTTTTCAATTATCAAATTTTATTTCATTAAGAAAACTTGTCATTTCTAAAAAAGCTTTACTCACTGGTATTCTAATTCCTTACCACCAGTAAACCACATTAAGGATCTATTAAAACGGGAGACATTCAAATATCTGGCAAATATGAGTTCCCTCATAATTATTTCCCAACAATTTATAGCCTTTTTCAACCGTTAACTACCAGAAATTTAATCTCTGCTTTCACAAGGAGTTTCAACGTTTAATAGCCCCGGCTGGACACATTACATTCTTCATGCACACTCATAATGAGTCAAGCATTTGAAGATTGAGCAAAGTACGACGATAGGCCGGTGCCAGCATTTAACGCACTGAAAGTGAATACGGGGAACACTTTTCTGGCACATAAGGGGTTTTCAAATCAACTTAAATGGGCATAAAGCTAAGTGGAGGCCTTCTTTCTAAACCGATATGCATTCGAGCTGACGATCTGCGAGGAATATCTTAAGATATATCATCTAAGCATGTTGCTTAAAAGGAATCAGTCCATGCAGTGTGTTGTATATCACATATAGCTCAGCAATTAAGAATGCGCAAATGATTAAATGGTAAAACTGGAGTTTAAAATACTTTTCCTGAATTAATGTTCCTAACTTTTCCTTTTCCACTTGCTTTGAGTAAGCTCGTAAAATTAAAAGATTTCTTATGAAAAGCATATTTAATAGTGTATTCAAGATATTTGTCGCCATTTTAGTTTAAAATTCTATTATGATATTTATAACTTATATTCACAGAATTAAACAATACATTATTTCTAAATGGTGATATTTATTTAATGAAAGTACTGTTTAATAAATATAACTTAAGATTTCATACTCTATTTAAATATGTCTTTTAAAAAAAATATTTAATTTTTTTAAACTATAGTGGACAAATCTTAATAGAAAATAATTTTAAAAAAATAATTAAAAAAATAAAAATAAAAATGTAATTAATTAATCATTTAATTAACTTATTAATTTCTTTTTAATTTGATAAACTTAATTAATTCTTGTTAATGGATTTTGTTTTATTACTTAATGTAATAGTTTTATACGATTTAATTAATTAAATAATTGATTGAATTTTTTATTTTAATTTTTTTATTTTTATTTTCTATTATGGTTTAACCATTGCAGTTGAAAAAAAATTACATGTTTCTTTTTAAATACTTATTTAGTAGAGTTTGTAAAAAAAAAAAAAAAATTAGACCAGATCCTATGGTTTAAATGTGAATTCCGCACCCCTACAAACATCTATGTCATCACCGGGTGTCGAACCCGAAACCTGTAGCAGCTAGTTCCAGCCAATAAATGATATTTTGTTTATAACTCTGATCACTTTGTATGAAATATAATAAACATAACAAGAAGTTTATTTACTTGGATATAGTATATATATTTTTAACCATTTAGGAGGAAAAATATTACACAAGAATATTTATTAATAGAATAAAAAACATATTAAATATATAAAAAATTAAATACAACATATTAAATATATTTTAATATTACTTAATATTTGCAATTACTTATTGGCTTAAATTTCTTTATGTGATTGCAGACTTTTTCCTTCTTTCGCGCCAACGTCATAAAGCCAACAGTAAAGAGTGTTGCCAAATATGCCAAACTGCCATATGATAAACTACTTCTTTTATAGCGCAACAGCCCATATTGGGGCAAGGCAGTCTGCTAGCTGGATGTTGGGACGATTTTGGAAAGATGATACAACATTGATATTAGACTGGGGACCTTCTGTTTAAAGTGGATTCCAAGACACTACAAGTATCCATGGCCGGGACTCGAGCCTGAAACCTGTGTCACAGTGGGCCATAGCTCTAATCATTTAGCCATCAAGCTTCAGCATATTATAAACAACGCTAAACTCTCTCTCTCTCTTTAAATTGAATCAAATTTCTCTAGTAAAAGTTTTTTTTTCTAACACAACTGGAAGACACTTAGACAGTTGTCTTGGATGCCTGAAGGCAAGCGCCACATCAACGTTACTCACTTAGCACTACCCAGGAGGTGCATGCAGCTTGAAGATAAGCTACGGACGTGGAGTAATAATACCTCCGCAACGCACTACGATTATGTTAGACCGGGACCTACGGTTTAAAGTGGATTCCGAACCACTCACAAACATCCATGGCACCGCCCGACTCCAACTCGAAACCTGTGGTACAGAGCGGTAGCCACTCGGCCATCAGCCCTCTATCTAGTAAAAGTCATATGAGAAGTATGATCCGCTAGGGATTATGTTTGTACCAAATAGGCAACCTGACGCGCTCTCCATTTTATTGCTACTTTTTAGTTATTACAATATTGGCACTCGATAATTCTTCTGAATGGTTAATTCAGCACTGCAGTGATCTATTACTGTATCTCAATTAAACTATTCGAATAATTAATAAAAAGTAAATCGGTTAACAATCGATCAAGCTTAACTTGCAACGCTAAAATAAACTAGGGCAACTTTGATTAATTTTTTTACTAATATTGAATTCAATAATTGTTTATTTATAGTGAAGCTTACATTCACAGCGGGTTAGCGCTCGGTTACCACAGGTTTCGGGTTCGAGATCTGGCGGTGCCATGGATGTTTGTAGTGGTTCGGAATCCACTTTAAACAGTAGGTCCCGGTCTAACAGGATCGGAAACCATTGTGGGGCGTTGTGTTACTCCGCCTCCGTAGCTTACCTTCGAGCTACATGCATCTCCTGAGTAGTGCTAAGTGACTAACATCGGTGCAGCGCTTATATGTATTAAGGCATTAAAGACAATTGCCTAAATGTTTGCCAGCTGGATTAGAACAAAAAAATTATGAAAAACTAAGGTTAAGGAATATTAAAATGAATTAAAGATCTTATAATATAAATGCGCGTGAGCTTGGGAAAATTACAAAAGTTGATATTTAACTCAATTCAAAGAAAGACTCTCCAACTTCCTTTTGCTTGCGCATCGTCCAAAACTATTGGAAAATATCGATCTACCTCAATATTTGTTCAACCCCTAGTTTGCAGGTGCGCTTTTGTTTAGATGTGAATAGTTATCGATATCCCTGATTTAGTCTGAGAAGAAATTTTTGCTCGACGACCAATGGTGCGGAAAATTGGTAAACAACCGACTCGGAAGAATTCAATCTGATAAAAGGAGATAACGGTATATTCGGAAGGATTTTAACTACGAAAGAAATCATTTAAATTTTTAATCATTGAAATTTTAAATCACTTACATAAAATTAAATCACTTAAAAATTCCACAATAATTATTAAACCTTTTTATATTTTTATTTCAAAACTAATTCGTTGCTATGTATATATGACTAACACCCTCACAAGTAATCGATTCGTCCGTTTCCGTCCTCAAACCGGATGTTTACATTTCCACACAATGAGTAACTTTACTATACTAAGACGATTTCATGTGCAAATCTTCTCTAAACCATAGAAATCATTTAAATTTTTAATCATTGAAATTTTAAATCACTTATGGTGACCTGGCTGTCTAGCGCCCGAGAATTCGACGAATTTCCAGGAATATTTTTATTTAATAAAAACAATAAACAATTTTATTCATAAAACTTTATACTGCTGTGCCCGAAAAATAAGACCAATTATTTTTTTTTCAAAAACTCTTTATTTATTCTTCCAAATTTATCTCATTGCTTTCAAAGTAATCCCCTTCCGACACAATGCACTTACGCCAATTTTTTATCCAATCCTCAATGCATGCTAAAAAGTCATCGGCAGGGATGGCCTTCAAAGTGCGTGGCGATTCAAGTTAAATCTCTTTAATTGACACAAAACGGTTTAATTCTTTTGGACGTGAGCTTCATCGGTAGACATTGATGATCGACCAGAGGTCTCTTCGTCTCCTTTTAACACTTTATGCCACTTGCAAACATTTCTTTACGATATTGGAATGCTCATCTAATGCCTTCTGTAACATTCTATAAGTTTCCGGAAAAGAAATTTCATGCAAGTTCTTTGCTCATCTAATTCAGACATTTCGAAAATCGCCGTAATCAGTTTTAGTGTCTCACAAAGCCAAGAGCAAGTCATACACTAATGTATATTTTGACATGAAATTTCACAGAGATGTCAAGGACAGTGCCAGCAATCTAAAAAAGAAAAAAAGGAAATTTCATAAGCCCCAGAAATTTTAAATTGGAAATGGATTTTACTTTTTGGAAGCAGTAGTAGATATAGTAAATCACTTTAATAGTATACAAAAAAAATGGTAATTAAAAAATTTTTTTAAGTAGTTAAGGAGTTGCGCTGAAGTTGCTCTCTTGATAAATATGGAACTGGGGGGTGGTCCAAATTTTGGATCTTTCACTTATCTGTAATCAAAAAACGAAAAAGAATTTCTGATCAGTATGACTGTAGTTATCGCAGGAACTAGAATAAAAAAAAATATAAAAAATTGACAGAATGGCGCGTTGTTGAAATTTACATAGAGAAAACAAACTGTTTTTTCATTATATTTTTGTATGGGAAAAATAAGAAGTATTCAGGATAAAAACCTTTTTTTCAGTTAAAGCGATAGGTACTGGTGTACTGAATAACATAGTAAAATTTGCTACGAATCGACCGGGTAGTTTTTTTTCCTCACACTGTGCAAAAAAAGTAGTTTCGAAATAAATGAGTTTGAAGCTTAAGATAAGCATATTCTCAATAAAATCGGACATAAATATGTACTTACAATTAATCTGCAATACCAGCACCATACAATATCCCATCTGTTCGCTCATATTCTTCTGCTTCTTCGAATTCACCTTTTTTCCGAGTTGTTCTGGCCTCTTTGGAGTCACTGGTGCTCTGACGATCGGCTGTATAGAGTCGTCGCGCGTCATGTTTTCGGGCGAGTTGTTCCGCTTGTGGACCGATTTTAATGCCCATTACATCCATGATTTTTAAGATAGCTGTGAAGCCTTCATTGAATGTACATGCAGCACAATATGTTGCGACGTCGACGATTTTTTTTCCGGGAAAATTGATGCTTTGGCGCAAGTTGCCACACACAAGAATTGAAACTTTCATTATTGTTTTGAGTGCTACTGCCGAGAAATCTTTCTAATAGATCATTTAAATCATCGGATCAGTTAAATCCTCGTAAATCGGCTTCAATATTTCTTGTGCTTGACCATCTAGAGCGGGTGGATGCTCAAAGGTTTCCAAAGTACTTTCAGCTTCACTTTTACGCCATTTACACCAAGATTCAAGGCCTACCGAACAATATGAGTGCTGAGGATTTTCAGCCGTCGAGACTTAGTAATAAAAGCCCGCCCATATTATATTAAGGGGAATAAAGAAGACACGAGCAACTGCATTCCTACGAAAAATAAATCTATTCACCTGCTTC
Organism: Caerostris darwini; assembly: GCA_021605075.1. Lineage (NCBI taxonomy): Eukaryota > Metazoa > Arthropoda > Arachnida > Araneae > Araneidae > Caerostris > Caerostris darwini. The sequence goes on from BPLQ01007533.1 coordinate 123,286, forward strand.
TGCGCTGACCAGCTAAATGGGCTGTAGAACTTCAAATATCGTCAATATCATTACGAAAATTTAACAGTATATTCTTAAAAGATTATACTTTCGAAATATTGAAAAAAATTCGATTTTTTGAAAATTCTATACCCGGTCTCCTTAACATCAAAAGAAAAATTTGTTGAAAAACCTCCACAATAACTATTAATACATTTTTTTTTGAAACTGTTTTGTTGACTAACCCCTTCACAAGTAATCGATTCGTCCGGTTCCGTCTTTAAACCGGATGTTTACATTTCCACACAATGGTAACTTTACTTTACCAAGACGATTTCATAAGCATTCTTCGAGCTGAAGTACAAAAATTTAGAGCTAATCGATTAGAAATACTCAAAAGACTGTTTTACGGCACACATTGGAAAAAAAGACAATGGAATCGTTGGTCAGAAAAATAATCGTTAATCGTCATTTTGAAATTTTGAAGCAATGGCTTCCTCACTTTGTGACATTCCATGCCAATATTCCTGACATATACTTTTTTCAATTATAAGAATGCTCAAGGAGTGATGATAATTATAATTATATCAACTATTCTGAGGAAAGATAAACATCCGTTTTAGAGGTACAAACGAATGAATCGATTATTTTTTTAAGAGTGCTAGTCTGGCATACGCAGAGAAAAGTAATTTTTAAAGAAAAAAAAATTAGTTTTTTTTTCTATTTTTTTTGGTTTTTTTATCGATTTTTTTTTCTATCTTTAAAAAAAAATTTTAATTTTAATTATTTTCTTTTGGTTATGGAAAATTTAGAATTTTAATCATTAAAAAATAAAATTATTTTATTGTTATTAAAATCCCTTGAAGTTATATTTCTCCCCTATTACGGCGCGGCCTGATGGCCAATTGGATAGGACTGTGGCTTAGGCTGGTTGCGATGACAGGGATGTTTGTGAGTGGTTCGGTCTGTTTTGCCCTCGTGGGCACAAGATGACCGTAGAGAGACAAATCAAATGAAATCTGTTGTGATATAGCACCGTACGTAGAAGTCTGACTTCTGTTCCGTGTCGCTGAAGAAGAAGGGGCTTTCTGGCAGGACTTTTGGGGGTAACTTTCCCGCCTTTACTTATCCTATGAAGAAAATCCGGAAACCTCCCACAAGGTAGTCTAAATCACGAGGCATGATCAGAACATCACAAATGCGGTCGGGTCTCTTCATTTTTTGAAACAGTGCTTACAACAATGGCGACAGCGGATTGAACCTCAGCACTATTCCTTACCAGTGAAGTACATTGCCAGTGAGCCACGAGTAGGACGCTTTCTTACATACCCTTGCCCAAAAAGTAAGACCAATTATTTTTTTTTTCAAAAACTCTTTATTTATTCTTCCAAATTTATTTCATCGCCTTCAAAGTAATCCCCTCCGGACACAACACTTATGCCAACTTTTTTTCCAATCCTCAATGCATGCTAAAATGTCATCGGCAGAGATGGCCTTCAAAGCGCTCGCCGATTCACGTTTAATCTCTTCAATCGATTCAAAACGATGTTTCTGGACTGGTCTTTTGAGTTTAGGAAATAGCCAGAAGTCGCTCGGAGTAAATACGGTGGTTGTGGAACGATATGGGTTCCATTTTTGGCAAAAAAGTCACGAAGGATCAATGCAGTATGACCTGGCAACCTGGTATTCTTCAACAGCTTATTAGCGTCCTGTTTCATATATCGAAGTTTTAATACAGCAAAAAAAAATTACTATATGTTAAGAATTTTTATAATACTCTAAATTGCAATAAATGATGCATTCAGCGTCTTCGGTACCAATCGAGATTTGACGCGTTTCAGACCCAAAATTGAATTAACCGATTCTTTTGAAATTTCAACATCATCAGCAAGGTTTCTAATTGTCAATCGACGATTTTTAAGCATCTAATCTTTAATCTTTAAATCTTTAATCTTCGTCGGTTGAGGTTGAGGGTCGACCTGACAACTCTTCGTCTTCATCGCGTTCTTCTTCATTCTTTGAACTGTTTATTCTACTTCTAAAGATTTCTTTCCGACATAGGAATGCTCGCCAAATGCCTTCTGCAACATTCTATCCGTTTCAGCAAATAAAATTGAATGCAAGTTCTTTTCTCAATTAAATCAGACATTTCAAAAATCGCCGGAATCAGTTTTAGCGTCTCACAAAGCCAAGCGTAACTCAAACACAAGTGAATATTTTGACGTGAAATTTCACATAGACGTCAAGGACAGTGCCATCAACCTAAAAAAGAATAAAAATTAAATTGCATATGCCCCGGGAATTTTAAATTGAAAATTGGTCCTATGTTTTGGACACAGTAGTATTCATATCACCAGCGAAGCACGTTGCCACTGAGCCACGAGTAGGGCGCTTCCTTACATATTTACATACTTCCTTGCATATATATTCATTATATTTTACAGATTGGCTTTCTTATACATGTTAGGTTAAAAAAAGGCTCTAATTAAAAAAAAAAAAAACGAATAATTGAAATATAAAACATACCCTGTAATTATTTTTCCTTTAAATATTTCTGTAAAACAGTTTTTATATCGATAAATATAACAAAATAATAATCCACAAATTTTACTTATTCTTATTATTATATTCAAAAAGGGTTTAATTCAAAATGCTTAAAGAAAACATATATATATATATATTTTTCTTATATAAAATTCAAAATAGTGTAATGCATTTTATATTAATACAACCTCATAACATTCAGATTTTTCAAAATTAAACCAATAATGATTCGGTGTTTTACATTTTTAATCAAAAATTTAAAAAATAATGAACTGGATTAAAGGTTTAAAGCATCTTTGCATGTAAAGAAAACAGATCAAAATTGTTTATCTCGAGACATTTGGAATATTTTCAGTGTTGATAAAAATGTGTTTAAATATGCACTGAAGTGACAAAAGTCATGGCATAGCAATATGCAAATTTTCATATGGCAGTAGCATCGCGTAGAATAGGTATAAATGCGCAGTGCTTTCGCAGAGCTTTCATTTCTGTTCAAGTTATTCATGTGAAGAGTTTTTGACGTGATGTTGACCGCACGACGGGAATTAACAGACTTTGAACGCGGAATGTTAGATGGAGCTAGTCGCATGGGTCATGCCATTTCGGAAATCGTTAGGGAATTCAACATTCCCAGATCCACTGTGTCAAGAGTGTGCCGAGAGTATGAAATTTCAGGCATAACATCCCACCATGGACAGCGCAGTGGTCAACCGCCTGCACTTAACGACCTAGACCGGCGACGTCTGCAAAGAGTCGTAAATTCTAACAGACAAGCAACACTGCGTCAAATAACCGCAGAAATCAATGTGGGACGTACAAGGGACTTGTCTGTTAGAACTGTGCGGAGAAATTTGGTTTTCTTGGGCTATTCCAGCAGAAGACCGACTCGAGTGCCTTTACTGACAGAACGACATGGCTTGCAGCGACTCTCCTGGGCACGTGAGCATATCGGTTGGTCCCTAGATGAATGGAAAACGGTGGCCTAGTCCGATGAGTCACGATTTCAGTTGGTAAGAGCTGATGGTAGGGTTCGAGTGTGGCGCAGACCCCACGAAGCCATGGAAGCAAACTGTCAGCAAGGCACTGTTCAAGCTGGTGGTGGCTCCGTAATGGTGTGGGCTGTTTTTTCATGGCATGGACTTGGTCCTCTGGTGCGACTGGTCCGAACATTGACTGGAAATGTTTATGTTCAGCTACTTGGAGATCACTTGCAGCCATTCATGGACTTCATGTACCCAAACAACGATGGGATTTTTATGGATGACAATGCGCCATGTCACCGGGCCACAACTGTTCGCGATTGGTTTGAAGAACATTCTGGACAATTCCAACGAATGATCTGGCCACCTAGATCGCCGGACATGAATCCCATCGAGCATTTATGGGACATCATCGAGAGGTCTGTTCGTGCCCAAAATCCTGCACCATCAACGCTTTCACAATTATGGACGTCTATCGAGACAGCATGGCTCAATATTCCTGCAGAAGACTTCCAACGACTTGTTGAGTCCATGCCACGTCGAGTTGCTGCACTTCGCCAGGCGAAAGGTGGGCCGACACGATATTAAGAGGTATCCCATGAATTTTGTCACTTCAGTGTATATATACTTCCATTTAGAAATTATGCATTGTTTATTAAGTCTTGCATACATCTCATCTTTAGTGCTTTTAATTACGCATTTAATAATCCGTTTTAGCTTCAAATTGCTGCAAACTATTTCGAATGCAGTAATAGAAATGCTTTTGATGTGAAATCTATTAATATAACTTAAAGCAAAAGGAACCCTTAGCATACATTAATTCAGGAAAACTATTTTAAACTCCAATTTCCCCATTTAATCATTTGAACATCCCTAATTGCTGAGTTGGTATAAAACCAACTTCATGTACTTGTTAGACTTGATTCCTTTTAAGCAACATATTTAGATGATATATCTTAAGATATTCCTCGCAGATCGTCAGCTCGAATGGATATTGGTTTGAAATTAGGCCGCCACTTAGCTTCATGCCCATTTAAGTCTATTTGAAAGGCCTTAAGTGCCAGAAAATTGTTCCCTGGCTTCGCTTTTAGTGCCTTAACTACTGGCACCGGCTTTTCGTCGTATTTTGCTGAATCTTCAAAGGTTCGAGTCATTATGACTGTGCATGAAGAATGTATTAATGTGTCCGCCCGGAGCTATTACACGCCGAAACTCCTCGTGGAAGCAGAGATTAAATTCCTGGTAGTTAACGGTTGAAAAAGGCTATAAATTGGTGAGGAATAATTATGAGGGAACTCATATTTTAATTTCGCCTGATTTAATACATCCTTAAAGATGCTTACTGTTGTGAATGAATTAGAATATATTAGTAAGTGTGTAAAGTTTTCTTAGAAATGCGAAGATTTTTTTTAATGAAATGAGATTTTTTAATAGAAAAATAAATAATATCTAACGTATGATCGAAAAATTGTATTTATTGAAGTTTATTAAGATTAAGGGTCTTGATGGCCGTGTGACTAGCGCTCTGGCACTGGGTGTTACAGGTTTTGGGTTAGAGTCCCGGAAATGCCATCGATGCTTTCAGTGAATAAGAATCCTTATTTAAGGGTAGGTACCGTTCAAATATGAGTAATGAGTCTAGGGCTGACGAGCCTACCCCGTGAAAAGGAAACATTTCTTTTTTCGAAATCTACCAGTAGGCAGATGGCCTTGGTCCACTTCTGTACTATTGCGGCAATAAAAAAGAAGAATCGTAGCATTTCATGAATTATAGGCTGCCTTACAAATTTGCAAAATGTTAGAGATAAAGGTTCCATAAATTCAAGTAAAAAAGAAACATTGAAGTATAAATCATACGGTGTAATTTTTTCTTTAAATAACCCTGTAAAACATATATCAATAAATAGAATAAAATAATCATCCTTAAATTTTACTAATTTTTTGGATTAAAAGATATTTAATATGTAATAAAGGTTAATTTCTAAACACTCCAAGAAAACCTATATAATTCAAAATAATTTTATACTTCTATTTTAATACAATCACCAACCATTCAGATTTTTCCGCAATTAAATCCAATAATGACTCAGTATTCCAAATTACTAAACAGCGATTAAAACATATACTAAACTGGATTAAAATTTTAAAGCATATTTACATGTAAAGAAAATAGAGAAAAATTGTTTATTCCAAGATAATTAAAATTTTTTCAGTGTTGATAGAAATGCGTTTAATTATATACTTTCATTGAGAAATTATGCATTGTTTATTTATTCTTGCATCTCATCTTTAAGGGGTTAAATTACGCATTTAATAATTCGTTTTAGCTTTAAATTGTTACAAATTGTTTCGAATGCAGTATTAATGCTTTTGATGGAAATCTTTTAGTGCTACTCAAAGCAAGGGGAACACTCTTGTTGAATTAATTCAACAAGAGTATTTTAAACTCCAGTTTAATCATTTCATCATTTGCACGTCCTTAATTACTGAGCTATGTGATATATAAAACACACTGCATGGACTTGTTAGACTTGATTCCTTTTATTTAGATGAGATATTTTAAGATATTTCTCGCAGATCGTCAGCTGGAATGCATATCGGTTTGGAAAGCGGCCTCCACTCACCCTTATGCCCATTTAAGTCGATTTGAAAGTGCCAGAAAATCTTAAGTGCCAGAAAAGTGTTCCCCGGCTTCGCTTTTAGCTCGTTAACTGCTGGCACCAGGCTATCTTCGTCATTTGCTGAATCTTCAAAGGCTCGACTCGTTATCACTCTGTATGAAGAATGTAATGTGTCCGCCCGGAGCTATTACGTGTTGAAACTCCTCGTGAAAGCAGAGATTAAATTCCTGGTTGTTAAAGGTTTAAAAAGGCTATAAATTGTTAAAGAATAATTATAAGGGAACTCATATTTGCCAGATATTTGATTTTCGCTTTAGTGCCTGTTTTAATACATCTTTAAAGATGTTTACTGGTGAGCATGGATTAGAATACGAGTGAGCAATGTTTTCTGAGGAATAAAAACTTTATTTTCATAAAAGGAGATATTTTAATTGTAAAAAATATATATGGTAGGCTCGAAAAGTTTGATTTGATTAAAATTTTTTAAGATTTAGGGTCTTGATGACCGAGTCACTAGCGCTCTGGCACTGGGTGCTACAGATTTTGGACTCGAGTCCCGGTAATGGCCATGGATGTTTTTAATAAATAAGAATCCTTTTTTAAGCGTAGGCACCGTTCAAATATGAGTGTTTAGTGAAGGGCTGACGACCCTATCTCCTGAAAAGAAAACACTTCTTGTCTCGAAATCTACCAGTAGGCAGATGGCTTTGGTCCACTACTGTACTATTGCGTTAATGAAGAAGAATCGTAGCATTTTATGAATTATAGTCTGCCTTACAAATTTGCAAAATGTTAGAAATAAAGGTTCCGTAAATTCAAGTAAAAAGAAAATATTGAAATATAAATCTTACGGTATAATTTTTTCTTTAAATACCCTGTAAAACATATATCGATAAATATGGTGAAATAATCATTCTTAAATTTTACTAATTTTTATGATTAGATGAATAAAGATATTTAATATGAAATACAGGTTTATTTCTAAACTCTCCAAGAAAACTTATATAATTCAAAATAATTTTATAGCCTTCTATTTTAATACAACCTCCAACCATTCAGATTTTTACGCAATCAAATCCAATAATGACTCAGTATTCCAAAATCTTAAGCAACGATTAAAGCGTATAATAAAGTGGATTAAAATTTTAAAGCATCTTTACACGTAAAGATAGTAGATTAAAATGACATTTTCTGGAGATATTTGAAATATTTTGAGTGTTGATGAAAATGTTTTTAATTATTTACTTTCATTTAGAAACTATGCATTGCCGTTTTAGTCTTGCAAACATTACGTCTTTAGTGCTTTAAACTACACATTTCATAAACCAGTTTAGCTTGAAATTGCTGCAAAATATTTTGCTTACAGTATCGGAGATGCTTTTGATGTGAAGTCTTTTAATATTACTCAAAGAAAGTGCAATACTTAGCATACATTAAACTTTAAACATTTAGCATGCATTAATTTCGGAAGAGTATTTTAAACTCCAGTTTCACCATTTAATCATTTGAACGTACTTAATTGCTGAGCTATGTAATATATAAAACACACTGCATGGACTTGTTAGACATTCCTTTTAAGCAACATATTTGGATAAGATATTTTAAAATATTCCTCTCAGATCGTCAGCTCGAATGCATATCGGTTTGAAAGGAGGCTTTCACTTAGCTTCATGCCCATTTAAGTCGATTTGAAAGGCCTTAAGTGCCACAAAATTGTTCCCCGGCTTCGCTTTCAGTGCCATAAATACTGGCACCAGGCTATCGTCGTTCTTTGCTGAATCTTCAAAGGCTTGACTCATTACGACTGTGCATGAAGAATGTAATGCGTCCGTCCGGAGCTATTACAGATTGAAACTCCTCGTGGAAGCAGAGATTAAATTCCTGGTAGTTAATGGTTGAAAAAGGCTATAAATTGTTGAGGAAGAATTATGGCGTAACTCATATTTAGCCAAATATATGATTTTCGCTTTAGTGCCTGTTTTAATACATCTTTAAAGATGTTTACTGGTGAGTATGGATTAGAATACGAGTGAGTAATACTTTCTTAGAAATGTAAAGTATATTTTCATGAAATGAGATCTTTTATCAGAAAAAGATATAGCATCTCAGGTATGATCGAAAAACATGATTTTAGTGAAGTTTATTAAGATTTAGGGTTTTGATGGTCGGGTGACTAGTTCTAGGACACTGAGTTCTACAGGTTTTGTGTTCGAGTTCCGGCAATACCATGGATGCTTTTAGTGAATTAGAATCCTTTTTTAAGCGTAGGTACCCCTCAAAAATTAGTGTTGGGCGTAGGGCCGACGATCCAACCCTGTTAAAAGAAAACATTTCTTGTCTCGAAATCTACCAGTTGGCAGATCGCTTTGGCCCACCACTGTGCTATTGCGCCAATAAAGAAGAAGAATCGTAGCAATTTATGAATTATCGGATATCTTACAAATTTTCAAAATGTTAGAGATAAAGGTTCCATAAATTCAAGTAAAAAAGCAACATTGAAGTATAAATCTTAAGATGTAATTTTTTCTTTAAATAATCCTGTAAAACATATATCAATAAATATGATAAAATGGTTATCCTTAAATTTTACTAATTTTTATGATTATTTAATATGTAATAAAGGTTAATTTCTAAGCACTCCAAGAAAAACTATATAATTCAAAATAATTTTATAGCCTTCTATTTTAATACAACCACCAACCATTCAGATTTTTCCGCAATTAAATCCAATAAAGACTCAGTATTCCAAAATCTTAAGCAACGATTAAAACATATAATAAACTGGATTAAAATTTTAAAACATCATTGCATGTAAAGAAAACATATTAAAATGATATTATCGGGAGATATTTGAAATATTTTCAGTGTTGATAAAAAGATTTTAAATTATTTACTTTCATTTAGAAATTATGCATTGTCGTTTTAGTCTTGCATACATCTCCTCTTTTATGATTTATGCTACACATTTCATAAATAAATTTAGCTTGAAATTGCCGCAATATATTTCGAATGCAGTAATAGAGATGCTTTTAATGTGAAATCTTTTAATATTACTCAAAGCAAGGGGAAAACTTAGCATACATTAATTGAGGAAAAGTATTTTAAACTGCAGTTTTACCATTTAATCATTTGAACATTCTTAATTGCTGAACTACGTGATACATAAAATACACTGCATGGACATGTTAGAAGCATGTTTTAAGCAACATGCTTAGATGAGATATTTTAAGATATTTCTCGCACATCGTCAGCTCGAATGCATATCGGTTTAAAAATCGGCATCCACTTAGCTTTAAGCCCATTTAAGTCGATCTGAAAGGCCTTAAGTGCCAGAAAATTGTTCCTCGGCTTCGCTTTTAGTGCGTTAAATACTGCCACCAGCCTATCGTCGTACTTTGCTGAATCTTCAAAGGCTTGACTCATGATGACTGTGCATGAAGAATGTAATGTGTCCGCCCGGAGCTATTACACGTTGAAGCTCCTCGTGGAAGCAGAGATTAAATTCCTGGTAGTTAACGGTTGAAAAAGGCTATAAATTGGTGAGGAATAATTATGAGGGAACTCATATTTGCCAGATATTTGAATTTCGCCTGATTTAATAGTGCCTTAAAGGTGCTTACTGTTGTGAATGAATTAGAATATATTAGTAAGTGTGTAAAGTTTTCTTATAAATGCGAAGATTTTTTTTAATGAAATGAGATTTTTTAATAGAAAAAGAAATAATATCTAAGGTATGATCGAAAAATTGGATTTATTGAAGTTTATTAAGATTTAGGGTCTTGATGGCCGAGGGACTAGCGCTCTGGCACTGGGTGTTACAGGTTTTGGGTTAGAGTCCCGGAAATGCCATCGATGCTTTCAGTGAATAAGAATACTTTTTTAAGGGTAGGTACCGTTCAAATACGAGTATTGGGTGTAGGGCTGACGACCCTACCCTGTGAAAAGAAAACATTTCTTGTCTCGAAATCTACTAGTAGGCGGATGGCTTTGGTCCAATACTGTACTATTGCGCTAATGAAGAAGAATCGTAGCATTTCATGAATTATACCATACAAATTTTCAAAATGTTAGAGATAAAGGTTCCATAAATTCAAGTAAAAAAGAAACATTGAAGTATAAATCATACGGCGTAATTTTTTCTTTAAATAACCCTGTAAAACATATATATATCAATAAATATGATAAAATAATCATCCTTAAAATGTACTAATTTTTATGATTAAAAGATATTTAATATGTAATAAAGGTTAATTTCTAAAAATTCCAAGAAAACCTATATAATTCAAAATAATTTTATAGCCTTCTATTTTAATACAACCACCAACCATTCAGATTTTTCCGCAATTAAATCCAATAAAGACTCAGTATTCCAAAATCTTAAGCAACGATTAAAACATATACTAAACTGGACTAAAATTTTAAAGCCTATTTACATGTAAAGAAAACAAATTGAAATTGTTTATCCGAAGATAATTAAAAATCTTTCAGTGTTGATAGAAATGTGTTTAATTATATACTTTCATTAAGAAAATATGCATTGTTTATTTATTCTTGAATACATCTCATCTTTAAGGATTTAAATTACGCATTTAATAATTCTTTGTAGCTTGAAATTGCTGCAAATTGCTTTCTAATGCTGAATTAGAGACGCTTTTGATACGAAATCTTTGAGTATTACTCAAAGCAAGGGGAACACTTAGCATAAAATAATTCAACAAGAGTATTTTAAACTTCACTTTCACCATTTAATCATTTGCACGTCTTAATTGCTGAGGTATGTGATATATAAAATACACTGCATGGACTTGTTAGACTTGATTCCTTTTAAGCAACATATTTAGATAAGATATTTTAAAATATTCCTCGCAGATCGTCAGCTCGAATGCATATCGGTTTCAAAGGAGGCCTCCACTTAGCTTTATGCCCATTTAAGTCGATTTGAAAGGACTTAAATGCCAGAAAATTGTTCCCCGGTTTCGCTTTTGGGGCGTTAAATGCCGGCACTAGTCTATCTTCGTACTTTGCTGAATCTTCAAAGACTCGTCTCATTATGACTGTGCATGAAGAATGCAATGTGTCCGCCCGGAGCTATTACACGTTGGAACCACTCGTGGAAGCAGAGATTAAGTTCCTGGTAGTTAATGGTTGAAAAAGGCTATAAATTGTTGGGAAATAATTATGAAGGAAGTCATATTTGCCAGATATTTAATTTTCTCCTGTTTTAATACATGTTTAAAAATGTTTACTGGTGAGTATGGATTAGAATACGAGTCAGCAATGTTTTCTGAGGAATGAAAACTTTATTTTCATGAAAGGAGATAGTTTAATTGGAAAGGATATATATAAGGTAGGCTCGAAAAATTTGATTTGATTAAAATTTATTAAGATTCATTGTCTTGATGACCGAGTCACTAGTGCTCTGGCACTGGGTGATACAGAGTTTGGGCTCGAGTCTCGGTAATGCCATGGATGCTTTTAGTGAATAAGAATCCTTGTTTAAGAGTAGGTACCGTTCAAATATGAATGTTGAGTGTAGGGCTGACGACACTATCCCGTGAAATGAAAACATTTCTTGTCTCGAAATTTACCAGTAGGCATGAACCATTTAATCAATTGCACGTCCTTAATTACTGAACTATGAGATATAAAACGCACTGCATGTATTTGTTTGACTTGATCCCTTTTAAGCAACATATTTAGATGAGATATTTCAAAATATTCCTCGCAGATCGTCAGCTCGAATGCATATCGGTTTGGAAAAGCGGCATCCACTTAGCTGTATGCCCATTTATGTCGATCTGAAAGGCCTTAAGTGCCAGAAAATGGTTCCCTGGCTTCGCTTTCAGTGCGCTAAATGCTGGCACCGGCCTATCTTTGTACTTTGTTGAATCTTCAAAGGCTTGACTCATTATGACTGTGCATGAAGAATGTAATGTGTCCGCCAGGAGCTATTACACGTTGGGACTCCTCGTGGAAGCAGAGATTAAATTCCTGGTAGTTAACGGTTGAAAAAGGCAGTAAATTGCTGGAAAATAATTATGGCGTAACTCATATTTGAATTTACCCTTTTTTAATACATCCTTAAAGATGTTTACTGGTAAGAATGGATTAGAATATAAGTAAGTAATCATTTCTTAGAAATGACAATTTATTTTAATTAAATATAATTCATTAATTGTAAAAGAAATACCTAAATTAGGCACAAAAATGTGATTTACTGAGATTTATAAAGAATCAGGGGCCTAATGGCTGTACTCGGAGCTACAGTTTTCGGGTTCGATTCCCGTCGTGGCCTTGGATGCTTGTAGTGATTCGGAATCCTCTTTAGATCGTGGTTTCAGTCAAATATGACTGAGGAGAGTTGGGCGTAGGACTGAAAACTCTACCCTGTCAAAAAGAAAACATCTCTCGTCTAGAAATCTGAAAGTAGGCTGATTAGCCAATGAAGAAGGAGAATCATAGCATTTTATGAATTATTGATTCTCTTACTGCATATTGGCGAAATGTTAACCTAAAAAAATTATATATTAAAATAAAAAACAAAAACAATTGAAACATAAAACTTGCGCTGTATTTTTTCTAATAGGTATAACTTTTATACTGATAAATATTGTAAAAGAAATAATTCAAAATTTTACTTATTTTTATAATTAAATGAAAAATTTATTTAATATTAAATAAATGTGTATTTCTAAATACTTCAAGAAAACATACATAAAATTCAAAATAGGTTTATAGCCTTCTATTTTAATATAACATGGTACGAAACAAATTTTTACACAATTAAATCATTTAAAGCGACTTTACATGTAACGAAAACATATTAAAACATTTTTATATCAGGATATTTGAAATATTTTTAGTGTTGATAAAAATGTGTTTAATTATATATTTTCATTTAGAAATTACGCATTGTTTATTTACTCTTGCATACATTACATCTTTAGTGCTTTAAATTACACAATTAATAACTCGTTTTAGCCTGAAATTGCTTCAAATATTTCGAATGCAGTAATAGAGATGCTTTTGCTGCGAAATCTTTTAATATTATTCAAAGCAAGTGAAACACTTAACATTTATTAATTCAGGAAAAGTATTTTAAACTCCAGTTTCATCATTTGCACATCCTTAATTGCTGAACTATGTGATATAAAACACGCTGCATGTACTTGGTAGACTTGATTCCTTTTAAGCAACATATTTAGATAAGATATTTCAAAATATTCCTCGCAGATCGTCAGCTCGAATGAATGCATATCGGTTTCAAAGGAGGCATCCACTTAGCTTTATGTCCATTTAAGTCGATTTGAAAGGCCTTAAGTGCCAGAAAATGGTTCCCCGGATTCGCTTTCAGTGCGTTAAATGCTGGCATCGGCCTATCGTCGTTCTTTGCTGAATCTTCAAAGGCTTGACTCATTACGACTGTGCATGAAGAACGTTGAAACTATTACACGTTGAAACTGCTTTTGGAAGCAGAGATGAAATTCCTGGTAGTTTACGATTGAAAAAAGCTATAAATGTTTGACGAATAATTATGAGGGAATTCATATTTGCCAGATATTTGAATGTCTCCCGTTTTAATAAGTCCTTAAAGATGTTTACTGGTTAGAATGGATTTGAATATCAGTGAGTAAAGCTTCATTAAAAGGGGCAAGTATATTTTCATGAAAAGAGATATTTTAATAGAAAAAGAAATATCTAAGGTAGACTCGAAATTTTTTATTTTAGTGAGGTCTATTAAAATTTAGGGTCTTGGTGCTCGAGTGACTAGCGCTCTGGTGCTGGGTGTTACAGTCCCGATGATGCCATGGATGTTTGTAGAGGTCAAGAATCCATATTTAAATCATAGTTCCCGGTCTAATATGAGTGTAGAGAGCTGGACATAGGGCTGACAACCCTATCCCTTAAAAAGAAAACATCTGCTTTTTTCGTAATCTGTCAGTAGGCAGATGGTCTTGCTGAGCCACGGGACAGTTGCGCCAATGAAGAAGAAGTTTATCATGTGTGATTAATTTGTCTTTTAAAGAATAATAACTTAATTTAATTATAAAGACAACATTCTTTACTGTTGGTGCGAAGGAAAAGAAAAGACTGCTATCACGTAAATAAAAAAAGAAATGGTTCACTTTTATAGCTGTAATTGAATGCAAATTTAATTTTTAACATTAACATTTAATTTTTAGCATTTAACATTTTTTAATAAATTTTCTAGTGTAGTATTTATCCTCCAAAATGATCAGAATTATAAGCAAAATAACGTTTCTTGTGTCCATTTATTTTAATAATTACATAAGTAAGTACAAAAATATAGCTTGAGAAAAATTAATTCTGGCAGTTTTTCAGGAATTTTTAGGATATTTTTAGAATATTTACGTTTTATAAATAAAAACGTACAAAGAAAATGAAGCCAAGTGGTGATACAGCGCCAAATCTAATACTGAAAAGGACGGTGGAAGTTTACTCCAACTTTTAGTCCCTTTAGAATAGGGGGCATTCTCTATTTTATTACTACTCCATGGTTTTAATAAGGATACTAAGGATAAATGCCGCTATATAGAAGTTTAAACGATTAAAACATGTGCATAATAAAAGTGCTTACGCCTACACTGAAACTACACATATATAAATTCTATAAAGTGTTTATTTCTTCTAACACCTTGAAAACTAAATGCATGGAACATAAAATTAATTGAATATTTTTGTATTAATAAAAAAAAAATGCTGCACAAAAGATAAAAATTAATATATAGAAAGAATTAAAACAAGTTAAGTCTTCAAGTTCGTCCAAAAATAATTATAATTTATTAGGTATGAGTTGCCTGACTCGAGGCTCAGTTGCAAAGTATGGCAATGATGAGCATTAGGGCGGAGGTTCAATCAACTGTCGGCTTTGTTGTCGACACTGTTTCAAAAAACGAGGAGACTCGATGGCGTTTGGGATGCTCAGCCTCTTGCCTAGTGAGTCGGACAACCTGGTGTGAATTTTCCGTGTTTTCTCATATACGATACTCAAATGCTGTGAGTTCCCACCTAAAAGGCCTCCCTGGAGGCAATGCCCTCCCTCTTCAGTGACACGTAGGCTTTTTACCTACGGGTACTCCGTCAAAAACAGAAACTGCCCCTTTCTTCCCTTCCTCCACTAGGGATACAACAACAACATAATGAGTTAATATTAATTATGTGTTCAATGGATATATGAGTTTTACAATGTACTGAATTGAAAACCATGGACGGAATTGCTAGTAGCGCTGTGTCATGACCTGGCGGTATAAGGGACACAAACACCAGAATCCACACGAAAATAAGGCGAAATGGGAGGGCTCAGTCGGTGCCGGATTTTAGAAAGTGCCGAACCATCGAATGTCGGATGACAGAACGCTTATCGCATATGAAACTCTAATCGATATTTTATGTAAATATTTCTGCTTTCCTTAATTTAATTAAAATCTACATTATTAATTACAAAAGTTGTTTGAAAACATGGGCAGAATATATAACAAAATTTTTCATCATTGAAGTTTATTACCTACAAATAATGAGATGTGTTTTTTTTTTTTTTTTTTTTACCTTGACCATTTTTTCCTGACTTCGATCAGTTTTTCGTTTCCTTGACGGCTTTCAATGTTTCTTATTGTTTTTTTTTTTTTTTTTTTTTATTTCTTTCACGAACTATTCTCATTGGTTTACTTAAATTTCTTTCGCGGGCTACTCTTATTGGTTTATTTAAATTTCTTTTTCGTGTTTTCTTATTAAACTACTTTCATGTGCTTTTACAAAATCTTTTGGAATTCAATAACTTTTTTATTTTATTTCTCTTATATATTTAATATTTAATTACCTAAATATAATTTATTGATACTTTTTATTTCTTTGTTTGTTTATGATTGCTGTTATGTGTTTTGTTCTTATATTAATTCCAAATTTTGTGGGTAACCCCTAGATCAACCCAGATCATTATATTTTATCTTTTCTTCATTTTAGCTTATTTTTCTTTTTTTTTTTTTTTACTTATTTCTTTTCATTTATTTATTCTTATTTTTTAATTCTTTTTTAACACTTAAACATGCATGTTTGAAATCAGAATATTAATTCACGACTATTATTTCTAACAAATATTTTTGCATACATTTTAAATACATTTTAAAATATATCATTTTAAAATCATTCAGATTAAGGAATTCCTCTTGATTGTTTTAATTTTTATAATACAAATAAATACATTAAATAAAAGTAAACACATGAAATTACAGTATTTTATGTCAGTGTGTCATCATCAAGTACATGACAATATTAAAAATAATACAGTTGAGACAATATTATTTTTAATATTGTCATGCACTTTAGTTGAATACATTTATTTAATTACTTGTACTACATTTTGTTTCTTAAATCATTTTCCGGTTGTCCTTTACTTAAATCGTTTAATTAGTTGATACAAGTAATCCTAGTATTAAAATAATTTTTTTTTAAACTGAGCAATTAACTGATGACCGAAAAATATTTTAAAACAAAAACAATAAGTTTTCTTTTTAAAAAAAGTATCCAAACTTGTGTTATGTGGTCTTTGAAGGATTAATTTCCTCTCTGTTTTATCCCACGGCTTTGCAGTGCGAGAGTTTTTCATAATAATAGAACGACAGAGGATCATTATTTACTGGGAATTAGCTGTCTTCAGACAGAAATGAAATTCTTGTCCCCCCCCATATGCAATTTTTTTTTTTTTTTCCCGTTTTCTTTTCCAGTTTTCCCGTTATTTATTTATGAAAGAACCAAACGCGCACTCAACAATCTATTTATTTATTTTTTTAAAAAGAAATAATAGCAATAAATGAAGTTATTTTTACGCGCGGTAATTTCAAAGGAATCTTTGTTATTCCTTGATAGGGAAAAAAATCCTGGGGAAAAAGACCAAATGGGAATTCATATCAAATCATCATTCATATAAATAATTATAGCTGGCAGGCATTTTATTTTCCCTTTTTTTAAAAAAAATCCCTTTTTTTTATTTCCATATTTAGATCCATGGTCTAAATGAAATCTGTTATCAGAGAATTTAATTACACAAACCCCCATTATTTTTTTGTCTTTAATTTTACGCAGATAAAATGCGTATATAAATTGCTTATAATAAGCGAGGGTTTTGAGGCGGATTTTTTTATAACTCAGTAATTATACATTTTTATGGACCTTTTTACGTTTTTTTTAACGTTACGGAAGTGGAGAAAATAAAGAAACCACAGATAAAAATTCAATGCATTAGTTGTATGGTATCTTTACATAGTTTTCCTCGAAACAATTTTTTGGGAGAAAAAATTATTTTCTGGAAAGACTTAAAGGAATGTATAAATTTTAAATACCAACATTTCATAACTTAATTAAGATCATAAATAATCAGAACTGTTTATGAAATTGCTGCATGTTAATTAAATATTAAATTAATGTAGGAAAAATACATCCAGATTTAACATTATGAAAACAAAACAAACAATTAAAATAAAAAAAGAAGCCATCAAAATTAATTCAATGTCGCTGGAACTCTTTAGAAAAAGAAATATACATTTGTCTGTAAAAACTGAAGGCATTATCGGAATTAAATGAAATTTAATACACAATTAACTTGTATTATTATAAATTATTGATTAATATTTCAAATCCAAAAAACAATATTTAAAGTCAAACAACAGTCTGAAATTAGTATTTGGGGTAGTCACTACGCTCTGCAATAAATGCTGCTATACGACGTGGCATGGAGTCAACAGATTTATGGATTTTTAATGTCTGCCCGGGGAAGATATTAAAAATCCGTAAATCTGAATATTCCACACAATATTCCACACTGCATATATGCGTACCAAAGTGAATCTGCAGACGCTATATTAAGAGCTAGACGCCAACCAATGAAATCCCGCTTATATTCAATAGGCGACCTATCCGGCGAATAAGCCAGCCAAGGTAGAAGCTGTATGTGTTCTGCTGAAAAGATGTCTTGAACATAACTTGCAACATGTTCTAATGCAGTTGGCAATACAATGACGGTTAATCTTTATGCCATAAGCAAGGGCTGCACTGCTGTTACTCATTCAGCATTACTCATGGGGCAAGAGTGGCTTGAAGATATGCTTCGGACAGGGGTGACATTATCCGCAAAAAGCTCTAAGGTCATATTAGAACGGGACCTATGATTTAAAAGGGATTCCGAACCACTAGAAACATTCATGGTACTGCCGGGATTCGAATCCGAAATATGTGGTATCGAGCACTAGAGTGCTAGCTAGCTGGTCATCAGGCCCTGCATTACTTGCAACGGTTGGGGGGTTATCCTGTTGAAAGATAGCTCCAGGAGTACATTGAAGGAATGGAATGACTTCGAGCTCTAGTATTTCTTTGATGTACCTGTTTCTGTTAAGATTACCCACAATTCGTAGCAACTGAGGTCGTCCATAATACGCAATCGTATCCCAGACCACATCTCCTGGTGTTCGTCCACTAGGACGTTCGATAAGGAAGGTATCATTTATCATGAATGCGGCCATCATGGCACCACGAATTAAAGAGGGTTTCGTCTTAAAAAATCACTTGTTGCCTATTTACACGCCAGTCTCTATGCACATGAGCATATTATAGCAGCTGACATCTACGATTTTGCGTCAGGGGTTCTGTATAGAACACTTCTTGCACACAGTCCACGGTGAAGGAGACGTCGATGAATTGACGAAGTGTTACACCAGTAGGAGTGGACAGTGACAGTGATATACCTTTAGCAGTGGACATTGACAGTGACGCACATGTAACATTGGGCCAACTGCTGCCAACTACCTTGATGAAACTGTACTGTTCAGTCATGCGAGCATGATGTTCTATTATCGCTTGTTGACGTCACTTTTCGTTGTTCACTCGCGGATATACGCGTCATTCAGTTTTTGTCGGCCCAATGTTTCCATACTCACATAACTGTGCTGCTGTGACGATGCACACAAGCTACTATTGCAAGATAGAAAAATCCTCCTTTATGAAGGCCGGTCATTCTCCCACTTTCAAACTCTGTAAATTGTTTACATTTACACTGATGGTTCTGCGTGTGATGGAAATACTGGTGCCGGTCTCTATTGTAAAGGATTTTTTGAGGAATCATATGCAGTCGGTCTTAATGCCTCCAATTTTGATGCTGAGAGTTTTGCCATAAGGAATGCAATTTAAACCTTCTTGGACTGACTACTAATTTGTTATCTTTTTTGATTCCCTAGATGAAATCTTGGCAACTTTCTCCTATACACCTAGTGATTGCTTCTTTGTTGAAGAGGTTAAGATAAATCTGTTCAATGTGATTACTTCTGGCTTTGAGATTGTTTTTCAGTGGATTCCCAACCATTACGGGGTGCATGGAAATGAAAAGGCTGACCACTTGGACAAAATTGATTGTAAGTTACTACAGCCACCATTTCATTTATCCTTTCATCTAGTTAGTTCTGAGGTAAAGAAGAAACTGGACAGACCCTTAAAACAAACTTACAAACTCCTTTCAACTGATAAAACGTGGAATATACTTGTTTCATCACTCATCCCAATGGACTTACCCAGTGCAGTTTTTACAGAAAATTTGCGACTTTCGATAGGATATGATTTTCTTAATAAACACTTGCACCGCATTAGTGTAGCTACTAATGATGTCTGTCCTCTGGTGCTCGTCAGGTGAATGCATGGGCTTTTTAAATTTGACAACATACATTGCACTTGATTTTATGACTTTTAATTTTGATAACTCAAGACCGGGGAATGCATCCCCTGCAAAAATTGCCCAACGCTTTCCCAACACCTAAGCACATTCTAGAGTGCCCAGCACTTACTCCCCATGTTTTTCAATTGGGTATGGTGCCAATTGAGGCCAACTTAAGAGAAGTCCTGTATAGTGAAGCGGCGCCGTTGCTAACGGCCGCTATCGTGATGACTTTTGACTTGATCTAGCTAATATAATTTTAAATCCATGGACACGATAACAACAACAACAACAACTCTGACAACTTTACCAAGGCTAAATTTTATTGGGCTGCTACAGTTCTTATGGCGGATATCGCTACAGTTTGAAGTAGGAACAAAGCCATTAGCAGATAACCATATATTTTTTAGCGTCTTGCTGCAATCCTCTGTTTACACGGTTTCAGCAGCAGTTTAGAGGGCGCTGCTCAGCCCACGCATGCTTGGTGACTCTGTCATTTTAATCATTTGCATAACACACTATAATTTGCATTTGCTGAAAGGTTCATCTCAATCGCGGTTCCTTCATAATATTGACTTTTTTTTCAAACCGATTCTTTTGACTTCAAAAACTGAAATGGTAATTTCGAACATTTTCTTCCCCTTTTTTCATGTCAGACAATATACTGCTATATTTTGCCTTTTGTAATCAATAATGAATATATTGAAAAATTGTTTATATAAGCATATTAAAAAATAATAATAATAATGATTTTACACCTTTCCAACCATAATTTTGCCAATAAGTGTGAAAGAAGTTGAGCGACTAAAGAAAAAGTAATTATAATTAATTACATTTAATATAAAGTAGTATGTAGTTGTTTGTCTTGCACAACGTGCAGCAGTGGTCCTCAAAGTGTGCACTGAAGAAGAGAAGATCCCCTAGAAGATTTCTAAGTGCTTAATATTTCAGAAAAATATGTGTCGAAATGTAAAAGCATATACATTCTTTTCTTTTTTGCATTCTGTCTTTTTCTGTTCAAAGACAGCTTTCATTAGAAACAACTAACTTTCTTCTTTTATTCAGATAAAATGTGCCGAGCAACGATAATACGCCAAAGAATGCGTCCAAGAAACTAAGAGTGTTAACTTCCATAGTTGTTTACTAGAAGCGTTAGCGTCTATGCGAATTACAATGTTGAAAACATTTCCATTGCAACCTATGAGATTTCCGTCCTCTGTGGAGTTGACCATTTGACATTAACTGAACATGTTTTTCGTAAACACAAGAATAAATAAATTTAGTGGGTGTTTCATTTCAAGTTTATGTCATTATGTTTTTCTGTAATATTAAACTTAACTGTTATAACGCATTTTTAAGAAATTTGTATATAGTGGACAATTTATTTGTATATAGTAATTTGTATTATTTGCAGGACTTCAAAGGCGCCTGGACATCATAGAGTTTGAAAATCACTGATGGAGAAGAGGTTTAACGTTTTTAACTCTAAACTTCAACTCTAACGATACGCCATGAGTAATTAAATCATTACACAAATTATTTTCTGTCTTAATTATGTAATATTAAATCCTCCTAATACTAAATTATGTAGTATTCTCTCATAAACAGGCAATATTTCCATTTAATAATTAAATAGTTCCGATACTGAAAGATTTTCTTTACTCCTCGTTTTGCGCGTATTAGGTAAATAATAATTTCAACAGAGAATAATCTCACAAGCGTTCAATCACGATTCCTTTGTTAAATGTTTATAGGAATATTGCTTCATCTTGCAATACTATAACAGGTGGTCTGTTTACAATCTCACACATGAAAAACTCTGCAGTGACGAAATTCACTCATTGAATGCTAGTGGCCAATTAAGTAATCACCGGTGCGCATGAACAAACCTGAGCATGTACGTTGCGTTCCCACGGATAAATTTCGTCACCATCAAAATTAAACGGTTGCGTCTATTGAGTTGCTACTGCTACTACTGTACCAGGGATGGTCACACTTTTTCGGTCGCGGGCCAAAAATCGAAAAAAAAAAAAAAATTTCGCCGGCCAAGATAAATTTTTCTAAAATTTCAAAAGCAATTCACAAGTATTACAATTTAAATATGTTAATGAGAGGAATGAAATTGCGATTTCATTTTTAAAAGTTCCTTACATTGAGGTGCGAAGCGAGATGGACTGATTCTAAAGAACGAGGCTAAAGGCTCATCGGTCAATCCATAACTCTTTCTAAGGTTCATAGTTGAAAACACTTGATCACATATATAAGATGAAGCAAACATAGCACTGATTTTTTGGATGTGAGATATTAAATTTGGGAAACACTTTCGATAATGATTTGTAAAACTCTAACTTTGGCATATTTAAAACAACTGCTTGAGATGATTGTTAATTCAACCTGCAAATCTGACCTCACTACTTCACTATGTACGTTGAAAGGCATGGTAAAATATCCAATTTTTGTTTGAATGGCACTGAAATCTTGAAATCTGCATTCGAACTCAAAATGCAGTTTTTACAAGCCATCTTCATAATTTTTGAGCTTCTCTTCATTTATTGAGGGTATTGAATTTAACCTCGGGAAATGACGAAATCAATAATATTAGAACTCGCGCCAAAAGAAAAAGCCACAGTTTGGAGCTTAAAATGCGCAGTCTGCCACATGTGAGGTCTCATTCACCTATATTGGATTCCCATATGTATGCTTCCCGAGAAAGAGATAACGTTTCTTGGCTCAAATCTACAGCTATAACTAACAAAGAACTTCCGCTTTTAACACTTTACCGTTTGAAAGCTGTCTGTGCTTGCTATTTCCGTTTATTTATATTTTATAGAACAAAAATAGAGAAAGTAAAAAGTTCAACAGTCCTTTAAAAAAAAAAAAAAGGTAGAATTTTTTTTTTAAATCAAAGTAGAAAAGGAGACGGATATATAATATATAACTCTATATTTCTTTTAATTTGCCTCGGACAGGTAAATTAAAATTCTATCCGCGAGGCGGATAGAACCTTCCCCGGGCCCAGTTGGCCCATCCCTGTACTATACCATACCACATCACTGTGTATAGAGCAGAGATGCCCCTTTACAGTTTGGGAATGATGTGCCTGGACACACATTGAAGGTGGAAAAAAAAACAGTTAGGAAATTGAAAAAAGAGGAGTAGAGAAGGCGTGAGGTAACAGGAATTATCTGAATTTAGCAAGAATGAAAAATATCTGAGGAGTATGTCGTTTACGTGTAGGTGGGGAAAAAAAGGAAATTTTACACAATATTCACTTTTAACGCCTTATTAATAGAACAATGAGGATATTATTTCACAAAAAACAATTGAAGAAATTAAATTAAATAAAAATAACCGTCTCGGTCGATATAAAGGTTACGCATAAAATTTAGAATAAATTTTAAAAAGGAAAATATAAAAACAAAACGCAAAACAGCAATATTATAAAAAAAATATGGGATTCAGAAGGATTTTCTTTTCTAGAAAAATCTCCTTTTCGCTTTGAAATAAAATTGTTTCTACTTATACCAGATTTTCTTTAGAATAATTTTATATTATTTAATTATATAGTTATTAGATCGTGAAAGAAATTTAGAAAATAAATCAATAAGAAACATTGAAAATGGTCCAGGACATCGCTGGCCTATACTCCCGAAAACAATACTCATATATTTAATTCGTAATAAATATCAGAAAGAACCTAAGTAAAAAATAGTGAATTCGAAAATAACATGCATAAAATTGATTTGCGAGTATATATGGAGGTATAATATTTACAATAAGCACAATACGGAAAAGAGCTGCAATACAGGACACACACACCATAGAGCTACAATAACATAATCACCCGTGCTTGAATCTACATACCATGTATTGTACATTTTCATAATTAAAATATTTATCTATAATGGTTTGATGGCCGGGTAGCTAGTGCTCTAGGGCTCGGTACCAAATGTTTCGGGTTCGAATCGCGGCTATGCCATGGATGTTTGTAGTGATACGGAATCCACATTAAACCGTAGGTCCTGTCTGATAGGATCATAGAGAGTTGTAGTGGGGTAGTATTATTCGAGTCCGTAGCCTATCTTTAAGTTACAAGTGACCCGTGGGTAGTGCTAAATGAGTAACAGCGGTGCAGCCCTTGTTTATGGCATTAACATTAATTGTCTCTGTATCGCCAGCTGTAACAGCAACAATAACATTTAACATGTTTGCACCTGTGCGGGGAATCTTGAATTTCGTTTGGTTGTTGATATTAAATTTTAATCATTCAAAGAAACCGTGCGTTCTCTTAAGAACGATGTCTGCTATTTGCAGCTAAATGCAGGGAGAGCACAGACCTGATACACCAATATTCTATTGCAGAATCCAGATTAGTATCCAGATCAACTGTGGGTGGTATGTAAAATGCCAAGTATTATGTATATCATTCATGTCACAGAAGATTTAATTGGACATGCACGTTTGTCGAATGAAATGCAAGTAAATGAACTATGTTTGTAATCTTTACAGATGAATTCAGATTTTGTTTGTGAAAAGACCCAGGATGATTGTTTGTATGATTGGAATCGGTAACCCGCTTTTATCCCAGTCATATTTCTGAAAGAAACATATTTGGTAGTTCCTATATATATAGTTGACAAATATCTCTTTCGATGGCAATGCACTGGCTTCTATATAATCCCAAGAGGCTTAGATGCATATAGAAGAATATCTTGATCAAGTTGCTCGGCTTACGCAGATATTTTCGGTAATAGTTTCTTCCTACAAGATATATTGGATCACGCATTGATTAATGAATCACTTTCATGAAAAATCTATTATTCACATGTGTTGCACAGCACTTCTTCCAGACTTTAATCCATTTGAGCAAATTTGATATGCTCTAGGGTAAATTGTTGCATTGGATAAATGCAACAATTATGCAATTCAAGTGCAACAATTATGCAATTCAAATGCAGCAATTATGCAATTCAAATGCAACAATTATGCAATTCAAATGCAACAATTATGCAATGCAAGCCACTTATATCCCTTCAGAATCTTCAAGCTGCAATATCTGGTACCAGTTGAGGTAATAATGAAGACTACGAATCATCCTTATAAATTCAAGTTACTAATTGATGAACCATTTTGAACATGGAATATGATTATAGTGTCAGTACTATTATCAGAAGAAATCACATTCCATATTGAAACTGATAACACACTGGATGGGTACCATATTTTTAGGGTATGATTGCATTTCGTGTATTTACAGAACATGATACAAGGCCTTTGTTACTTGTAATTTGTTAAATAGTGTTTGATTAATGTTTTTGCTAGAAGCCTCATGGCCAATTGATAGGTCAGGGACTGGCTCTCGGTAATACAGTATTCGAGTTCGAGTCTCTGCCGTACCATGGATATATGTAGTGGTTCAGAATCCATTTTAAACCGTAGGTGCCAGTCTAACACGTCTGCAGAAAGTTGGGCATAGGACAGACAATCCTCTTCCATGAAAAGAAATCATATCCTCCTTCGGAATCTGTCAATAAGGTATACGGACCTAGCCTACCATGGGGCTGCTGCAAAAATGAAGAAGAAGAATATTTTTATTAAATATTTCTAAAGTTCACTGAATAGGAATTTCAAAATTACAATTATTTTTCGATTGTTTTTTAAAGTATCATAATTATATCATATTGCAACACTCTGGGTATTAAAAATAAATGCATATTTCTGTCTCGATTTATTTGAAATTATTCCTAAAAAGTGTGAAATGAGAAAAATCATCTTTCCAGAAACACTTTTATTTTTAAACAATAGAAGCTCCATAATTAAAATTTAAAATGAAAAACTAATTGGATTTTAACGTTTTATTTGGCATTTCTTTTGTAGTTGCCAATAAGTCAGTAACGTTCTCATTAGATAAGTAAGCAATTATTTTAAAAAGAGATTAATTAGTTGGATTTATTTTCCAACGCTAATAATTTTTGTAATTTTTAATGAATGATAAGGATCGCAATATCTTTCAATTCAGGAATGTCATTGTTTATTTATACCCCGAACAGCTCAAAGTGTACAAAAATTTGCGATTTTATCTTTCAACTAATATTTGATATTAAACAAAACATTTTTTTTTACTTCACTCTAATGAAACAGCTAATTAAATTCCATTGTGAACGAATAAATAAAAATCATAACAAAAAAAAAAAATACTTATCGATAATTCAATTTTTGAGTTTTATTTGTTCCATTTCTCAGTTTTCCAAAATTCAAAGCACAAATCAAAGAACAGATGCAATTCTTATTCGTAACTCAGCATTCTTTGTTTGCGTTTTTCTTTTTAATTTCGCTTAGAATTCACTTTTTCTTTTCTTCTTCTTTTCTTTTTAACCGTCTACGTAAAAGGATAAAAGTTAATAAATTAAATAAATCATCCACTATTATGTTTATTTCTTTAATGAAAAAAAAATAATAAATAAAAGAGTGCTTGCTTTGCTGAGTAACAAAATCTGTTGCTGCATTTTCTTTTGAAAACGACTTCGCATTTGATCGTCTGATAAAAGATCAAAACAACCAAACGAGAATAATAATTTCGTTTGGCGAAGATATTAAATTCAATGCAAATTCATTTTCCTTTTGAAAATTATTTTCATTTCTTCCAGCTATTACATTGCAAATGTTTGCTTTTATTTTATTGATTTTTTCCAAAGGTCATATTGATATATTGTGAACAATATCAAATTCTTGAATAAATTTCTAGAAGCATCTGCTATTTGTTATTTTAAGAAAAATTTTTTTTGCTAAGTTAGCGCACCTCGAAATTGAAACAACAAAAATTCTCAGAAAACTCTTAAATAATTTATATACTTTTATTCGGGTGATAAAAATTTAACAAACAAAATTTTAGCTGGTATATTTTATTAATAAATGTATAAATTTGCTAGAATATGTGAAATTGTTATTATTTTTATATATAGTATTTGAGTTACACAAATATAAAGATTCCTTTACAGGTTTTGGAAGATAAATTTATTTATCAACAACATCTGTGAAAAATTGTTATTATTAAGATCTTGTTACTACTATGTGAAAATTGTTACTACTCTGTTTTAAACTTAAAAAAAACTGCAGTAGTAACAACTAATTGTTGTTGTTGTTGTTTCTTATCCCACTATGGACTCATGATTGAAGGGGAAGGAAGCAGCTTCTGTTGTGATGGAGCAACGTAGGTAGAAGCCTGACTTTTTGCTCCGTGACGCTCTTACAGTCATAGGAGACCGGGACCTACGGCTTAAAGTGGATTCCGAACCACTACAAACATCCATGGCAATTGAACCCGAAACCTGTGGCACCGAGCGCCAGAGCGCTAGACACTCGGCCATTCAGGTCCCACAACTAATTGTTACTACTACTAACTACAAAACTTTTAGCTGTTAAACTAAACTAAACTACTAATTGTTGCCACTATATGAAAATTGTTACTAATTTTATTTATTTGAGGTACAGAAATACTTTTGATTTATTACAATGATTCGTTTATAGCTTTTAGCCGATAAATTAATTTATCAACAGGATCTGTGCAAATATCTTATTATTTATTTTCTTTTGGAACGTTATTTTCCTTTTTCCAGCTATTATATTGCAAATTTTAAGAGATCTTTTTTTTTTTAATATTGATTTTGCAAAAGTCGTATTGATATATTGTAAACAATATCAAAGCACTTGAATAAATTTCTAGTAATATTTACTATTTTTTACTTAAAAAAAAAAAATGGTATATTCTTGAACCAAAGCATGTTGTCAAGTTGGAGTACCTCAAAATTGGTTAATAACTAAAATTCTCAGAAAATTCTTAAATAATTTATATACTTTTATTGCGATGCTTTTATTGGATGTCCCTTCAAATTAATCTAACTGCAATAACTGTTACCGGCTGATCACATAAGGAAGATTATGAATCATCCTTATTTACTCAAGTTAATAATTAATGAACCATTTTAATCACGGAACATGGCTATACTGTCTGCACAGTTATTAGAAGTTATCATTCCATACTAAACGGATATCACAAAACATGAATACTATAAATTTAGGGTACGTTTCCATATTGTATATTTACAGTATACGTTAAAAGCACGCTGTTAATTGTGTTATTTGTTTAATATTGTTTGATTAATGTTTTTGTTAGAGAAACAGAGGCCTGATCGCCGAGTGACTGGGGCTCGGTGCCACAAATTTTGAGCTTCGGCGGTGGCATGGATGTTTGTAGTGGTTCGGAATTCATTTTAAACCGTATGTCGCGGTCCAATTTGAGTCTAGAAAGTTAGTCGTAGGACTATCTACCCTATTCCATAAAAATAAAGCATCGTTCTGCCTCGAAATCTGCCAGTAGTCATACGGTCCTGGCCCACTATGGGGCTGCGGCAAAAATGAAGAAGAAGAATATTTTTATTAAATTTTTCTAAAGTTCATTGAATAGGAATTTCAAAATTTCCATTATTTTTCGATTATTTTTTTAATTATCATAATTTTATCCATATTGCAACACTCTGAGTATTGAAAATGAACATATATTTCTGTCTTGATTTATTTGAAATTATTTCGAAATGTGTGAAATGAATAAAATCATCTTTCCAAAAAAAATATTTTTAAACAATGGAAGGTTCGCCATTAAAATTTAAAATGGAAAAACTAAATGGATTTTAACGTTTTATTTGGCATTTCTTTTGTAGTTGCCAATAAGTCAGTAACGTTCTCATTAGATACGTAAACAATTATTTTAGAAAGAGATTAATTAGTTGGTTTTATTTTCAAATGATAATAATTTTTGTCATTTTAAATGAATGTTAAGGGTTGCAAAATCTTTCGACTCAGAAATGTCATTGTTTATTTATACACAGAACAGCTCAAAGTGTACAAAAGATTGAGATTTTATCCTTCAACTAATATTTGATATTAAACAAAATATTTTTTTTTTACTTCTTTCTAATGAAACAGCTAATTAAATTCCATTGTGAATGAATAAATGAAAATCACAACAAAATAAAAAAAAAAAATTACTTATACATAATTCAATTTTTGAGTTTTATTTGTTCCATTTCTTAGTTTTCCAAAATCGAAAGCATAAATCAAAGAACATAAGCAAATTCTTATTTGTAACTCAGCATTCTTTGATTGTGTTTTTTTCTTCTTTTTCTTTTAATTTTTGTTTAGAATTCACTTTTCTTTTGATCTTATTTTCTTTTTAACTGTCTACGTAAAAGGATAAAAGTTAATAAATTAAATAAAGCATCCAATATTATGTTAATTTCTTTAATGAAAAAAATAATAAAAAGTGCTGGTTTTGCTGAGTGCATGAGTTACAAAATCTGTTGCTGCATTTTCTTTTGAAAACAACTTTGCATTTGATCGTCTGATAAAAGATCAAAACAACCAAACGAGAATAATTGGCGAATATTTGGCGAAGATATTAAATTCAATGCAAATTCATTTTCTTTTTGAAAATTATTTTCATTTCTTCCAGCTATTGCATTGCAAATTTTAGATGATATTTTATTTTATTGATTTTTTTTCCAAAAGTCGTATTGATATATTGTAAACAATATCGAAGTTCTTGAATCAATTTCTCGAAGTATTTAGTATTTTTTATTTTAAGAAATAAAGATACATTCTTGAACCAAAATATTTTGTCAAGTTAAGAGTCTCTCGAAATTGATTATTATCTGAAATTTTCGGTAAATTCTTAAATTATTTATATGCTTTCATTGAAATGATAAAAAATTTAACCTATTTTATTTAGCACCCTAAAATTTTTACTGCATTCAATAATATATTTTTTCTAAAAGGAAATAAATAAACCTAAATAAAATATTTTAGCAGGTATAATTTATTATTTTAATAATAAATATATTAATTTTTTTAAGATCTGTGAAGTTGCTATTATTTTTATATATTTGGGGAACACAAACACTTTTACTGCTTTTAGTAGATAAATTAATATATCAACAATATCTGTGGAAATTGTTAAAAGTAAGATCTCTGAAAATTGTTATTAGTTTCATATATTTGAGATACATAAACACTATTTATTATAAAAATTTCGTTTATAGATTGTACTCGTAGTAGATAAATTAATTTATCTAGAAAACCTGTGAAAATTGTTATTATTAAGATCTGGGAAAATTGTTATTATTTTTATATATTGGGGTACAAAGATACTTTATTTTATTTTAAAGATTCATTTATAGCTTTTAGTTGATAAATTAATTTATCAACAAGATCTGTGAAAATTGTTATTATTTTTACATATTTTGAGGGACATAAATACTTTTGATTTATTATAAAGATTCGTTTATAGCTTTTAGTAGATAAATTAATTTATCAATAAGATCTGTGAAAATTGTTACTATTAAGATCTGTGAAATTGTTATTATTTTTACATATTTGAGGGACATAAATATTTTTGATTTATTATAAAGATTCTTTTATAGCTTTTAGTAGATAAATTAATTTATCAACAAGATCTGTGAAAATCGTTACCAATAAGATTTATGAAAATTGTTACTATTTTTATATATTTGAGGAAACATAAATACTTTCGATATATTATAAAGATTCGTTTTTAACCTTTAGCAGATAAATTAATTTATCAACTAGTTGCTGGACAGTGTACAACTTCGAATAGTTTATTTGGAATTAACCAAAATACTAGTTTAGAACAAAATATTTAATAAAATTTGAATTTTTTATAGAGTCGATTCTAAATAAATTCCCTCTCCAACGATTTTGCACCCTAGATAATTTTGATAAACATTGTCAATTAAAAAGCGAGTAAGACACTAACAAAAACAGGGCAAAATGGTGCAACAAACAAATTTTAAATATAAGGCATAAAATAACACCATCAAGGTTCAAGGATTGACATTTTTCATCGCATCCAAAATTTTATATTGCGGATTACGTAGCTCAACATTTTTTTACCGGTTCCCAATTTTTTATGTTGCTATCAAAATCTCTGAAAATGTTAAATTTATATTCCAAAGATATCGTTTTCCCTTTCTTATTAGGTACGAGAGAATCAGATTTGTAGATTTGCTTTTTTCGGAAGACTACGTTATTTTAAGGGTTTAGAAAACATACGACAAAACTATTTTAACTCTTATCGATCGTAGAATCATATTCTTGCGCGTATAAGTTAGTTTGATAATGCAAATCACAGCAAGTAATACTTTCCTTTACTACATACCTCACTCATGTACCAACGGATATGTATCGCTTTCCCTATTATCAAATAAAAAGACCTTTAAAAGACCTTTTTAATCACAGTATTACATGAGTTCAATAAAATATTATAAAAAGAAAAATGTGCTATGGTACTATATAACTTACATAAGCAAATAATAAGCATTAATTAAACTATATAGTGCTAATCTAAGCACTCATTTGATTATATTCGCTGTTCATCCTAAATTATTTAGACTCTATTTCAACAATTTGAAATATGCGTGATGACTAATGTGAAATTTGCGTGAAATATACGTGATTATTAAGCGAACGCACCTAGAAGTTGGTAAATATTGAAACATTTCCAATCACTCAGGATTTAACTTATTAAAAATGTTGTAGGAAGTTTTTACTAATATATTTATTTACCATAATTATTTATTCAGGTTTTAATATTAGCATCATTCACTGGAATAATTGATTTAAAAAGAAAACACGGTAAACTGAATAGAAGACGAAATTTTCTGATGATGGTATAAATATATTCACATATATGTCTAAAAGGAATCCGCTTTAAGCCTTAGGTCCCCGATTAATGTGACAGTAGAGCGACGCACCAGGGGGTTGGGTGTAGGAAATTTACCTACCCCGTAAAAAGAAAAAAAATTCCATAATTCGACATCTGGCGGAAGGCCTTGGCCCATCATGGGCTGTTGAGCTAAATATGATGATGATAATATGGATATAAAAGAATTAGGCTAATACTTTGTTCAAAATTTATACTAAATAAATATTCTTTCTAAGAGAATATAAAATAAATGCTTTAATGTATGATACCAGAGGAATATTGAAGCTAGGATTTCTACATTTTAACTGTATCAGTTTAATTTATACGAGATAATATTCGTGAATTTTAGCGCAGAAGTGGTTGAAAGTTCGAGTGACAATATTCATTTCGTCCAGTAATTAAGTAAACAGACAGTAGAGGGAAATTATGACAAATTCCATTTGATGACAGGATGACACTGACGCAGTGCCTGAAACGACAGATTCCATAAATGTGCATTTGATTATCAATAAGGCTTAAGTTCATGTACCACATATGGTTGAAGAATTTCCACTTGATGCGCTATGTCCCATTTGAATAACTTCCGAATTGGGAAAATTTGAATGCATTTTAATCTAAAGCTAGTAACACTTACTGGTAGTCGAAAACTGTATTATTAGCAATGCTTTGTATCAATAATGTCCAATTCATGGTTTTGGTCTGTTATAAGTTTTGCTCATCTTAAGATTTCATTAAAAGACGTTAAAAAATAATTTATTTTTGTGTATTAATTATCAGAATAATATAAATAATGAAAATTTGGAAATTTATTTTGAAGGATTTTTTCATTTTGTTTAAATACAAAGAACATTTCCTATTATTTTCTTTTCTACTTCAATAATTGAAATTTCTTGATTTGCTTGATGGGCAAAAGAAGCATTTTCTTAAAAAAGAAACTAAATAATTTATGCTGTTATATTTCTAATTATTTATTATGAGGATATTTATGTTGCAAATGTTTTAAATAATTCTTTTGCCGAAGAAATATCTTTAATTGGTAATATTTTGTATGGAGTCGGAGGCATTTTTTTTAATGTGGACATATGTAATTGCTCGTTTGCATGCAGCCTTGTTTCCTTTTTGTGGATACAAGGCTGTTAGATCATGTATGCATTCTTCTATATAAACGATGGCAATTTTGAGCACATTTCTGAATAAAACATCGTGCCATCTGCATTTAACTCTGTTTCTGATTCCTTTAAGGTCCTTTTTCCAGTCATCTCATGTGACGTCAAAATATTTTTATTTCACACTTCTCTGTAAAACTGTACATCATAGATATATGGCTCCCCCGGTAAATCCTATGGGTTCTGAGTGAAGAATGGGCATAATGAATTTGAGATGACTTCTGCTAAAATTATTATAGTATAGGATTAATTCCTTGATAGCAGAACAACAGTTCATCCTTCTCACTAGTGCTATTTTTTCTATTGTTCACAATTTTCGTTTTCGTTTTATCATTCGCTTACTTAATCTTCCGTGTATAAAGGAGGGCTATTATTGCTGATTTTGATAAATATTTTTAATAATTGAAAGCTTGAAAGATTTTTATTAAAGCAATTTCGGTCGCTATGTTCTAAGATTTAGAGAAACACACAAGCAAATATGTTTCTCTCTCTGTAGAGACAGATAGATAATGCGTGTAGATAGATAGATAGAGAGAATTAAAAACTCCAATTTTTTAACTATATCTTATGTTAAAAAATTGAAGTTTTGGACTGAGTAGATTTTTACAAAATGGGTGGGGGCAGATGGACAAACAATGTTAGTAATTGCTGAATAGTGAATTGTACTTCAGAAATAAGGGAGTCTAATTCAAATTCCGGCAAGACGAAACGAATCAAAAGCTGCAATTCTATGCGAAGACTGAACCCCCATAAATTCATACGAAGAAAGGATCCGTAGAATGCAGACTCCATTTTAGTCGGAAAGAAATAAGGAGGTTGCGAAGCCTTTCCACTCCCTTTTTGGGATACTAATTCAAACTTTAGGGATACCAATTCGAAATGCCCTTACTAGGTTAGCATTATAAAACACTAATCTCTTTTGAGACGATTACAAGCTTCCTATACCATAAACCTTAATGCGACTCAGATTAACACAAAGTTATCATCATTTAATGACGCATTATTTAATAATAATTTGTTTTTTATCTAGAATGAAAGAATAAAAACCAAAATAATATAAAAAGCAAATGCTTTTAATGGAATTTATCTTCTTGTTTTCTTCTTCATTGGCTCAACAGCCTCTTGGTGGTCCAAGGCCGTCTGGCTACTTGGGGATTAATGGAATTTATAGAAAATACAATTCCTTTTTTGACTGTTGACCTATATATATTTATAACCATCTGTATGCTATAACTATATTTAATGCTATAGCTATATATTATAACTATGTTTAATGACGTTGCATTCATGAAAACCTTTTGTTCAATCTTTGATTAGCTACTTTTGTTATATGTGATTAATTTTTTTCAAATAAATAATAGTTTTTAATTAATAAAAATAAATGTCAAATATATTAATGTTCTAATAAAATAAATAATGTATTAATGTCAAATAATAAAATAAATATCTCAAATATGTTATTTGTAAGTTTGAAATGTTTCAAACTTCAAATAAAGAAAAAATTTGAAGTTTAGTAAGTAGGTCGACTTGCCTTTATTGTTATATAGTTCATAACAAGAACAGCTTAATATTAAAAAATGTGAATTTTTTTTTGTTTTTAAGTGCAGAACAATTTGACTAATTACATTCAAATTTTTTATTTCATACCCCATGATAGACTGCTTCTTCTTCTTTTTTCTCTGTTCTAAATAATTAAACAACTTGAATTATATTATTGTAATTGTATATCATGAAAAATTCATTGCTGCATTTACCCTAATAAAATACATTTTTAATTCAAACCACATTTCTATTTTCGTTTCTTAAAAATGAAGTGTATTTCGTTTTTTTTAAATCCTCTATTTTCTGCAAAATCAATTTATTTTTTTGTAATCACGAAAAAGTGTATTGACAAAATATTTTCATAAATGGATAAATTTGCAACACAATTTAAAACGAGTTGTGATGTAAATATAAATATATACATAAAAAATAAAATTTACAAAATTTATATTATATGTATACAATTAATATATTATATAATTATAATTTTATATACTGGGGCCTGGATGGCAGAGTGGCTGGCGCTCGGAGCTACGGGTTTCAGGTTCGCGTTCCGGCGGTGTCAGGGATGTTTGTAGTGGTTCGGAATCCACTTTAAGCCGTAGGTCCCAGCCTTATATGACTGTTGAGCGTTGGGCGCAGAGCTGACAACCCTACCCAGTAAAAAGAAAACATCTCTCGTCTCGAAATCTACCAGTAGATAGATATGTATTTTTACTTATACGAATTACTTTTACCGAAATTTATTTTATTTTTTAAAAAGTTAAAAAAATTTTAATGAGAGTTAATCAGTTTAAATTAAAGTTATAACTTATTTGCAAATGATAATGCATAACATGCATGTAACTTCATGTTACCCAATTTTTATAAATGAATTGTTGGTTATATTAACTTTATTGGTTGAAATGAAGCATTTTAAATGTAAAACTAATTTTCAACTCGATGGACAATTTTCTAATTGTATAGTTGTATGATTTTGTGTACACTGAAAACATTTAACTTGGTGGAATTCCTTACGATGTTATATTCGGTTTTTCAAAATTAGATGGCTCAGTTGCGAATGTCATGGAGAACATCGTATCTACATTTGAAAATGATTACAGTAAAAGAAAAGTCATAAACGAGGCGTAGCTAGCCAACATAGTAACAGGTGGGCAGACACCTAGATGGCACTACTAGTATTAAATCCATATAAATTTTAGTTAGCCCTATCCTTCAAAAGACACGTGTATAAATTTGACAGTTGTTGCACTATTAGTATGTGAGTTATAGCATTTTTAGTGAAGCAACTTTTGTTAGTTG
Source organism: Caerostris darwini (assembly GCA_021605075.1). NCBI lineage: Eukaryota > Metazoa > Arthropoda > Arachnida > Araneae > Araneidae > Caerostris > Caerostris darwini. The sequence goes on from BPLQ01007533.1 coordinate 158,910, forward strand.
GAAAAAATGGATAAAAAGGAATTTCGTGGGTTAATAAAGCATTGCTTTTTGGTGAAAAAAAATACTATTGAAGCCAAGGCTTGGCTTGATAAACATTATTCGGACTTTGCACCAGGAAAATCAACCGTAGAGAAGTGGTTTGATAAATTTAAACGAGGCGAAATGAGCACCGAGGACGATGCACGCAGTGGACGCCCCAAAGAGGCTGTTACCGACGAAAACAACAAAAAAGTCCACAAAATAAGTTCTGATAACCGTAAAGTGAAGTTGCTTGAGATAGCTGAGACCCTAAAGATATCAAAGGAACGTGTTGGACATATCGTGAATGAATATTTGGATATGCGAAAGCTCTGTTCAAAGTGGGTGCCGCGCGAGATGTTTTCTTACAATTGACCCAAAACAACAACGAATTGATGATTCTAAGCAGTGTTTGGAGCTGTTCAATCGGAATAAACCCGAATTTTTGCATCGTTATGTCACAATGGATGAAGCATGGCTCCATCATTTCACACCGGAGTCCAATCGACAGTCAGCCGAGTGGATTGCACGTGATGAACACTAAAAATGCTATAACTTCACTAAAAATAACTTACATACTAATAGTGCAACAGCTATCAAATTTATACACGTGTCTTTTGAAGGTTAGGGCTAACTACAAATCATATGGATTTAATATTAGTAGCGCCATCTGTGTGTCAGCCTACAAACGTTCCAGCCCACCTGTTTCATCCTAAAAATGTTGAAAGTTCTGCAATTATGCCATTTAATTGGTCAATGATAGTTACTTTTTATTTGTCAATAGGAATTTCATTGGCCAATGCTATTGGCGCTGAACAATTATGTACGGGCATGAATGGCCGAGTGTCTAGCTCGGCGCTCGGTATCACAGGTTTCGGGTTCGAGTCCCGGCTTTCTCATGGATGTTTGTAGTTTTTCCAAATTCATAGAGTGTTGTCTTGAGTTTTATTCAGTCTTCAGCCCTCGTGGTTTGTCGCTACAGGTGTAGCTGCACATTACCCTTATCCATGGATCAGTCGCCTGCGATGGGATATATTGGACCTGGTGTAGGCTTTTCTGTATCATCGGGATTAGTAACAATTATTTATATTTTTAGTTAAATTTTTATCCACACTGTAATATATTTTCTGTTTTTCTTCGACTTTATTTAATGTAGTATGAATTATTAAAAATGTTTAAAGAACAATGAAGAATAAAATTATTATAAAATATTTGTTTCAATTTTTTAATATAGTAAGCTCTTAATTTGATTAAAAATAAAACATCGAAATTCCCAGATAGTAAAATAAAATGTTAAAATAAGAAATTATTATTGCGATTACCTACGTTTAATATTAAAACTAATTCCAAAACATAATTTTATCGAAAATTACTGATAATATTAAAACGTTTTTTAAGTGATTTAAAACTATTTTTTTATGTATAACGTTGTGCGATGCTTTAAAAGATGTATGGATACTTACTTATACTTATGGATACTTAGTTTGAAATGAAAATGTATTAAAAAGGCAATTTTTTCTAATTTACAACTAAAATAAACTATTTAATAATTAAAAATGTAATCTTAATTGTAAAGTTTTTTTTTTTATTAATATGAAGTTCTCATTATTTTACTTCTTCAAAAACCAAAATTAATTTATTTTTGGTGTCATATTAAACTAATTTTAAAAAGTAGGTTTCATTCTTGAAAGTTTTTTATGTAGTTGAATTGAAAGGAAAAATAAGGTTTGTTTTGATTAAATTTTAATTAGAAGTAAGATTTATCTTTTTTTTTTCTTTTACTTAAAATAATATTCGACAATAACCTAAAATAACCTAAAATAATTTATTTTAAACCACAATACAAAGAATTGACGAACAATATATATATATATATAGGATTGGTAGGAATATGAATTTTACATATTATTTTCACATGCGGATAGCAAGAGCGGACTCTGCAAGTGTTTATTTTTACCAAATCCACACTCTAAAGCGTTTGTTTGAATTTTACCAGGAAGAAAATATTTAAGCTTTATTTCATTTGTGCAAAATTTTGCCATTTCAACTAAAGCCTTTGATGTGCGACTTAAAGTATGTTGTGCTTCTTTTGTAAATGTTCCTGTTTCGTAATTTTTGTTTTTCTATGAGTCTAGCCAGGACACTGTTTAATTTAAAAAGTCTAAATTTGTGTATATTATATATTGTAGTATATTTGTATATTGTAGGAAAAATATTTGTATGTGTATATTTGTAGTAGTAAAAGAGGAATTTGTGCTTGGATGGATCGAACATCTGCTGTTCTTTAAATTTTTTTTTAATAATTACTATCTTCCAAACATGTATAAATTTTTAGAAATAAAAATAAATATTGTTTTATAATTAATATTCAATTTGGGGGTTATTATTCAAAGAAGAATAGGTGTTTCTTAAAGTTCTAGAAAGAGCTATCACAGTATAAACTGAATTACGTAAAATGCTATTATAGAACAAAATATATGTTTCAAAATATATTCTTTCATATTTAGATTATATATATTTTGTTATATTTTTTATTTATTATAAGTTTCAAAATAGAATAAAATATAAATTTTAAAATAGAATAAAAGATAGGTTTGAAAATAGAACAAAATATAAATTTCAAAATTGAACAAAATATAAGTTTTCAAATAGAACAAAATATGTTTCAAAATTGAACAAAATATAAGTATTTCAGTGGAATACTCACAACACATTTAGAAATTTCATTTATTAAATACTTAACAATTGCTGCTAATTATTTAAATTAATTATTTATTCTAGTACATTAATTATCAAATAAAAAGCAGCTGAAAAAATGTCTTCTTATAAATAACAATGGCTTCAAGAATTGGTCGTTCATATTAAGTAAAAAAAACTTGCACTTGCATTATTGGAATAGTTGAAGATTTTATAACGAGAAACTTCACACACATAAACTATATTAATAATATTTAATATAACAGACTGAAATTCCAAACTTAATCTTACGGCAGTAAAGGTAAACATACTAACACTATCGTACAATATTGCTGATAACAAACCACTAGCCAAGTCTTGCATCTGGGTGGTATTGATTACATACGAAAAAAAATAATAATTTTAAGGTATGAAAAATTCCTAATTATATTATTACTGCCATTTTCAATTACTTTAACCAATAAGAAATGTGAAATAATTTCGTAAATGAAATATAAATTGGCTCAGAAAAATTGAAAACAGAACAAAATATTCTGCAATAATGACATTGATAAAAAGTAATTAAGAAAATTGTTCCTTAAAAACAATACTTGAAGTTTTTTTGCATCAAAACTAATTTGATAATACTGTTTTTTATTGAATATTATTTGTTGACTAGACAGCACTTTTTTTTCTAAAGAAAAAGTTCTTCTGTAATCATTTTCTCCTATTTTAATATAATATAATTAAAATATTCAAAAACTTGTACAACAAAAAAAAAAATTTATTTTTTGTTCAATAGTTGAAATTTATAAGAACTGGTAATTTATAAACTAATAAGTCAATGAAAAAAATAGTTTTATTGATCAGAATGTAGAAAACACTTGTATAATAAAAAATAAAACAACCATATTTTATAACGATATTAGTTTTAAAAAATGTGTGCGTTATTTTTATAACTTTACATTTTTAGTTTAAACAAATCTGATTGATAAATAATTAAATAATTTTGAAAATTACCCACATATATATATATATTACTTTCTGTACACCAGACTAAAACCTAATTAGATAAATTAGAAATTGTAAATAAAAGTTAATAAATTACTAAAATTATGATAAAATTATATTAATTAATTAATTACTAAATTACTTAATTAACTAAAACCAAAATTGATAAAAAAAGAGAGTTATATTAATCAAAAGTTAGAAATTACAATTTTATTTATTATTAATAGTAATTAATTACTAAAATTATTCTAAAATGTATATTAATTATTAATTAATTACTAAAACCAAAATAGTTAAATAAGGTAGTTATTCATTAAAAGTTAAAAAAAGTGTAATTAAACATTAAATAGTAACTGAAATTATACTAAAAATTAGAATTAATAAGTAATTACTAAAATTAATTAATTAACTAAAATCAAAATTAGTTATATTCATTAAAAGTTGGAAATTACAATTAAATATTATTTAATTATTAAAATTATACTATAAACAACATTAACTATTAATTTATTAATTAATTACTTAATTAACTAAAATCAAAATTAAAAAAAAAATAGTTATATTCATTTAAAATTAGAAATTATAACTAAATATTAATTAGTTACTAAAATTATACTAAAAATTGTATTAATTATTAATTAATTACTAAAATTATTTAATTAACTGAAACCAAAGCTAAAAAAATTACATATAGTCATTAAAAATCATAATTAAATATTAATTAATTATTAACTTAAATATTTAAAAGTTAATGAAATTCAATAGACTTTTTTCACCTTTAAAAAATAACTAAAATGAAAAATCAAATGATATTCAGTGGTATTAATAAAAAATATATTAAAACTTTTTATGCGTACTTCACAATTATACAATAAAAATGAATTATTTTTTTTAATTCTTTGTATAATTGAAACATTTTTATGTTTTAGTAAAAAATAGAAATAAACAGTTGAAATAGAAACTTTTGAATTATTATTAATACATAGAAATAATTCTATTATGATTTTAAAAGGAAATTATTTTAACATCACATATTCGATTTAACATATCATTTAAAATTAGCAGTTTGGTAAAACTATTTTTCTCATCATAAAGCTATTAAATAGCAATTGAAAAATACTTCATTACATATGCATTTTCTTTTTATTTAATTTTTAAGCTCTTCTTATTCACTCAGCACTTTTTAATGGGATTAGAAAATAAAACAAATTGTTTTGCTAATATATCTACTTAATTGCTAAAGAATAATCCTTTGTTATTTTTTCAACATAATACTCTTCATTTTTTTTCAGAGAAAATATATTTTTCATAACGGAGCTCCCAACATCCAAAACTGATAACAACCTGTGTATTTTAATACAGAAAATTGGATCGTTTATTAACAAAAAAGTGTTAAATTTTCTTCCTCTTGAAAATATTTGTCAATTTTAATAAATATATTCGCTGTCATATTTAAATTAGACATATTTTTGATTAAAATTAGAAAAAAAATTTTCTCAGTTGATCATTAGTTATTTTTTTACATTTTTATCTCAAATTTATTAATACACTTATGATCCTAATTGTGAAAAAATATCTCTAATTGGCATTATTATATGAACGTCATCAGCAAATAATTTTATTATATTCATTTATTTCTTTCCCTTTTGCATTTAATTAGTCAATAAACAGCATATTAATAAAATATTATACTCCTTATTATTAGTATAAATACTATCCCCTAACAGATGGGGATCCTAAAAAAAAACATAAACAATGCGAATAATATCATAATATAGTTTGTGATGTAGAAACAAATAATAATATATTTTCCCAGAAGAATTTAATAAAAAATATAAGAAATAATGGAGGAGTTAGTAGAGAATATTAATGAAATTTTATTTATTTGTTACAAACGCCACCTAAATTTAATTAAAATAGTTATTCTGAATGATGTGTGTTATCTTTTGAATACAGTTATTTTACAAGAAATGCCAATTGTTTTGACAATGTATTTAACATTGCGAAATTCACTACGAGTTGAAAAGCTTTTATTATCCCTTTAGAATTATAATACATGTTAAGAAACTCTAGTTTATTACAATTGTTCGTTGATTTTTGTGAAAAATGCAAAATTAATTTATCAATTAATATGTCGAGAAAGCAAATTTTATTTGGAAAAATGGTTATTCATTCCATGAAATGTTTATAAATTTTAGTTTATAAAATATATATTTAAAACTATTTTTTGTTCAAAAAATTGCCGATTATATAATGTTATATATTGTTAATGGATTCTATATATTATTCTATATATTATATTAAAAGGAAGAATCTGTAGAGAATATTAATTAAGTTTTATTTATTTGTTACAAACACCACCTAGATTTAATTAAAATAGTTATTCAGAATGATTTGTTTATCCTTTGAATATATTTACTTAATTATTTATTTTTACGAAAATTGCCAATTGCTATGGCAGCGCATTTTACAATGTTGAATTCACTACGAGCTGAAAAGCTTTTATTATTACTTTAAAAATATAATACATTTTAAGAAACCTTAGGTTATTATAATTTTTTTTGTTGATTTTTGTGAAAAATGCAAAATTAATTTGTTAAGTAATATGTGCAGAAAGCTAATTTTATTTACAAAAATAGTTACTAATAGCATGCAATGATTATAAATTTTTAATTTAAAAATATATATTTAAAACTAATTATGAATGTTTTTTTCTTAAATTGCCGATTATATATTGTTTCAAATTATTAATTTATTATATACATTTTAATAAATGGATTATACGAGTATATTACGTGAGGATCATTATATTCTAAATGCACTTAAAATGATTTTACATGTATAAAATTAATGAAGTTGTGTTTGCGAAACTGAAGTGAACGTAGAACACTGACTTGAGTATCAATTGATCTTGTTATATATATAATTGAAGTATTGATTAGCATTAAACTAGAACTTTTCATAAAAAACTAAATGTCGTTGGTCTATTCAGTCATTTTCCTTATAACTAAATGCTATTACATTTCTGGTGTTGTTCTTTGTTAAATATTTTTAATTATATATATTTTTTTCTTTCTAATGCAGCTGACAAACACTTAGACAGCTTGGTCTTGGATGCCTTAAGGTAAGCGCTGCACAGACGTTACTCACTTTGCATTACCCAGGGGGTGCGTGCCACTTGAAGATAAGCCACGGACGCGGAGTAACAATGCCCCCGCAACGCTCTACGATCCTATTAGACCGGGACCTACAGTTTAAAGTGGATTCCGAACCACTGAATACATCCATGGCACCGCCGGGACTCGAACCCGAAACCCGTGGTATCGAACGCCAGAGCGCTAGCCACTCGGCCATTCAGGCCCCTTTTTAATTATATAAAAGCTGCATATTTCTTTTTTAAATGTGTAAGATGTTAAACTTAAAGAACTTAATTTTAATAATTTCCTTTGTTTCATTCTATTTAATTTTGCTGAATTATCTTTAAATCATAAGTCAATATTGCCTTCAATATCTTGTTAAAGAAGGCATTATTGAAAATTAAGAAAATAAAAAAAAAAAAGAATTAAGAGAATTGAGAATTTTTAACCGACAGAAAATTGAAATAATTCTCAGTAATGTTGTCATTTGCAATAATTAATTCCATGCTCATCAAAATAGTTTCCTTTTTTAAATTTTTTGAATTTTCCAATCAAATTATTGTAGCGTAGTTTTACGTTGTCTCAGTTTAAAGTGGTTCCATACAAATTGAATTTCAATTAACGATATTGGTGTTAAAATATCTTTTCATTTCATAAATTAAAACTAATAGTAATATTCGCACGATAGCAAAATTATTTTAAATAATTCCAAGGCATTGAAAACGTGTTCTTCATTTTTTAGCAAGATATATATATATATATATATATATATGTAATTTTTATAACCATACATTAATAAACTAGTAGTAATCAACCAACAAATTGAAGCATTTTTTTTCAATTTAAACAATTAATGATATCGAAAGTTGAAAATTTTACAAAATTAACAGAAAATTCAAAAATTAATAATTAATATTTTTAAATTTAATAATTAACATTTAGTATTTTTAAATTTAATGATTAATAATTAATAATTTTAAATTTAATAATTAATTATGAAATTAACCGTAATATTCCATCAACATTATCTTTAGCAAACAAATAGTTTGAAAATTAATATTAACAAATGGGAAATATAACTGGATTTTAATAAATAGAATTGCTCAATGAATAAATGTATAATTTATATGATATTAAATTTGATGTATTTCAAATAAAAGTTCAAAAGTTATTAACCATACAGAATTAAAAAACAATTTATAAAACTTAATATGTGTTATGTATATTCCACTTTGAATAAAATTTCTTAAATCATATTGCTAGATACACGCATAAGTTTCCAAAAAAATGAAGTAAAAATTAAAGCAACTGTAATTACACGACCAAGAAAAAGCACATTTTCATAAAAATTAAGCTTCAGAAACTGATATGCTCATTAGTGGATCTGTAGTTGTCTGACGTCATGGTAAACATGACCGAAAACAGGCTTTAAATCGTCTGCAGTTTCTACAAGTTGAAATCACGTAGTGAAATTTCGAGATAGCCATGTTTCAGATAGGATTACTCGGCGTCATTATCTTACTGGATGACGATCCATTGGCTGAATAATAGTAGGTCAAAGCCAATCCTATGAAGCAGGGGGTAGTGTAAGCTCTTCTGTAATTCATAGAATGTAGAATGTATTTTTAAAAACAAAATCAGTTAGAATCAAGAAGAATTTATTTATTTTTTTTCGTTTTTATGCCTAAGATGACGATTATTTGTAGATAGTTGCAAAGAGACACAAAACTTCTAGACTATTTCCTTCTACCTCCCTTGTACCGGCCACCATGTGTCCACCTCTCCATTATGCTGACGTATTTCATCAGAACAAAAATTAAATCGTAATTTTTAATGAAAATCCCTCTTTATAATGGATTTCTTTTAAGGCGGATTTCTAGAACTATTGTGTACAAAGCTTCATGAAGGAGGATTAATAGAAATAGAGGGTAGAGGCAATATGATACTATTCGACCCTTGAACACATGCTGTGTGTATCTTACTGAAAAAAAATCCTTTTTTTGCTGGGAGAGACAGCATATTGTGCTGGAGGTTGCTGTAAACTTACGATTGGACTGTTATAGTACCTTGAATAATTACTGGAGGAAATCTAATCTCATATTTAGCGCCATTTCAGGCCATCACATGTTGTAGGCGAGGTGTCCTTCTTCAAACAGTTTACAATGTTGAAGTTGATGATATCCATGTTACAATGTTCATGTGTCCTCCTTCCCCATTATATACAAGTATTTCATCAGAACACAAACTAAATCATAATTATTAAGGAAAATCCCTCTTATGAATGGTGAGTCGCTGTTCGAAATAGGCTGGTAATTGGCGCCATGATAGCAAATGATTATTAATTAAGTTTTTAGCAATAGTGCGGTTAGACCTAGTAGCCAATACACTTTATGCTGATGATGTTTAGTGAGGAGGTTGACTGCTTATTGGACGAGGAGGTTGGTCTCCTGCTTATTTATCGACTCGAGGAAGAATATTGTGTGTGTTAACTGTCTACAGTCCAAAACTTATTCCATTTTTATACCTTTTTAATATGTTAAAAACTTGAATTGCATTTTGCCGATACTTTGAGTATAATTTTCGAATTGTATTTATTAAAATTAAAAGAAAATCAAAAATATATGCAGAAGTATTCAGTAAAATATGAGATCTAAATCTAAGTTAAATCTAAAATATCAAACAAATCCAATTCTAATACATAGAATGACTGTAAATAATATACCAGTAATAAAAAAATTGAGTATTATTCAAAAATAAAAATAAAAAATGAATACAATCGTAATATTTATTTAAAATTTGGAATAACTGACTTTTAAAAATAATTTTCATGTTTCTAGCAACCAGAATCAAAAAATTATTTTGAGAAAATAGTTTCATATAAATTTACTATGAAAATATATATAACAAAATATGTTGAACAAAATACTGAAAAAAGATATAGAGGAACATTTTAAGCCTAGTTGCTATGAATTATAATCAACATAACTTGCAGCATAAAATATTCATGCATGGTCCTAATACAATTCTTCAGAAGAAAGAAGCATATTCTGGAGGAATTTTTAAACTGAATGAGACATGCTTGCGTTTTTTAAAAAAAAAAAAAAATATCCTGATGAAAAAAATAGCCAGCAGTAACTTTTAGATCACGTAAGATAAACATTAAGGTTTATGAATAATTTCATTTAAAAAAGTTTTAGTTAAAAGGATATATTATTTATTCTGAAAGTTATTTTAAATATTTGATTGCCTCGTCTCAAGACTTTTCGCAATTGCGTTTTATTTTAAACACGTTTTTCACATAAAATTAACTAATTTTTTTTAATGCAAATGTTTTTTTTTACACGGTTCTCTATTTGAAATAAAAATTATTCATAGACAAATACTGCATTTAAAAGAAGCTGTCTTTTATATATATAAACTTAAAAGTTTAAAAATTTCATTTTTTATTAGTGCTAGAATGATTAATATATATATATATATATAGATTAAAATTAATTAGTCCTATATTTTTAATATACAATTGAATTTCTTTAAAAAATGGACATCGTATTTATTATTATTTGTCTGAACCTTATTATTTTCAGTTCTATTGAAATTTCAGTGTGCAATATGTAACACATTTAAAGACATATAATTATAGATTCGACGAAGGACTCCACTTCTAAGCAGAAAACATAATACTCAGGTACACACAGGGTGCACTAAATATACTTCCTCTCCGGCTGAGAGTCTATAGGCCAACTAATCATTTCCCCAGAACGCCACAAGGGGTGCTCTTGCCAATGCTTAAGAGAAAGTATGGTTACAAAGTAATTTTTTTTAAAAACATTGATTTATTTAAATTTCTTATTACAATAAGTAAATTAATAAGGTTATTATAAAATATTATATATTTTTTTTTAATTAAAGAAATGCTAGTCTATTAATAACAATTTATCCCTTTTTGGTAATATATGAGCTGATCTATATTAATACAATATAGAATATGCTGAAACTTAAGCAATGATGCAATTATCTAGTATGCAGGCTTGTTGAGATCAGCACAAAAAACACCCAATTCAGTAGAAAAGAATTTCTTATATAAATATCGGGAACCAAACGTCCCAGGTAACTTGACAGTAAGCAAAACGAGTGCAGTCAGCGCGCAGTGCGAGACTGCTATAAAACAAAGGATTAAACTAACTAATTATACTAACTGTATTACAATCACATTATGTGAATGTCCGCGTGTAATATGGCTCGAAGAAAACGACTGGGTCACTTAACATTGGTATATTTTGAGAGGAGAGTAATGCTACAAGCGTGTTGATTGTTGTAATAGAAGTTGGTGGTAAATGGAAAAGGAAAACAACGCCAATGTGTGACTGATATATTTCTGAAGGTGGAAAGCGAGCGATATCAACATTTTTCAGTAGCTGTGCAATGCAAATAGATGACAATTTTCGCACTTAGCTGTGGACAGATGTCTTCATAATGGTGATCATTCCCCATGTGTTTCGATATGCTAGTGATGTATATTTCATTTTATGGTCGACACATTAAACTCGTGTTGTTGATGTGCTTCTACAAAGTAAAGATATCACAAGTACAAATGGACTGACTTACTCCTCTGATTTAAATTCCTTACCACATGAACTGGATGCATTGAGGAGGCCTTTCAGAACGATTATATTAAACGGAGAACACCCAACAAAAACAGATGTTCAATAAGGAATGACAACTCATATCTCAATAATTGGATAACCTGGTGTTGATTACGGAGAAATGACGCCAATTAACCATTGCTTTTAAGGTAGCTCAAATCCTTAAATTCGCCAGTGATCTCACAAAAACTGAAACAGGCGTTCGTTTAAGAATAGAAATTTTTGTCTCCATAACTGGATAATCTGATGCTGAAGATGGTTTGGATTGGTTAGTTGCTCTACGGTCATCTTGTGAGCACAGGGCTAAACAGACCGGGACCTGCAGTTTAAAATGGATTCCGAACCAATCACAAGCATCCAAGCCACCGACAGGATTCGAACCAGAAGCCTGGGAAACCAAAGGCCAGAGCGCTAGCCACTTGGTCACCAGGCAACTTTTTGAAGATGGAGAAACTGTGTCAATTAACCTTTTATAGAAATAATTTTAAATCTTTAAATTCGTCAGTGAGCACAGAACATTTGAAACAGGTATTCATGGAGTAATGGACACTCTTACCTTAATAATTGGATAACCTGCATTTGATTAAGGAGAAACGGCGCCAATTAACCAATGCTTTGAAGGAAAGGCCAATCTTTAAATTCGCTAGTAAGCTCCAAATAACTGAAAGAGTGGTTCATTCCAGAATATAAATCCTTGCCTCAATAATTGGTTAACCTGGTGTATTGGTAGTGTTCTTGAGTATGGAAGAGCTGTGCCAATTAAAAATTTTTAAAGGAAATCAAATCCTTAAATTCATTTGCTAACATCCAGTAAATGAAACAGGTGTTCATTGAGAAATGGATATTCTTATCTGAATAATTGGATAATCTGGTGTTGATTATGGAGAAACGGTGTCAAATAACCATTGATTTTAAGGAAGGTCTAATCCCTAAGACATCTATTTATTATTATTATTATTATTATTAGTGGGCAGTGAAGCATTTGTACAAATGCTAAATATCTGATAGAATTTTTATTTTATACTACAAATGTACTATTATTTTAAACAAAATTTTATTATATATTTTATTTTATTCATTTTATTTATTTTGAATTAGTATGCTCCTTTCATATTATATGTACAAAAAACATTTTCTTTATTCTTAATTTTACGTTTACCATTTGACTTCTTACTGAGTTATGGAAAAAGTAAACAACGGTTGCTAAAAGTTTGCATGCCAGTGTAGGATGTGGTATTATTTAAATCCCCATTTATGTAATTAAATTGTTTACAAATTTTCGTAAGAATTTTTTTAAAATAATCATTCTGTACTATTGAGAAAAGGTTGACGTGATCATTTAATTCATTTTTTTCACCACAACTACGAGCAACGTATATAAACAACATTTTTTACAAAAGTTGTATTTTAATAATCTTTGAGTAATTCAGTATAGTTTGCAAAATTATTAAGATTGTCTTATCAGCTGAAATATATTTCAGAATATTTCATAATGTGCGGCCCAATAATATATTGATTGGAAGGGGAATACAACATACAACATACAACATACAATACATAATTATACAACATAATTGATTTTTATGCAACTTATTTATTTATCAATGTACAATACAATAAACATTATTGACATAACAATAATACAACATAATTGATTTATACTTGATTACAATATAATTGATTTTTACAACATATACAACAACAACATAATTGAATATATATGCAACATAATTGATTTTTTTCTTGGAAAGTTCATAACATTAAAATTTATATTCAATATAATTGTGCTGGTTTAAAAATTACAAATTTCTTTTATATCAGTAAAAACAATATTAAAGAAATTAATTAACAAGAATTAAAATACACATTATACGTAATTTAAATGCGACTTATTTATTAAAATACTTGTGCTGCTGTCCCACGTAGGTTTGAATATCTGAAAGATGTCTGTATATGTTTCTTTTCAGCTTATATAGTGTGTATGAGGAGAAGCAGATCTCCAGGGTAAAAATGATGAGCCGATCAAGATGACTTTTCAAAGGCTGTGTGTTTTAATCACTAATCCTGGCGATCCTAATCATGATGAGATAATAAACTGATCAAAATACTTTATTGTCTTCGGTCCTTGATAAGTCTACATCGTTTAAATTAAATCGGGTAGCTTAAAGTAGGGCAAAATCGAGCCCAAAGAGTCAGTTACATACCTACCTACATACATGCAAATATACAGGTGAAACTAATAAAAGCGTATTAATAAATAATTATACTTGATTAAAATACATAAGGCTAATTAAAATATGAGTAATAAAAATTGTAGCAATTTAAAAGTTAGTAATATAATGCAATTTAATACAACAATACTAATTTAACAATTATACAACATAACTGATTTGTACTTGATTACAAAATAATTGATTTGTACAACATATACAACAACAACATTGATTATATATACAACATAATTGATTTTTTTTCTTTTAAAGTTCATAATATTTAAATTTCTTTGATGGCAGTTAATACAATATCAAACATAATTTATTAACAATAATCATAATATACATAGTTTAAATACATCCTATTTATTAAAACACTTATTAAAATAAATCATTAAATTTGATTAAGATGCATAATACTGATTAAAATATAAGTAATACAAAAAATGAAAGAGTATAGTAATTTAATAGTTAGTGACACAATAATTGCTTGTACAATTTAACAGTGGTGAAAGATCTAAGCATTGACACTATCTGGATGCATTTCAAAACAAGATATTTAAGAGAGTCCCCTTAAAATATCATTACGCAGCATATTCTTAGCTGAAATAACGTAAGCGAAATCATTTTGTAATTTGAGAGTGAGGTGGGGAGGCAATAACCGCGGGCCATGATAAGGGCGAATGTAAATTTGAAGGTCGGTTAGGAAGCGAGCGTCTGTCAAGTAGTTTGGTGAGAAGATTCAAATTAACTTCCGAAAAGCAAATTGTTAGCCGCTTTGATGTGTTTCACAGCAAATTGGCCAGCAGTTGTTGACTTTAAGGAAGTTGGAAATATGCTGTTGGGTGGAACACACAGCTTTTGCATAGCGTAAGTTAAATAATTCTCATCAATTTCAAATGCATGCACAGCATCAAATGGAATGTTTCAATATATATCTATATGTTCTTGAAAACACCCATCACTTTTAAAAGATTTAGTTTTTTAAAGCAATATTTGAGCAACGTCAATTTAAAATGTTCAACTTAACATACGAAAAGCAATTTAACTTATTAAAAGCAATTTGGAAGTTAGGGAGGTTGAAATATGTGTAAATTTCTGAAATGAGCACACTTAAAAATATTTAACTATAAGTAATTCTTCTGAAATATTAACTTTTTAAAAACCACGAAAGATTTTTTAGAAGTTTAAATGTTTATTAAACTTAAAGATCAAAATAATTTTTTTTTAAATAGCCCCTCTTGAAAATAGATGTATACCTAACATAAAAGGTAGTATGTGTATTATCATGTATGAAGTAGTAGGCTTATCACTAAACTGGAAAGTAGATATATACCATTTTTAACTTCATATATTTGTACAATTTTTATTTTAATATTTATAATATTTAAAATATTAAAATTTCCCAATGATTTGTAGTTTTGTCAAAAAAAAGTAAAATGTAAATTTTTTATGCATATTGACAATGCGTACTCATGTATACCATCATGCATGAAAGTAGATGAATACTACCCTGTATTTAGGTAAAGGAAGCTTGACATTGTATGGAAATCACTTAAGATATGCAATATCAGTAAAATGCCTTTGAAGATGCACGTAAATTATTTTTTGATTATTCAATAAGAAATTGTTTGGAGTATATATATATATGTATATACACATATATATAATTCAAAATATTTATTTGTAATTATTTCTGTAATTAAAACATGCCGTTTCATTTTATTTGCTCGCTGATTTAAAAAGTAACTACTGAAATATAACGAAATAAAATATGCAATTGTTAATATACACTGAAGTGACAAAAGTCATGGGATAGCAATATGCAAATTTTCAGATGGCAGTAGCATCGCGTAGAACAGGTATAAATGCGCAGTGCTTTCTCAGAGCTTTCATTTCTGTTCAAGTTATTCATGTGAAGAGGTTTTGACGTGATGATGACCGCAAGACGGGAATTAACAGACTTTGAACGCGGAATGTTAGTTGGAGCTAGACGCATGGGTCATGCCATTTCGGAAAGCGTTAGGGAATTCAACATTCCCAGATCCACTGTGTCAAGAGTGTGCCGAGAGTATGAAATTTCAGGCATAACATCCCACCATGGACAGCGCAGTGGTCGACCGCCTGCACTTAACGACCGAGACCGGCGACGTCTGCAAAGAGTCGTAAATTCTAACAGACAAGCAACACTGCGTCAAATAACAGCAGAAATCAATGTGGGACGTACAAGCGACTTGTCTGTTAGAACTGTGCGGAGAAATTTGGCTTTCTTGGGCTATTCCAGCAGAAGACCGACTCGAGTGCCTTTACTGACAGAACGACATCGCTTGCAGCGACTCTTGTGGGCACGTGAGCATATCGGTTGGTCCCTAGATGAATGGAAAACCGTGGCCTGGTACGATGAGTCACGATTTCAGTTGGTAAGAGCTGATGGTAGGGTTCGAGTGTGGCGGAGACCCCACGAAGCCATGGACCCAAACTGTCAGCAAGGCACTGTTCAAGCTGGTGGTGGCTCCGTAATGGTGTGGGCTGTTTTTTCATGGCATGGACTTGGTCCTCTGGTGCGACTGGACCGAACATTGACTGGAAATGCTTATGTTCAACTACTTGGAGATCACTTGCAGCCATTCATGGACTTCATGTACCCAAACAACGATGGGATTTTTATGGATGACAATGCGCCCTGTCACCGGGCCACAACTGTTCGCGATTGGTTTGAAGAACATTCTGGACAATTCCAACGAATGATCTGGCCACCTAGATCACCCGACATGAATCCCATCGAGCATTTATGGGACATCATCGAGAGGTCTGTTCGTGCCCAAACTCCTGCACCATCAACACTTTCACAATTATGGACGTCTATCGAGACAGCATGGCTCAATATTCCTGCAGAAGACTTCCAACGACTTGTTGAGTCCATGCCACGTCGAGTTGCTGCACTTCGCCGGGCGAAAGGAGGGCCGACACGATATTAAGAGGTATCCCATGACTTTTGTCACTTCAGTGTATATTTGGATAGTATTATAATAATTTGTAAAAAATAATAGATGTATATCAGTATATAAATACATATTTATAAATATATATATTATGTATTATATATGGGGCCTGATGGCCGAGTGACTATCGCTCTGGTGGTTTCGAGTCCCACCGGTGCAAATAAGGGTTGTAGTGGTTCAGAATCCACTTTAAACTATAGATTCCAGTCTAATATGTTTGAAGAACGTTGGGCGTAAGACTGACAATCTTACCCAGCGAAAATAAAGCATCTCCTATCGCAAAATCTGCCAATAGGCATACGGACCTGACCCATCATGGGGCTGTTGCAACAATGCGGAAGAAGAAAGTATATACACTCTCTCTCTCTCTCTCTCTCTCTCTCTCTATATATATATATATATATATATTGGTGCAACAGTCCCATGGTGGGTCAGGTCCGTATGTCTATTGGATGATATATATATAGATATGTATATAATTATTTCTGTAATTATAATATGCCACTGCATTTATTTGCTTGTTGAGATAAAAAGCAACTGCAAAATATAATGTGTAATTGTTAACAAATATTTCTACATATATATATATATATATATGCCATATATATATACCATATATGCCATATATATGTTGTATTAATTATATTAAATATGAATAGTTCCATTTTTAAGTAAGTTTTAATCCATTGTAAATAGCTATCAAGTGCAAAAGTTTTGATCATGTTTGTTTAGTTTCGTAATCTATTGAAAAATATATGTTTGGATAGAATTTTAAAAACTTTTGATACAAAGTTTAAATCTAAAAACCAAAAATTTTTATGTTTTCAAAACAAAGTTGTTATAAACAAAGTTACTTATGAATATTGAATTTAATATTTGCATATTTATATTCATGTATCTAAAACATGTATATATTTGGAATACAAAATTTAAATCTTTTAATACTAAAAGTATCATTCTTCAATTGAAGTTCATAAGAGAAAAATACATTCAAATATTCATGTGAATTACTTCTCATTATTCATCCTATGTATACAAACTATGAACTCATGGTGTTTTTGTGGTTATTTTATTTTTGCGAAGGAAATCAATGCTTTGTAAATCCTACCAGAGGCAAATATTGACAATTTTTTTCTGTGTGCAGAAAAATCATATAATTTGTATGGTCGCAGTTAAAAGAAACTTTGCTTAAGGGAAGGAAAAAATGTTTCATGCTAATAAGAGCAATTATGCATTACACATTTGGCATTTAGATACAGTTTCATTTCACATTTCATAAAATTATTCAATTAAGGAACATTTTTATAATAGAATTACGCGTTTTTTTTTTTATTTTGGCAGAAATATGTTTTTTTCCTTATTTGTGTTATTATAATTTTAAATGCCGAAGTAATTATGATTTCATTATCTGTAATGTTTATAGGATATAAACTTTTTCGTACAACCTAAAAAGACTTGCTATTTAGTACTAAATTTTAAGTGTATTGGCACATAAATTTAATGTAAATTTGTTATACACATTGACTAATGTACATAACAAATTAATTTGCGTTGCATATTATGCGTAAATTTATTATGTGTTTAATGTAATTTTGTTATGTGCATTGACGTATAATTAATTTAATGTAAGTTTGTTATGCGCATACTGCAATTTACATTGCTTTTATGTGTAAATTATTTTTGTGTTTAATTAAATTTGTTTATATTGACGCATACTGAATTTAATATTAATTTGTTTATATTGACGCATATTGAATCTAATGTAAGTTTGTTATGGGTTTTGAGTAATTTACATTACAAATTAATTTGCATTGCTTATTCTGCGTAAATGTGTTCTGTGTTTAATATAAATTTTATATTGATGCATAATGAATTTAATGTAAATTTGCTATGCGCATTGACTAATTTACATTACAAATGAATTTGTATTGCATATTATGCGCACATTTTTTATGTGTTTAATGTAAATTTGTTATGCGTATTAACAATATGTATTGAATTGTATGATATTGTGGCATATTGTTTTGTTTAAACAGCAGGTAATCAACAAGCAAAAATTATCGTTTATATTAAATATAACAAGTAACTATCAACTATAGATATGGTTATGAGAATGCTTCGCACAGTAAGTAAATAGTTTACTTGTATTTAATTTTTACGATTTAACGTACAAAAATAAGTTTTCTGCACTTTGCTAGACATAAGACTAAAAATGTAGCCAAATTGGCGACATTGGAAACAGGGTTAATGATGTGTTTTGGATCTTTGAGTTTTTACGAGCTAGCTAATTCTCGAAGGGGGCACGAGGTATCTGTTAACTTTCTTGAGCCAAGCCAGGATCGTGATCATTCTAGAGATATAAAACAATATAAAAAAGACCTAGTTGTTATTGAGAGTTAACTTTTGAAATTCGATTTTCAGTAGCGAATTTGTTTATTGATTACTGCGAATTTGCTATAAACTGAATTGCAAATCTTGTATTATGTGTTTTACTTGCATTTGTCTTTTAATATATACCCGTTTTCATTAAAAGGAAATTGTGCTTTATGTTGTATCAAATTTCAGTTATAAAGTAATCAAATGAGATTATTAATTAATTTATAATATTAAAAGTGACGGTTCCGTAGTGTAGTGGTTATCACGTTCGCTTTACACACGTCAGGTTAGAGGTTTGACACCGGGCGGAAACAGGATGATTATATTTAAGGGTCTGATGACAAAGTGTTTGGCGCTCGGGACCACAGGTTTAGGGTTCTAGTTCTGGTAGTGCCATGGATGTTTGTAGTGGTTCGGAATCTTCTTTAAACCGTAGGTCCCGGTGTAATATGATCGTAGAGCGTTGCGGGGGTAGTACTACTCCGTGTTCGTAGCTTATCTTCAAGCTGCACGCACTTTCTGGATATTTGTAAGTGGGTAACGTCGGTGCAGCCCTTGCTTGTGACATAAGAGATAACTGTCTAAATATTAGACAGCTGCATTAGAAAAGAAATATTTAAATTAATTCCCAAGAAGATTTCAAAAGCAACTAATTTATATTTATTTATCAATTTTATATTTATTATAATTTATATTTATTTTTCTGTTGATATTGCTGTAGGCAACGTAATGCTAACTATTAATTTAACTCATAATATTTCTCCCTTAAATTCTCAACAATACACTTTCACAGAAAAAAATTCAATTCACAAAAATATAACTAAAATTATCATACAATTAATATATACAATATAAATGTGCTAGCGTTTCCCTACAATTAAATTTCAACATTTCAAAGCTATTTTCATAGAACATTTTATTAACATTTTGTCTGAACGTTTTAAAATTCCAGACATTTATGGCAGTTACAGTAAAAACCTTTTGAGCTTTGGGAATTTCATTCATAAATGCTAAATAGAAATTGCAATAAAAGTCATGTGTCAGTTTGCTTTAGTTTCATAAATCAAAAATGAATATTCAGACACTTTTTGTTACTTTTTCTCCTTTTGTCAGACTTGTCTGAGCTTATGTCTAATTAATTAATAATGCTAATTCATTTAAACAACACTTTTATTCTTTCATGAAAACATGGAGCTGAAGTTTTTTTTTTTTTTCATTAAACCTTGCTTAAATGCTTTTTGCATGTTTATTAAAATTAAAAATTTGTAAATCTGTTTTATATTATGTAATAAAATATTACGTAAACAAAGTTGTTTGTCATCTTCGATTATAATTATATAATGCCCAATTGATGAGAATGTTCTAAATACTTGAATAATTAAAAACGTAATTTAATTATGATGAATATTATTATAATTTTAATTTAATAAGACTTTAAGCTTTGGAATATTGAAAATTGTTATTAAATTAATCGATTATTAATTATCTATTTGAAAAAATGTATACAATGGCATATTGCTTGATTGAAAAAAAAATCAATAATTAAGCCTTTTTTTTCGTTTTTTCTTTGTCAAACTTGTCTGAACTTATGAATAATTAATTACTAGTGCTATTTCATTTAAGCAATACTTATATTCTTTGATGAAAACATTGAAACTGAGTTTTTTTATTACACCTACATTAAATGCTTTTTGAATATTTATTAAAATTAAAAATGTGTAAATCTGTTTTATATTACGTAAACAAAGTTATTTGTCAACTTAGATTATAATTAAATAATTTCCAATTGACGAGAATGTTCTACATTCTTGAATAATTAAAAGATTAATATAACTGTCCTGAATATTACTATAGTTCTAATGCAGCTGGCAATACAGAAAGAGTTATTCTTTATGCAATAAGCAAGGGCTGCACCGCATTTACTCGTCTAGCACTACCCAGGGGGCACATGCAGCTTGAAGATAGGCTACGGAAGCGAGTAAAACTACCCCCACAACGCTTTATTGACAGTGACCGACGATTTAAAGTGGATTCGAACGCGAAACCTGCGGCAGCGAGCTCTAGCCATTCGCCTATCAGGTTCTCTTAGTTCTAATAAACTTTATCCATTGTATTAACAAAACATTAATTTAAAATTTTTATAAATCGATTATCGATTAATAATTAAAAAATGCGTGGAAAAAAAATTTAAAATATGTATACCAACGCGTATTGCTTGAATAAAAAAAATTAAAAAACTTATGTAAAGAAAAAAATTCCATTATGATTACTTTGTAAATTGTTTCTGATATTACGTTCATTTTGAAAACAAATTACACAGAATTTAAATTTCCTCATTGAGTTTGTCGAATAGCATAATAATTAGCATTAATTATATAATAATGGTGATTATATAATGCTTTATGCAATGGATTAAACGAATATTAATTTTAAATTTTTATTAAATTAATCGAATATTAATAATCAATTGCTAAAAAATGTTTATCATCGTTTATGGAGTGATTGAAAAAAGAATTAAATAATTTAAATTAAGAAAAAATTACATTATTGCTTAATTTGCAATTTTTTCAATTTAAAAAAAAAAATTACACGAAATTTAAATTTCCTCATTAATTTTGTCGAATTACTATATAATAATTATTTATTAATATTAATTATATAATGATGTTAATTATATAATAATGCTTTGGATTAACAAAATATTAATTTAAAACATTTCTTAAAATAATCGAATATTAATTACCAATTATTTAAAATTGTATATCATTGCAGATTGCTTGATTGGAAAAAAAATAATCTGAGAATGTGTAGAAAAATGTAAAGAAAAAATTACATTATGTTTAATTTGCAAATTGTTTTTAATATAAAACTCATCATTTTTTACAAAAAAATTACACGAAATTTAAATTTCCTCATTGAATTTGTCGAAATACTATATAATAATGTTAATTATATAATAATGCTTTAAGAATTGGATTAACAAAATATTAATTTTAAAAAGTTATTAAATTAATCGAGTATTAATTATTAATTAATAAAAAATGTATAACATCACGTATTGCTTGATTGAAAAAAAAAATTATATAAAGAAAAAATTTCATTTTGTTTAATTTGCACACATCATTTTTAAAAAAAAAAAAAAATATTACACGAAATTTAAATTTCTTCATTGAGTTTATCGAATTTCTATATAATGATGATTATTAACATTGATTACGTAATAATATCATAATGATTTATGCATTAGATTAACAAATTTTATTTTAAAACAGTAATTATATTGATCAAGTAATAATTATCAATCATTTAAAAATGTATACCAACGCGTATTGCATGATTGAAAAAAATTAAATAATTTATATAAAGTCAAAATTACATTATGATTATTTGGAATTTTTTTTAATATTACACTCATCATTTTGAAAAAAAAATTACACGAAATTTAATTTTCCTCATTGAGTTTCTCGAATTACTATATAATAATTCTTTATTAATATTAATTATATTGGTAACTATATAATAATGCTTTATGCATTGGATTAACAAAATACTAATTTTAAATAGTTATTAAATTGATCGAGTAATAATTATCAATTATTTAAAAATGTATGCCAAAGCGAACGCATGCATGATAGAAAAAATATTAACTAACTTTTTATAAAGAAAAAATTACATTACGTTTATTTTGTAAATTGTTTCGAATATTACACTTTTTATTTTGAAAAAAAAAAAAAAATTACGCGAAATTTAAATTTCTTGATAAAATGTGTCGAATTACATTCAGTATACTTCATTCAAGAAAAACGTAGCTGTTTTTATTTGTTGGTATAAAGAAAATAACTTTTGCTAATTAATTTTGTTCGGATAATTTTCTTACCCAATCTAAAAACATTTTATTTATAATTAAAAAATTGATAATTATATTTTGTATTTTTTTCAAAACACTGAAACTATTGATAAACACTCAATGAAACCTGAATTTTCCTTTTTTTAAATTGTTATTGTGTAACAAAATACAAATGTAAATATTTATCTTGTTATTATTCAGTATATAATGATTTTGCACTTCAACAGATAAAATATATTTGATATATTATTTAAAAATACATTATATTTTATGATAAAAATATTATTTGAGACTCTCACATTAAACTTTTCGGTTAATTTTATATTACTATAATAATATAGCCATGCTAATGCAACTGGAATTTCCAATTTCAGAAATATTAAATATATTTTCATGCGGGATATGTCTGAACTACAGAACTTTTACATTTTCATTTCCATTAAAAGAATAAATATTAATGGATTTGGAAAAATATAAATACCTAATTACAAAACAAGTTACATCAAACATATCATATTAGAAATGCTTTAAAAAAATTATTCAATATTTTAAAACTTTCATTCATAAATTTTTCGTAACGATTTTTTTTGAGATAGTATTTTTATTATTTTTATATATTGCCTCTTTTTATTTTCAATTAAGTAGATAAAAATGTTTAGATTTGAATGGCCAAAATAATTTGAATATCATATTTTGAAAGACCCAAATTTGGAAGAGAAATGTAATTTATCTATAAAACTTGTGAAAACATTTATATATGAATGAAATGCAAATCTATTTTGCATTTGTGAAGTATGTTTGCAAAATATTTCAGTGTAATTGACAAAGCGAATCTATTTTGGTAAAACTTTTATTGATTTGATTATTATATTATAGGATTAAATATTAACAGTTGCGGGATCTGAATGGCCGAGTGGCTAGCGCTCTGACACTCGGTACCATAGGTTTCGGGTTCGAGTCCCGGCGGTGCCATGGATGTTTGTAGTGGTTCGGAATCTACTTTAAACCGTAAGTTCTGATCCTAATAGGATCGTAGAGCGTTGCTTATCTTCAAGTTACACGCGCCCCCTGGGTAATGCAAAGTGAGTAACGTCTGTGCAGCGCTTGCCTTAAGGCATTCGAGACCAAGCTGTCTAAGTGTTTGCCAGCTGCATTAGAAAGAAAAAAAATATTACATTAAAGGATTAAATATTACTAGTTGCAACAAATATGACAGGAAATAATACACATGTAGTACATATCTATCTATGTATAAATAGATAGATATATATAGATATTAAATATCTGCAAGTTGGTGTTAAAGGTTAAGTTGGTAAGTAAGTAGAATTTGGGGTAAACTCTAATATATATATATGCCTGACTCGTGGACCAATGACAATGTGCGCCGCCGGTGTGTATTAGTGATGAGGTTCCATTCGCTGACAGCTTTGTTGTAGACGCTGTTGCGAAAATTGAGAAGACTCGATTGCGTTTGTGATATTCAGTATCTTGACTCATGAGTCGGAGTACCTGGTGGGAGTTTCCGGGTTTCTTCCATACGATACGCTATTGTGGGGCAGTTCCAAATAAAAGTCCTCCCGAAAGACATTGTCCTCCTTCTTCAACAACACTGATCAAAGTCGGGATTCAACCTACGGGTTCTCTTTCACAGCAGAAGCTGCCCCTCTCTTCCCTCTTTCCATGAGAACACATGCGTTCTAGGATGGCGTTTATATATACACTTAAGAGCCAAAACATTATGACCCCCTGTCAATAACGAGTTGGCCCACCTTTGGCGCGCAACACAGCTTCAACCCGCATTGGCATGGATTAATACTACCAGTTAAATACCACTTTCACCCGATCGATCACGTGCTTTCCGCGTCATCCATGAGAGTTCATTGCAAAATGTAGGGGTGATCATAATGTTTTGGCTCTTGAGTGTATATATATATATTATTACTTATCTCATTTGATCGAGAACAACATCTAGACCCAGTCCAAGAACACGTGTGTTCTCATATACCACCACCTACTTTCGACGTCAACGTGAAATAACCGATCACAAAAGGCAGGTGGCAGCATATTGCAGTGGAGTGTATAGAAAGGATGTCCTAGGGCATCGGAAAGCATTTCAATCGTTAATTACCTTGATCGAATTGCAATCGGTCCGCTCTGGTGGTTATTCTGGCTTTTGATAGGTGGTCACATTAATGTGACTGGACTATGTATATCATCATCATCAATAGCGCAACAGCCCCATGGTGGGCCAAGGCCATCTGCTTGCTGGCATATTTGTAGACAGGAGATTTTTTTTACGGGATAGGGTTGTGAGTTCTACGCCCAGTGCTATACAGCCATATTAGACCGGATATATATCATGCTAATAACCATGTCAATCGTGAATAACTCGATGTAATTTTGAATGTTTTGAGGTTTTTTAAGAATACTAGACAACGCAGACTCTTTGATTATGTTATTATCTTATTGAAACATTTGGCACAAAAGTTCAGAATCCACATTAACGCTAATATTCATATCATTGAAATTAATGAGAAAAGTGGTAACCAAAAATAGATGCTTTCCAATTAAAGCTTCCTAAGCGCTTTGAGATTAAAATAAATTCACGCTAAGCTTATGGTTCCATGGATAATTATGTGGGAAAAATATAATGAAAGTAAAAAAGTTTACTGAAGCAATATTTATCTAGTTAAATTTGGATTCTGCAATCAAAAGTTTTCTAATTTGTTTTTCTTTTTTCGAGTTAGAAATAATGGACAAATTATATATCGTGGGAGTATTGGTCACAATTATATACGTGAATTCATCCTTAACTTAATTGAATTATAAATTTAAAAATAGAACATGTATATGGATAGGAAATGATATCCACTCTTAAAAACATGATTTAATGATGTTTTTAGGCTTATTATAGGCGTTTGTATTTCTCGTATTTAGTCATTTTTTAAAAAAAGTTTTATGCTAATTAGTGTTCTAAAAATGCATCTTTGTTACTTTTGTGCGACCAACCTCAAGTTTAAATTAGCACAAAAATCTGCAATATAATTAAAATCTGGGGTTTTTTTTCAATTAAGACAATATTACAGTTTCACTAAAACAATGATGCCAGAAACTGACTTATCAATTGAAAATTAAGTTTGAATTTTTTTTGTGTGTAGGATTTAGGGATGCAATTTTTTAATAAGTTATTTTAATTTTGTAGTAACTTTAGTTTGAGTTTAATTTTAATTAAAATAATGTTGTCCTGCATAATGCTAATATTTTTGGTTTTATTTATTCAAATGGAGGAATATATGAACCCATACTTACTTTCAAATAAACTGTTTATATATCAATCATTTAAATTTTTTTCCTAGAAATTAAATATTATTTTAATTGCTTTTTCAATAATAGTTTACAGTTCCCATTCAACTTAATAAGTGTAAGTTTAATTTTGTGTGTTGTTATACGGTCATTTTGAGTACACTTTGGGCTCTTCAGACTGTGATCTACAGTTTAAAGTGGATTCTGAACCATTCACAAACATCCATGCCATCGCCAGGATTAGAACCCGAAGACTGTTGTACCAATGGTCAGAGTGCTAGCCAACGGGCCGTCCCATTAGATGTAAGAGAAACTAGAGAATCATCCACACATCTATTGCAGAATTTTCCATGGTAGACTGGGAGAATTGCAGTCTTATTACTTAGCATTACGCTTACTACTTATTATTGTAATCTTATTACTTAGCTTCTTAACTAGCATTACACTCATTACTTATTATTGCAATCTTATTACTTAGCATTACAAGGCATTATATAGACCAGTGGTTCTTAATTGGAATCCTAATCTCTGAGGGATTACAAGAAGTTAGGTAGAAGATTTTGAGGGTTTGGCAAAAAAAAAAAAAAAAAAAATTGTTGGATGATTTAAAAAGTGAAGCGGGCGAATAAAATGAATTTTATTTTATACGTCTTACTTATTCTTGATGCTTTTATAAATCTAGCTGCTTACTGAAAGACTTCAAAACATAAGTTAGTGAAGAAAGTATATCAATTTGTCTCTATGCTTTCCCGAAGTATCCTTAAAGTATGTGGAAAGTGAATGCTGAGAATGAGGGAATCCGTGGTAAATATTAACACATTGTTCTCAATAGTAAACTGTGTTTTAAAAAATGCTGTTAGAAGAAGATCAGGGTGTAATTTGAATTTTTCATTTTGAATATTCAATTAATTTTTTTTCTCCAATTTCTCAGAAATGGCAATTGCATGTGATAATTTTGTCTTTATGACTTCACGATGTTGAATGTGAATGTTGAAAATGAAGGAAACTAGGGAAATATTCGCACATTATCTGCAATAGATAAATTTAGAAAATATCCAATGTTAATTAGGAGAAAATGGGGGTTTAACTAGAACTTTTCTTTTTGCATATTCAGTCACCGTTTTTTTTTTTTTTTTCCTCAATTTATCTGACGGGTCAACTTTTATGTGCTAATTTTGTCTCTATGACTGCACGATATTGAATGTAAATGATTTTTATGTTGAAAATGAGGAAAACCAGGGAAATATTCACACGTTATCTTCAACAGATAGCATCAAAAATGCCATATGCTAATTAGGAAAAAATGGCGGATCTCTTCTCTTTACATATTCAGTTACGGATTTGTTCCCCAATTTCTTCGAGAGGGTAAACTTTAATTCGGTGCCATCCAGGGGTGTCTTTGAATGTTCAATGTGCATGTGCTCTATGTTGAGAATGTGGGAAATATGCACACATTTCTTTAATAGCCAATGTCAAAAAAAAAATCCAATGTTAAATAGGAGATTAAAATTGTCTAATAGAACTTTCCTGTTAAATATTTAATTGTCTTATTTTCCAATTTCTTTCAGATGGTAAGTTCTACGCGCGAACTTTATTTATGTGCTTTCCCGAGGTGCCTTGACTGATGAATGTTAATGTTCTTTAAGTTGAAAATGTGGAAAATCAGAGAAATATGCACATGATTTCCTCAATAACTTATTGGATCGAATCCTGGTGGTGGCGGGGATGTTTGTTAGTGGTTCGGAATCCACGTAGTAAAACTGTAGGTCCCAGTCTAATTAGCCCAATGTGCACAAAAGGACTGTAGAGTGACACACCCAACCACACCAAATCAATAACCAATGTCGAAATAAAAATCCCATACTAATTAGGAGAGTATGAGGGTCTAACTAAAACTTTTGCTTTTAAATATTTAATTGCCTATTTTTCCAATTTCTGTAAAAGGGCAAGTTCTATGAGCAAAGTTTATCTCTATGCTTTCTAAGGATGTTCTTGAATGTTGAATGGGAATATCTTCTATGTTGACAATGATGAAAACCAGGGAAATATTCCCACATTGTCTTCAAAAGACAGTGTAAAAAAACGTTGCTAATTAGGAGGAGATGGGGGTTTAACTTGGACTTTCTGTTTTCAATATTTAATTACACTTTATTTTCCAACTTCTTTGAGAGGCTAAGTTCACTGCGCGAACTTTATTTTTATGCTTTCCCGAGGTGCCTTTGAATGATGAATATGAATGTTGAAAATGTGGGAAATTAAGGAAATATGCATATGTTTTCTTCAGTAGATAATGACAAAAAACTATGTTAATGAGGAGAGTATAAGGGTCTAAATAGAACTTTTACTTTTAAATGTTTAATTACGATTTTCTTCCCAATTTCTCTCAGAGAGTAAGTTCTATGCGCAAACTTTATCTCTATTCTTTCCAGAAATGACCTTGAATGTTGAATGTGAATATCCTTTATAATGAAGATGAGGGAAATCAAGGTAATATTTTCACAATATCTTCAATTTGCCTTATGATCGAGTGGCTGGCGCTCGGTTCCACAGCTTTCGGATTCGAATTCCGGCGGTGCCATGGATGTTTGTAGTGGTTCTAAACCCACTTTAAACCTCAGGTCCCGATCTAATATGTCCGTATCTAATAGGACGTAACATTGCGGGGGGTAGTGTAACTCGCGGCCGTAGCATATCGTCAAGCTACACGTGCCCCTTGGGTAGTGCTAAATGAGTAACGTCAGTGTAGTCCTTGCTTATGGCATAAAGATAACTATCTAAGTATTTGCCAGCTGCATTAGAAAGGAAAAAAAATCTTCAATAGGCAATACCAAACAATTATGCCAATTAGGAGAAGATATGGGTGTAACTTGAACTTTTTCTTTTAGATATTCAATTACAATTTTTATTCCAATTTCTCTAAGAGGGTAACTTTGATAACCAAACTTTATCTCACTGTCTTCCAGACCCATGTTTGAAAGTTGAATGCAAATGTCCTTTACTTAGAGGAGGATGGAACTATACAGATATTGTCTTCAGTAGATAGTAAAAAGAAACCACATGCTAATTAAGCGAAGAATGATGGTCCAATTAAAACATTTTCTTCTAAACCAACTTCCGCCGAAGTCATTGAATGAACTTCCGTCTTCAATATAAGATTTGCTTAAGCAATTAATTAAGTAATGCCGCGGTTTTTTTCTACTCTTTTTTGAGGAATAAAGAATCATGTGTGGTATATACACCAAATCACTTTCCTCCAGTGCTCAAGTATGCGGGAAATTTGTTTCCCCAACATGATTTATCCCCCATGAAATCTGTCTCATTTAATGATTCGTAAAAGAACACGATCTCAGCATGAGATCTCATTCTACCCGAAGAAATCGAAAACGGGTAGGCGCCAGCCTATAGACGCTTTTATCGATTACGAAATAAAATTGGCAGAGGGGGCAACGGCCCTTCTCCTGGGGGCCCCCCAACCGCTTTCACCACGTGGGTCAGGAGGCCGAACTCACTATAAATTTAATACATATCCATCTGTCTGCTAGACTTTCTTCGTTCGTCCTTTAATTTTTTTTTTTATCAAATTTTTATTTTGTTCCAAAAACACGTTCTACCCCGCTGCGCCGACACGCATGCGCTTACTGGGGCCGGTCGAATAAACCAGCCATCCGCTGTTCCCGCCACGCTCATTCGGTGACCGGTTACGGTCGCAGTCAGACGCTCACATAACTCATCGTTTGCATTGGAGATTCTCGCATGGTACTGAGACAATTGCCAGAGGCCATCGTTTAGGTTTGGTTTAATTATTTATTCATATTTTTTTTGGTTCCCTCCATTTCAAGTTCCGGAAGCTCCTGGTTGCTTTTTTTATTGGTATTGGTTCGCTGAGTGTCCCATGCTTTTGGACAGTGTTGGAGGATAATTCTTCTTGCAGACGATTTTTAAGAAACAAACGATTTTTAATACTGTTCTTTTTTGTTTTTGTGATCATGCCGGCAATGAGTTCGAGGATACTTCTTCTCTGCCTTCTTGGAATTATTTGTTCCATTGCATGTGCTGATGGTGAGTACCTTTTTATCAACAATTTTATAAGTTCCTTTTGAAAATATTTTGGTGCATACTGACAAAAAATTATCTTCGAGACATCTAAAAGAGAATCTCTATTACTTACCAATTAATTTAATTAAGAAGATAATTAAGTACAATAACTTTAACAGCCATGACTCACACCAATCATTTCCACAAAATTTGTAAAAGACAAAATGTTCCCGGTTAAATAAAGTATGAAGGCATTAAATAATATTTAATCATAATATTACATATATAAAATGATTATGCATAATGCATAAAAAAGATAATTAAGTACAATAGCTTTAATAACCACGACTCACATTTATTATTTCTACAAAATTGGTTACTTTTCTCTTGAAAATATTTTTATATATGGAGAAAAAAAATTATCTTCGAGACATCTAAAAGAATATCTTTATTACTTGCTAATTAAGTAAATTAAGAGGATAATCAAGTACAATAACTTTAATAACCAGGATTCACACCAATAATTGTAAAAATTGGTAAAGGACATAAAAAAATTTTCCATTTATATAAAATATGAAGACATTAATTAATTTTTAATGATAATATTACACACATAAAATGATTATGAATATTTCATAAAAAAGTAATTAAGTATAACAAATTTAATAACCACGACTCACACCAATCATTTTACAAAATTGATAAAAGACAAAATGTTCCCGGTTATATAAAGTATGAAGGCAATTAATAATATTTAACCATAGTACTACAGGTATAAAATGATTATGCATAAAAAAGATAATTAAGTACAATAGTTTTAATAACTCCAAATCGCATCTATTATTTCTAAAAAATTGGTTACTTTTCTCTTGAAAATATTTTTATACATGGCGAAAAAAAATTTATCTTCAAGACATCTAAAAGAGAATCTTCATTATTTATGAATTAATTGAAAGAAAAAGATAATCAAGTACAATAACTTTAATAACCATGACTCATACCAATCATTTTAAAAAATCGCTAAAATACATAAAAAATAGTTTCCGGTTATATAAAATATAAAGGCATTAATTAATAGTTAATCATAATATTACATATATAAAATGATTATGCATATGGCATAAAAAAGATAATTAAGTACAATAACTTTAATAACCACGTCTCACATCAATTATTTCTGCAAAATTGGTAAAAGACATAAAAAATGTTTCCGGTTATATAAAATATAAAGGCATTAATTAATAGTTAATCATAATATTACATACACAAAAGAATTATCTCATCAATAAAGTAAAATTAAAAAACTGAGTAATTAAGGATTTAATGAAGTAAAGAGATAATCAGGAGTAATCAATTAATATGTTCAAATGATTAACATGGAACAAAAACCAATCCAATGCCTTAGGATATCGATAATAGTTCCTATTAAGAGCAAATTGCTTCAGTGTATCTCAGGATAAAGATATGACCTTGGTGATATAGGTTTTTTCTATTATGAACGAACACAAGTGAAAATTATTAGATATTATGATGTCTTTTTAGGGAATCGTGGTAAGATTAATCATGCATTCATTATGAATGTTTATTTTTTATCAAGTAAAATTATTTGTGAGTTAAAATATTGATCATGTTTAAATAAAGCAACTGCTATACAGGATTGCAAGGAAAATACACAGAATAAGTAGTTATTTTCATGCATCAGATTTACAAATGTTTTTTAAGGTCAAAGTCGCATGATTATCGCTATTTTTAACCTTTCGAAAAACCTTTTAGAAAAATGTGATGTTCATTATTTATCTATATTATTGGGTTTAAAATTATTGTCATATTGCATGTTTCTTTTTATAAGTTTGTCTTAATTTTTTATGTATTTCCTAAAACTGCAATTAAAGACTGATTAATTAATGTTTATTTTAATACAAAAATACAAATCTGTAAATTAAAAAATAATTCAGTTTTTTTGCAGTAATTTTTTTTAAAAATCACATTGTCTAGATTTTTTTTGTTCAAACTGTTTTATTAATTGGTTTAATGATATTTCATTAATTTGTTTTACAAAAATTAATAATTAATTTAATTATTTATTAATAATTAAACGGACGATATAAAAAATAATTTATTTTAATACATTCATATGCTGATATGCTCATTATTAAAAATTATAATGCATAAATTATGATAAGCTCATAAATTTAAAAAAAAAAATTTAATATATTCGGTATTTAGCATATAGCGTTAAAGAAAATGATAAAATAACAATATTAATTGAAGTAAAATATAAGGTATTTATAGTTCAAAAAATTGTATATTATAATTCTTTAACGATACGTAGCTATCAATTTTGTAACTCTTCTGAACAAAATTATTAATTAAAAAACGATTTTTTACGTTCAAAAGTTAAAATACAAATATTCCACTACTATATTTTTTAAAATATGATTCAGTCAATATTTACATATATTGAATGTAAAACATGGATTAGATATTGCCTGAAATTTTTCTTTCGATAGATGGCCTAAAGGAAGAAAATGTTTTCAGGTCATTCTTTCTGTTGTTCAAATATATAGTTTTAAGGGTATAACATGAATAAGTTCCATAAATTGATCTCCTATTTGTTTACAAAGTTAAAAATTTATTATAAGCAGAAAAAAAACACTAAATTAGATACAGTATATCCTTTAGATTACTTTTATCGGAAATTTTTCAGTTAGTTTAGTTATTAATTTCGATACTTAGTATTGGAAAAAACATTCACCATTTTAATAATATTTGAAGAATGTACACAAATATATCGTTTAATTCTTCTGGAAAACTATTTTCATGTCGATTTCTATACCATTTAAAATCCATTAAGATCCTATTAAAAATCCAAAACATTAGTTCGTGAAATCCAAAATTTAAATTTCAGATAAATTTTTCTTTGGATATCTAACAGAAATGGGCTTTTCTTATTTTAAACTTTATTTATTTAAAATTTTTAAACTATTTCAGTCGTGATCGAGCGATAGTAATTGTATTAGAGAACGACGATTTCAGCAATTTCTGTTTATGGAATAAGTTGCAGACATTGTTTTGAAAATCTCGATTCAAATAATTGTTAAGATAATTTTTATAGTTCTGGTCTAGGTTGTATGATGCAGTTTTTTTCTGGTTTCTCTTATTTTTTTTACAGAAAAATCGTTTATGTATTTTAATACATAAAACCTATTTTGTTAAAATTTTTAAATTATTACCAATTTAAATTATTTTAACTCGTGTTCGAGCAATAACATATCTATTAGAGAACGACTATTTTAACGATTTCTGTTCATGGAATGAATTGCAGCAGTAGTTTTAGCATTGCAGTTTCAATAATAATTACAACAAAATGTATAGTTCTGGTCTAGATTGCATGATGTGGGTTTTTCAGTTTTCTTTCATTTTTATAATAGAAAGAAAAGTTTTGTATGTTTTAATACATGCTTATTTAAAATGTTAATTATTCCACTCGTGATCGAGCGATAGCAAATGTATTAGAGAACGACGATCTCAGCGATTTCAGTTTATGGAATGACTTGCAGCCATTGTTTTGAATGTCCCGATTCAAATAATGGTTACGACAAATTGTATAGTTCTGCTGAGATCGTACCAATCTACCAATTGTATAGTCTAGGTTGTATGATGCGATTTTTTTCAGGTTTTCTGCTGGTTTTTTTGCATATTTACTTAAAATTTTTTAAATATTCCGATTGGGATCGAGTGATGATGTGTTAGAGAATGACGAGGTTGGCGATTTCTGTTAATGGAATAAATTGCGGTCATTGTTTTAAACTCCCGAAACTCCCTGTAATCATGCGATTTATTTTCAGGTTTCCTTTCACTTTCTAACAGAAAGAAAAGTTTTGTGTATTTTAATAACACATATTTTCTTAAATTATTTTAATTATTCCCCTCTGATCGAGTGACAGTAACTGAATTAGAGAACGACAATTTTAGCGGTTTCTGCTTATGGAATTGATTGCAGCAATGGTTTTGAAAATCTCGATTCAAATAATAGTTACGACAAATTGTATAGCTCTTGTCGTTGCATTATGTATTTTTCTTTCATTTTTTAACAGAAAGAAAAGTTTTGTATGTTTTAATTCATATTTGCTTAAAATTTTTAAATTATTCAGCCCCTTATCGAGTGATAGCAAATGTATTAGACAATGACGATCTCAGCAATTTCTGTTTATGTAATGAATAGCAGCCAATATTTTAAAAATCCCGATTCAAATAGTGATTACGACAAACTGTATTATAAGTGCATAATGCGGTTTTTTCAGTTTTTTTTTCCTATTTTCTATCATAAAAAAAGTTTTATGTATTTAAATACATATTTGTTTAAAATTTTAAAGTTATTTCACTCGGGATAGCAAATGTGTTCGAGAACGATAATGTCCGCGATTTCTTTTTATGGTATAAATTGCAACTATTGTTTTGACAATCCACATTCAACAGTTATTACGATTAACTGTAAAGTTATGGTCTAGCCTACATGAGTTTTTTCGCGTTTTTTGCATTTACTGTTGCAAAAAAGCATTATCTGAGGTATATTGTCTAGAACAGGGGTCTCCAAACTTTCCAGCCTTAGAGCCATACTGTTTACTCCAGCAAGTACCAAGGGCCAAAACCATTTTAATTTTTCTGCCATTATCTATATTTTCTAGACTAGTCGACGAGTACGCGCTCTGAGCGAACATACGCTTGCTAAATTCGCTGGTTCAATTACTATAATTACTATTGTGTGTATCGATACGACAGCGACACTTAACGACATCTGGTGGTTAAAAGCGTAAATAGGTAGGTATAACTACCGAGGGTAACCGCGGGATGTTCACTAGTTTATAATGTTAGTGGGATTCATTTCAATTATGTATTAGTTGTTATGCTTAAGTTAGTTGTTATGATTCTGCGTATTATGCTTTACCTAGCAAGTCAATAAAACCAAGTTATTATCAATATGTGTTTTTTTATCCAACTTATTACAACAACAATAAGCTATTCGCTGTCGCGGGCCGGATTGATGACACTGGCGGGCAGTAGTTTGGAGACCCCTGGTCTAGAATAAACATGGACTGCTGGTGAAATTTTTCCTAGTATTTCCCAAAGATTTTGGGATTGAAAGCTCCTGAAAGTTTTACCGGATTGTGTGTCACATTCATCTCTACAATGGATAAAGTTATGAAATCCATTGTAGAAAGTTTACCGTTTACGTCGATCCTCTGACGCGATCCGGGGATGTTATTTCTTGCAAGGATTAACATGTTTTTCTTACTGATTGGGACGACCTGACCTTCAATATATGGGTGCTGTATATGTGATATGGCAGTGAAAGTGACCGTGAAGTTGAGAATTCGTTGATTTTCATTTTGTTTCTAAATGTCTAATTAATTCAATATCCTGACACTTTTGCAACTTACAATTTTCAATTGCTCATTTTTTTGCACACTTTTTGTTAATTTAGTTTTTTTTTTTAAATTGTGTGTATTTTATATTTTCACTTTATGACTGTGGTGTTTTCTGTTACTCTACTCAAATAGTCTCTTACTTCTTGGATGGCTTAAGGGCCAATTGGCTAGCGCTATGACTTTTGGTACTTCAGGTTCGACTCCTGGCGGCTGCATGGATGTTTGTTAGTGGTTCGGAATCCCTGTTAAACTGTAATGTCTTGTATAATCGAAATTACATCTTCTCATGCTTGTTCCTTAAGCGCCATGGATGTGCTCAACATTTATTTTTCTGCTTTACTGCAGATGGCTAATTTCTTTGAAATATATTACTAAATAAGTGAGTATAAAAATTGACATTTAGCTTATATGTTCTGAAAGTGTCTAAGAATTGTAAATAATGAAACATCCAGAAAAGGTATTGAGAACACATCAACAAAGAAAACTCTCTAATTGGCAGTTCCTTTTTCTCCCAAATCACTATTCATTGGTGGTCAGGGCATTTCCAATAATGAGGAAAGCATGAAGATTCATTCCAAGGGAAAAAAATTCCCCAAACGTCAGAGGATCGACGCGAAAAGCTGAAGTCTAGAACATGTCGGTCGTCTATGTCTCATTTAGGCTATAGAATGGGTTAATGAAGTCAACCATAATCTAGTGGGATTTATGAGATAAATGCTTGTCAAGTAAGAGTCCTGAATTGGAAAAATTCTTACACGTATTTCTTAAAAAATGTTTGGAGCATTATGGTGCTTCGCAAGACAAGCCTCATTTAAAGGATCTTTCAATTCTTGTAATTATTTTAGAAATGAACTTTCTGTTTGACTCTAGAAAACTCATCATATGTCACTGATAGATTCCTACATTGGAATTATTGGGGCACTAAGGAACAATACTGAATAACTGAGGATGAAGCTTCCTTCGTAAAGTAATCAATTTTTTTGTAGATTCATGCCTTGAGGCTTGATTTGCTAAGGAGCATATGTACAGTAATATCCCAAATTATAAGAGTTCAGAGTTAGACAATTCTTTATTTTTATTTTTTAAATTGTTTTAAGCTGTTGTTTTCAAAATTTTCAATTCCGTAATAATATCTGCTATTTTTTTGTTACTATTTCTATATTGCCACTCTTTATCGTCTCTTAAAGTTGGGGGTAATAGTTACTGTAATACCTCAATATACGAGAACTCAGAGATGCGCTGCTTTTTATTTATTTTTTTATTTTTATTTTTAGCATAGCAACACTGCTGGCTGCAGCCTTCAGTGTTTCATTTTCTTAAAGTTTTCGACTATTATTTTAGATTTAAGTGTTGCTATGGATACCAACTTGATATTCAATTAATTTATCTATTCTATGTGAACATCCTTCGGAGAAAATTTTAAAGATTCTGTTGAAAGTGTAGAATGTGTTCCTGTTTTCTAAATTCTCAGTTCTTCTCTGTTTATTTATTTACTTTTATGAATTTTTCTTTATCAAACTCCTTCTTATTTGTTTTTATAAATTTTGTTTAAAAATTTTAAATCTTCCTTTGTGTTTGAATGGCAGTAATTCCCAAATGCAGTTTATCCTCTTTATTGACAACTGTTTTTTTCTCGATTCTGATTTTTTTTAATGATGATAAATGTAAAATAAAAATAATTAATTTTAAGCGAAAATTACGCGCCTCTAAATATTTTTTAGAAGTGAAAAAATTATATAGAAAAGACTCATAAAAATTGTAATTTTATTACATATTTTTTAGGCTAATTTTTATTAGTTAGACATTGGCACAATTTAAACAAAAAAATATAATATTTATATGCAATATTGTATCCCGACTAACACGGATTTCCCCCAATAGCGTAACTTTTGGGTGTTACTGTGCCTGACTCGTGGACTAATGACAACCAATGACCGCTGCTAGCATTCAAGACAGCTCAATTTCTAATCAGCAGGCGGTATTGTTGTAATCACTGTTTCAGACTTTTTAGCCATTGTGACGATGTGGGTAACGCCGTCACTCATCGATTGTCAGGCTACCGAATGGGTGTTCTCCGGGTTTTCTCCCATACGACACGTCAAATCGGAGCAGCTATCCCTAAAAGTCTTTCAGGATGTCATGTCCATCCCCATCTTCATTATGTGGGACGGTTGTTTTTTGTATACACAAGGCCCATTTTAATCTCTCCGCCTAATCTTTCTAATTGGTAGTCTGGCTTTTGGTATCATAAGCTTCAGGTTCGAAACCTTGCTGTGACATGGATGTTTGTTAGTGGTTCGGAATCCACTTTAAACTGTAGATCGCGATCTGTTTAGCCCTCGTGTGCACAAGATAACCGTAGATCGACAAACCAAACCAATTTCTGACTGGTAGGGGAATACACAGCCTTAAATATGGGTGAGAGATGTGGAAAAAATTAAGGTTATTACCGTATACGAGATGAATATAAACATTTATTAAAATAAATGACACCCAAAAATATAAATAAACGCAGTCAGTTGTTGGAGATCCAGCAAACACTTACAGAAGAAGCGATTTAAGTAGTGGGTTTATTTAATATTTTAAAGGCCTTTTTACCATCCTCTCGAGTGTGACAAAGGAGAGAGAAAAAAGAAGATAGGGGAAACCTTGAGAAAAGCGTGCGGTGATGTACATCGTGCTTATCTAAATGGGAAAACGCGGTGACAAGGGTGTATGCAACAAGGAAAAGAAAAGAAAAAGAGTGTGAAAGATAAAGTAAAAGATCAAATTTAATCCTCCTCCGGGTTTCGGCGCATAAAAGGGGTTGGGCCATCCATCCTCAAAACCCTTCTGGTAGTTTTTCTTTTTCTTGTTTTATTTAATTCAGTTTTAATTTTTTTTCTTTCATTTAATTTTGTTATCATTCCGCTTCAATTAATTGCTGTTGATGATACTTCTGAAACATGTCATTTTTTTAATGTGATCTAAAAAAAAATTATCTGTCATTTCTTTCAAGATATTATTTTTTTTCTTACTTTAAGAGTGATGAATAATCCTGTTTTTTGACAATTATCCCATATTAAATAATAATAAGAGAATTCGATAATGAAATAATTAATTTTTATTTGTATAAGAATTTAATGCAAAAATGTGTTAGACCATGTTTTAAGTGGCATAATTTTATTAGTTGTAAGAATTTCTCTGATATAGAATTGAAATTTAAACTTGTAAATGTACTTGATCTGGCCCTCGGTGCCACAAGTTTCGGGATCGAGTCCCGGCTGAACAATGGATGTTTGTAGTAGTTAGGAACGCACTTTAAGTTTTAGGTCTCGGTCTAATATGGCTACTACTACTACTACTACTATAACAACATCACACCACATCACTGTGCCTAGAGCTGAGTTGATCCTTTACAGTTTGGGAATGATGTGGGTGAGAAGAAGTCTGATTGGGTTCTGTGACGCTCTACGGTCATATGAGACCAGGACCTGCGGCTTGAAGTTGTTTCTGAACCCCTACAAACATACATGGCACCGCCGGGATTCGAACAAGAAACCTGTGGTACCGAGCGTCAGAGGGCTAGGCAATCAGGCCCCTGGTCTAATATGACTGTAGACCGTGGGGCGTACAGTTGACAACCCTATCTCGTAATCTCCTATTTATGAATTTGACAGTAGGCTGACGTCCTTGGCCCACCACAGATTTTAGTGACAGGGAATTAGTTAGTTAGTTATATCTATGTGATATTGAAACAATTCAATAAGCAACAAGTTGTCTTGGCACTATATATGTGTGATTAAATTAATTCAAGCTAGTGTGAGATATTCGTTCAAACAGCATTTTGTCAATAATATTCAAAGAATTCTTACATTTTCTTTCTTTTGCAACCTTAAAAAGTACTTTTAATTTCGAACCAGCCAGTCTATGAAATGTCCATAAGCCTTGACAGGGTGCATTGAAATCACTACATTAAAAAATTGAAAATTGTTGGAGAGTTTGATAAAGTGACTCACATCGAGAATCAGATTCTTTGACAGCACTTTTCTAGGTTTTTATTTCCATTCAATATGTAAATATGACGCAAAAAGTACTTTTGGAAGACAGAAGAAAAAAACTCTCTCTATCCACCATGTAGAAGAGCAGGTGTACTTTACAATAAAATAAAAATAATAGGCTTTATTTCTGTAAAAGATAATTATAAAAAAAGATAAACAAATAGTAGGTTTAATTTATGTAGAAGAAAGTAAACCTATGTAAAAAAAAAATAATAAGATTAATTAATATAAAAGTAATCGGTTTATGCTGTTAAGTTATTTAATTTATTTTATATGATTAAAAGTTATTAGTTTATGATTCAATTAATTTAAAAAAAATGATTAAAACGAAAAATTAAAAAGAAATCTATGGAAGAGATGATTTTATAAAAAATGATATAGAAGTAATAGGTTTAATTTATGTAAAAGATAATAAGTTTGTCTAAAAAAGAGAAATCAAATAATATGATTTACTTGTTTGCGAAAGATAATCAGTTTATAGAAAGAGGCAACAAGTGATAGAGGATATTTATACAAAAGATGATGGTTTTATAAAAAAAGTCAAAATAATAATAGGTTTAATTTACATAAAATATAATAAATTTATGTAAAAGAAATAAATAAAAGGTTACTTTTACATAAAATACAATAATTGTGTGTAAAATAGAAAAAAAATATGTTTATTTTATGAAACAAATGTAGTTAATTTGAAAACAGAGAAAAATAATAGGCTTATGTAAAAAAGAATAACTCTAATTTAGTTAGAAGATTGTAGTTTTATCTGAAATGAAAAAAAATAATAGGTGTAATTTAGGTGAAATACAATATTTTTATGTAAAAGACATAAAAATATTGTATTTCACTTAAATTACACAATTAAAAAAAATAATTGGTTCAATTTACTTAAAAGATGATGTACAAATGATATGTAGTCAAAATAATTGATGATGATAATACTAGCTGATATATATAGTCAAAATAATAGGTTTAATTTATGAAAGAAATGTTAAGGTTATTAGAAATAAATAAAATAACATTTAATTTTAAAAAAAAAGATTATAGTTTTATGCGACATAAAAAAATAAGTTTAACTAAAGTAAAGAAAAAAAAATAATAGTATAATTTATGTAAAGTATAATGATTTCAAGTAAAAATAAAAAAAAAATACTCCGTTTAATTTAAGTAAAATATAATGTTTATGAGAAAGAAAAAAAAAATAATATGTTTAATTTATATTAAAAATAGATTGATGGGAAAGAGAAATACTAATGGATTTAATTTAATTTTCTATTCTTTTTTGATATTAGATGTAGTAAAAACACAATTACTTGCTTTTATTGGCGGAGAGGTGGAAAATGTTATTTTAAGTCCTTTACCAAGAAATGTAAAATAACAATAGTTTACAGAGTATATTCTAAATTTTTAAATTATTTTCGTTTGTTTACAGAAAGCTTTGCAATTTTTCTCTGACTAGAAATGTAAGGAAAGCTTAAAATTTAAACTTTTAATTTAATTAAAAAACCAGTATTATAATTAAAATTGCAACAATATTGCAACAATATTGCAACAATATTGCATATTTATAATTAAATTTACTAAACAACTAAATTTGTAAACAGAACGATTTAGATATCTCAAAAAACTATATATGAGTTCACGTAAATCTAAACATTGACATCATAAATTATATTGAATTAGAATATATACGTACACATTGCAGGTGTTCAATGAACTTTTAAATTTACCGATCTCAAAATTATTTTTAATTATTTTTATTTGACTACAGAAAATATTCACAATCTTCCGCCGGCTAAAAATTAAGGAAAGCTTCGAAATTTAAATTTAAATTTAATTAAGAACCAGTATTATAATTAAAATGGCGACAACGTACTTATAATTAAATTTACTAAACAACTAAATTTACAAGCAATATAAAAACAATTTTTTTAAATTTAATTCCTTCTTTTTTTTCACTCTATTGCAGAAAGTCCTTTCTAAATAATTTTCATTCATTTTTTTAAGTTTATCTGGCGCCTTCTATTGGTAGATATAAGCAACTTAAATCTAAAAAAAAAACTAAAATTAATAAATTTAATTTAATTATTGAATCAATATTTGAAAAAACTGCATTAACATCCAGTGTCATCCACTACAAGTTCAAAAAAAAATGTATTTGAATTCGAGTGGATGAATAAGAAGTATTTTATGAACGATTGAAAATTTGAACAAGATATATATATAGGGAGAGTGTGAGCTAAAAAGCTATCTTACTTGGAAAGCCATAATATTTAAACCTTCTAAGATTAACTGCTTTTTGATAAGATGAATTAGTATATATATATAATCCTATCAGTTGGGATACAACGCCATAAAGCTATTACTGATTGTATGTTTTGCAAGAAAAAAGCACTTTTTTGACTTAATAACATTTGACTTTAAAATAATACTTATTATTTATTTTTATTTTATCTATCTTCTATTATTTCCAGTTTTCATGCTCTTAAATATACCTAAACTGGTACAAGTCACACATTTCCAATTTCTTAAAATCCAGTCATAATATTAGCACTTTAATTTAATATCAAACTGAATAATTAACGTTTCATTAGACGTTTTCATCATTATCATTATCATTTCATCTTACCCTCATCAGGGCAGTGTGAATGAATTCCATTTACGCAACGAGGGATGACTTTTAAAATTTAACTTGCACCACTGTGATCCTTAGAGTTTTTAAAAGATGGAACAATTCGTTTAATGCCGATAAAACTTTAAGCCCGGAAATAACCTTCCTCCTTTTTATGTTTTGTTTTAATAGCTCTCTAAATACTTTTTTCAAGATTCCAAGAGATATTTTCTTTGCGATTTCTTAATATCGCTTTTCCTTTACAATAGCTTTACTCTCCACATTATTTATTTAGTTGTTTAAATTAAACCTTAAACAATTTGAAAGATTTTATTTTGAGTAGAATGACTAAATTTTATGCGGCACAATGCAGTTTACATTAAAAGAAATATGCAGTTACCATACAATTTTTTCCAAGTATAACTCAAATACAATTTAAAAAAGAAGAAGATTAATATTGTATTATGCAAGAATATTTAACCAATAAGTGATATATTAAATAAAATGTATATTAATTTTTGTTATTGTTGTTGTTTCTGATCTCCGATATGGTCTAGTTATTAGACCAAATCCATGAGTCCATACACCTCCAAAAAATCCAAGAACAGAAGAAGTTCAGAAAAGACATTGCCCAATACAAAACTAAAAATTTTGTCCAAGGCAGTTTATAATACGAACAGGCGATCCTTAAGCAGTCCTACACTTGGTGTAGGTTCCAAAAATCTACTGCCCTTGTTCATAGTTGGATAGTTCCACATGGACTAAAGATTCTAGTGGCAAAACCTGATAAGCATGTTTGTAGGGTTCTATAGCACCCAAAACGCAGGGCACCACCAGGGCACTATCTTCAGTATGACTCATATTTTGGAGGGACATCCAGAACGCAGAGAACGAACCATTTTCCAAACGCAGAGAACATATAGCATATCGGAGTGGGAAGTCACCGAAGAAGCAACATTTTTTAGAGAATCCGCAATCTCGTTGCCACTAATGGCGACATGTGAAGGAATCCATTGGATGTGGACCTCGGAATTAACTGAAAATCTAGAAAGCAATTTCAAGATGGAAATGCCAGCCCCGTCTCCAACGTGTGTAGAGTTACTTAAATGTTGAACTGAGGATAGACTGTCAGTAAGCATCCTCAAAATCAGGCTTAAGAAAAGAAAAAAAATTCTTGAATGGAAGATGTCGTCATTAGTTTCGTTTGTCCCTCTACTGTCATTTTTTGCACAATTTGGGCCAATTAGACCGGAAACTACAATATAACGTGGATTCAGAATCACTAACAAACATCCATACCACGCCCCAAGATTCAAATCTGAAGCCTGTGATACCAAACGCCAGAGATTTATATTGAACATTTTTTATAATTTTTTGAACAAATAAGGAATTAAAAATTTGCATTTTAAGTTTCTTAAATTTTAATTTATTTTGCATTGTATTTACTTTTACATTGTAACTAATTTTACATACCTAAATCAATATTATTCCATTAAAAATAATGTATGCAACTCATTAAGTTGAGTACGTTCGATTCATTTGCAACTTTTTTATTTTAAAGATTGCAAATGAATCGAACATTTATGATTTTTTGTTGAAAAGAAGAAAAATTGAACTATTTATATTTCAATTTAATAAAAACATCCCAATAGAGAAAAAGCTATTTTAATAAATACGTTTCAAACTGACTCATAAATCATTAAAATGGCTCAACAGCAATTCCCCTTCAGAATTTATCATTTATGTCTATTGTAGAAATAACACTTCATGCATTCACAAAACACAGACATTCTTTTTTATGGATTGAAACTGAATACTTTGCAAGACTTTGACTCAGTCATAATTTTTATTCGTCTATCTAGTACGAAAAAAAAAATCATCAACTTAGATGAAAATCATATTTTACGAAGGTAGCTCTCTCTCTGATGTCTTTTACTTTTCAAATCGTCTAGACAACTCTGGGAGAAAAATGACTTGCGGAACACGTTCTATTATTAAAAGAAAAACTATTGTTGTTCCGGTTTGGATACATTTTTTATGCTGTGGGCCTTTCACAGCAGTTTTCTTGCCTTCAGGAAAACATGCCCTCCCCCCTACGCAGTGGATCGGAATATTGGAACTGTTTAGGGAGCGTTTTCATAGTCATGAAATATTCAGGAAAGAAACCCTCAACATCAAACATTCCAGTATCATTTAAGTGACCAACTTTAAACTCTCGAAGCTCAAATTTATACTTTTGGTACGTATAGATA
Source organism: Caerostris darwini (assembly GCA_021605075.1). Lineage (NCBI taxonomy): Eukaryota > Metazoa > Arthropoda > Arachnida > Araneae > Araneidae > Caerostris > Caerostris darwini. The sequence goes on from BPLQ01007533.1 coordinate 203,497, forward strand.
TTTATTCCATATACTTATGAATTTATCTATTGCTGGCTTCAAGTTTTTTTCCCTCAAAATTTTGAAATATTGTTAACATAAAATAGGCATTAAATAAAAGATAATAATATTTTTTTACATAACTTTGAACTTATATTGAAAATTTTATTTTATTTATATTATATTTGGAATTTTATTGAAGTTGATGAATATATAAAGTTGCAAATTTATCTTTGAATGTATTTCAATCGAAATTGTTTTATTGTTACATTTTATATAAAAAAAATTACAGATGGCATTTCATAAACTGAATTCTATCACCCCAAGTATGCTCATCAAGAATATCATGAAATACAACATCATTCACAAAATGAATATAGTTATGTTATTAATTTATTCAAACCAAATATATTTTTATAACACTGAAATTTTATTGAAGTTGATGAATATGTAAAATTGAAAATTAACTTTTGAATATATTTCAATCGAAAATATTGTGTTACATTTTATATAAAAAAATTTTTAAGATAAAATTTTATAGACTAGATTCTACCACCCTAAATCTGTCCATCAAATATATCATGAAACCTAACTTCATTTACTAAGAGAAAATAAATATGTTATTAATTTATTCAAATTAAGTAATATATTCGTAGGAATGTAAAATATTCAATTTATACTTGCTGTAATAGGAGAAATAAAATTTACTGTCATTTTTACGATATATATCCTTCACAAACTTAAAATAATTATGTTATACAGCAAAAATTATATATCAGTTAATTTACTTAGAATCAAAATAGTTTTCAGTATGATTCCATTTCTTTTTTTGAGTATGTAACACTTCTGCTATTTAACCAATTAATCTTGCATTGAATCACAACACAAATAACCTTTACTGAATATGCTAATTTAATGAATAGTCAATTTAATGAATAGTATTAATTATTTTTCAACAATGTCCAAATAAGTTTATTTAAGATTGTTTTAAACCTTTCTAACATTGCTTTAAATATTATTTTAAACGTTAAAACCAGACAGTTATTTGCGATTGTAGCTCAGAACATAAATTGTAATTTAATTAATGGATATTGCACTTTTTATTCTCAGGGGCACATCTTCAGTATATATGATCCCCGGACGACCACAGAATCTTTGCCCTCAGTACTTTTTCTTCTGTATAGTTTCCTTTCCATTGCAGAGACTTCATTGGTATCGTAGCAGATTGTTACCTCTAATTATCTTCCTGCATATGATTTTAAACATTACAAATTGTTTGGAGTAGCTTGGCAAACTTTGTCCCTTGTGCCCTGAAACACCAACCATCTACAACTAGGCAATCAATCAAGGATTTTCTCTATCAAAATAATACCTCAATGTATGCAAGACATGAAAAAAATATTAAAATGAATTCATTTTTAATATAATCTAAAATATGGATATTAGATAAGACAGCACTATTTGAACTCAATCACATTTAACGAATATTAATAAATTAATAGTTTAGTAATCTTTCAATAAATTCATGCACTTCAATTCAAAACTTAATTAAAAACATTTCCGTTTGAATAATAAAAAGAAAACCATAGAGCCCACATTATATACAAGAGACACATAAACCTAACACAACGCGAAAATCAAATCAAATATTTACTCAAACTGCATTTAAAGCCGTTCCCAACTATTTCGTCCCAAACATTCACATCCATATCAATCACACTTTTCACATGCGATATTCACGTTTGAATAATTCATTCCCCACCCAACCCAAACCAAATCCCCGCACCAGAGCCTTATCTAACACTGCAGTGAAGCCAGCCATGGCTAACAGGTGTAATCATGGCCAATAGCGAAAACTTTTTTTCCCCCATCCTTCCTCCTAGCTACTGCAGTAATATAACGAGCATATTCTCCAATTTAGCACACTGGGGTGGGAATGGCTGGGTTCCAGTAAAAACGCTATTCCCTTAAGGGAGTAGACGGAGTGGAGGGAAAATATTACTGGTGCCCGATCAATTCGATTAGTAGGTACTAACGAGCGGCTATTTATTTGCCCTGTGGTCCCTGAAGGCCCCTTTCCTTCGATACATCTTAGCTCAGCTTGTTTGGGTAGGCGAAGAAAAAAAAAAGAATATATTTATATGTGTGTGTGGGTCCTACCATCCTTTCCTCAGTTATCTCCATTTTTATGTCTGTGGTAGCAAATAAAGGTTTTATTTTTCAAGCTCTTATAATTACAGGTAATTTTTGGGTTAAGGTTGGAATATTTCTGGGTTATGTTTAATCTGAATGTTGTCTCTATGGAATTGACTTCCAATTTTATGTTGGACACTAAGGCATCTTTTTGGCGTATGTCTCTTTGGAATGTGCATTAAGAAAAGAGAGAAATATTACGGATTATTATTATATTATTTAATATGGGGGTGAATAATAGTTCCTTGTTTAGATTTTATTGAGATTGCATACAATAGTAAAATAGTTTATATTCAATGGCAAGAAATAATGATATTAATAATACTGAATTCTTGTGAATGTAAATTTGCACCTTATTTTTTCGTCTCTGGACAACAATGAAGGGTTTTTTAAAGCTACCATAATCATAGAAAACGTTTGGGTTGTGATTGGAATATTTCTGGAGTATATTTACTATGGACGGTGTGTCTGTGGAATTGGTTTCCATTTTTATGTTGGATTCTAATGCACCTTCTTGGAAATTGGATTAAGAAGAGATGAAAACAGTATATTATAGTATTATGGCTGTCCAGAAATACGGGGGTGAATAATATAGTTTATGGTTTAGATTTTATTGAGATTTATTACAAACTATTTTACTTTTGTATGCAAAGACCAGAATTAATGCTATTAAAAATAATGAATTCAAGTTCATAATAAAAATGTTCATCTTTAGTTATCGTTATTTTTCCGCCTATAGATAGCCAAGAAGAGTTTGTTTCTTTTGATGCTACCATAATTAAAGATATCTTTTGGGTTAAGTTTGGAATATTTCTGGATTATGTGTACTCTCGTCATTTTGAATGTGACTTCCAATTTATGTTGAAAATTGATGCACCTTCTTGGAGTATATCTCTTTGGAAAGGGGATTAAGAAAAGAGGTTTGTGTTCAATATTACGGGTTTTTTTCAAAATATAGAGGTGAATAATATAGTTTCTTTGTTTAGATTTTTATTGAGATCAAATACAATAGTAAAATAATTTATATTAAATGGCAAGAAATAATGCTATTAAAAATATTGAATTCTCATTCATAAGGAAAGTGCTTATCATTATTTTTACATCAATAGACAGCAAAGAAGAGTTTGTTTCTTTTGATGCTACCATAATTACAGATATCTTTTGGTTAAGAGTGGAATATTTCTGAATTATGTTCACTCTGGACATTATGTCTGTGGAATTGGCTTCTAATTTTATGTTGGATACTGATATCCTTGCTATATTATATTCTTCGCGTATATCTCATTGGAAAGGAATACCATACCATATGCATCCCTTTTTATTAAGAGGGATGCATTTGGCTGTCTAGAATAGTATATTATTATGGCTTTTCCAGAAATACAGGGTTGAATAAAACAGTTTCTTGTTTAGAATTTATTAGGATTGCATACAATATGTGTATATTAAATGACCACAATTAATCTATTAAAAATATTGCATTCTCGTTCATAGTGAAAATGTTTAACTAAAGATAAACATATTCAGTATCACTATATTGTCTCTATTGTTACGTCTCTAAGCAACAAAGAAGGTTTGTTTACTTTGATGCTACCATAATTACAGATATCCTTTCGGTTAAGATTGAATATGTTTGGGATATGTTTAATCTGGACGTTGTTATGCGTAATTCGTTCTATTGCTATATTCTAATGGAATGTCTTGGTGTTTTAGACAAAAGGTCAAGAAAAAAAATGATTGTAATGTAATGAAATATTGTTTTTCCAGAAATGTGGGGATGTATAAAATAGTTTCTTGGTTAGATGATTCCATCAGGATTGCATAAAATAGATATAGTAAATAAAGATTATTATTATCTTAGAAATACTGAATTCCGGCCATTACTTCCATTTTTAGCCTATAGGTAATAAATAAGAGATCTATATGTATGAAGATTTTATTTTTGAGGCTTTCATTTTCCCACGTGGCTTTTAGTGGATATGGAAGGAAATATTTCTGTGTATTTTGTTTAGAGTATGGTCACCGCTGTTGGTAACTGTGATTGGTTATATTATTATGTTTGCTTTAAGTGTATATATTTTTCGAATGCAGGATCAGAATAAGGGGCCGTATTAAAATTAAATATAAATATTTTTTTATGAAATCAACTGATGATTTTAGATGTTTCTTATTTAATAGGTTATCATGAAATATATTAAATTGTGAAATATTTCTTGCATTAAATTAATGAGTATTAAGCAGTTGCACTGAAATTCATAACGTTGATGATGGCCGAGTGACTAGTGCTCTGACGCTCGGTATTCGTTCGGTTCGGCGCTCGGTTCGAATCCCGGCTGTGCCATGGTTGCTTGTAGTGGTTCGGAATCCACTTTAAACTGTAGGTCTCTGTCTCATATGATCGTAGAGAGTCACAAAACCCAATCAGACTTCTTCTCCCCAACATCATTCCCAAACTGTAAAGGTGCATCTCAGCTCTAGGCACAGTGATGTGGTGTGATGTAGTAGTAGTAGGTTGAGAACAGGACCTACGGTTTAAAGTGTATTCCTAATCATTACAAACATCCATGGCATTGCCGGGACTTGAACCCGAAAATTGTGGTACGAATGCGGCAGAGAGCTAGTCACTAGGGCCAATAGAATTGAAAACGTTGCTACCCTTGCAAAAGATAATTGTAGTTTAAATCTTAACAAGAATCTTATAATTTTCAACTAAAACAACATAGAGAGCTAAATATTCCAAAGGCCCACGTTAAAAAAACATAGAAAATGCTTGAATAGCCAGACTTCCTTGTGTGCCTAATGTTAAAATCCTGTCCAGTTTAAAATGATATTAATTTCTGGTGCGACAAACAATTATTCGTTAATAGAATGAAATTCAACAATTCGTTAATTTTAAAGAGCATTTTTAACCAAAAAGCTCTAATAGCATCTTCTTCATAAGCCATTCGAAAAGTTATTTTGGGGGTATGTATTCATATTCCTCCATTGGTCATGCAAAGAAAAAAAAAATACTCGGAAGAACGACTTCCAAGTAGCTGAATGTTGATCTGGGCTGTTTATCTTTCTTTCAGGATTTATATTAGAAGCGCGATGATTAGATTAAAATGAATAATGAATAATATATTTCTTCTCCTTCATTGGAGCAACAGCCCCCCTGTTGGATCAAGGCCGTCTGCCTATTGGAAGATTTCGAGACAAGAGATGTTTTCATTTTTACGGGTAAGATTGTCAGCCCTACGACTATATAAATCATATGAGAACAGGAATCATATGAAACCTATAATCATATGAGACCAGGACCTACGGTTTAAAAGTGGATTCTGAACCACTACCACCAAAACTCGAGCCCTGTGACACCGAGCGTCAGAGCGCTGTCATTCGACCGTCGGGCCACAGCGCAGTATGTTACCCTTGCAAAAAGGTAAATTGCGATGGAAATCTTAAATGATATCTTATAATATTCAACTGACCAAAACTATAAAGTTAAGTATTCCCAAGGCCCACGTTAAAAAACTTAGAAAAAGCCTAAATAGCCAAACGTCCTTATGTGCTAATATTATAATCCTGTACAGCTTAAAATATATTTCTTTCTTGTGCGACATACAATTATTCTTTAATAGAATGATTAGTTACGTAATCGATTTTATTATGCTTAATATTAAAAAGGAAATTAAGCAGATTTCAAAGAACATTTTATCATACATATCTTATGGCATCTTCGTCGATAAAAGTTATTTTGTAGTATGCATTTCAATTCCTTCACATTGTTTACACTCAGAAAAAAATAAAAGAAGAAGTAGTAGGAAGGAAAGACTTCCCAGTAGCTGAATGTTGAGCTGGGCTGTTTATCTTTCTTTAAGGATTTATATTAGAAGCTCGATGAGCAGAAAAAATTTCCAAAGAATAATTAATTCCTTCTTCTTCATTGGAGCAACAGCCCCATGTTGGATCAAGACAGTCTGCCTATTAGCAGATTTTGAGACAACAGATGTTTTCATTTTTACGGGTAGGATTGTCAGGCCTATGACTATATAAATCATATGAGAACAAGAATCATATGAGACTAGGTCCTACGGCTTAAAGTGGATTCTAAACCACTACAAACATCCATAACACCTCCAGAACTCCAACCCTGTGGCACCGGGCATCAGAGCGCTAGTCACTCGGTCATCAGGCCAAAGAGCATTATACTACCCTTGCAGAAAGATAATATTGCGATGGAAACTTTAAAAATAAATCTTATAATATATAATTGGCCAGACTGTTTTCCAGCTGCATTAGAAGAAAAAAAAAATTGACCAGAACTAGAGAGCTAATTATTCCAAAGGCCCACATTCAAAAACTTAGAAAACGCCTGATGTTAACGTCTCAATAGCCAGATGTTTTTGTATGCCTAATGTAAAAATTCTATTAGTTCTTGTGCGATAAACAATTATTCTTTAATAGAATGATTAATTACGTAGTTATTTTTATTATGCTTAGTATTAAAAAGCAAATTAAGCAGATTTCAAAGAATATTTTATCTTAACAGCTCTTATAGCAACTTCTTCAGTAAACCATTCTAAAAGTTATTTTGGAGTATGTAGTCCTATTCCTTCACATTGTTCATACAAAAAAAAAGAAAAAAGAAGTAGTCGGAAGAACGACTTGCAAGTAGCTGAATGTTGAGCTGGGCTGTTTATCTTTCTTTAAGGATTTATATTAGAAGCGCGATGAATAGAAAAATTTCCAAAATGAATAACGAAAAGGGAATAAAAGAAGAAACCCCCTCTGAAAACGATCCTCCCTCTTTCTGGCTGACGTCATCAAATCTGCACTTCATACTGTACACAAACATAAAAGTGAGGAGAAACGCTGCAGGGGTTGCTTTCGCAGGCGAGTTACCCATCAAGACATATATTTATATCCTTTTCTATAGATGGAATGTTCTTCAAAAATGGAAATACTTTTTCATTTTATTTCCAGCTGACGTTTAAATAAAAGAAGTGGTGGAAGAAAAAAAAAAAAAGGTGCTTTCACTTTTTTGTACAGTTCCTTTCTTTTTTAGTTTTTTCTGCTTCATTCAGTTCTGCCTGAGGGCTTGAAGACCAGGTTGTATGCGTGAAAAGGCTTTTTGGATTTTAAGGTCCTTTATTTGATCATGGGACTGCAGGTGGGGTGAGTAATTTATGCATTTGATGGAGTTCCCGCGTTCGGGGAGTTACCGGAAGTAATAAATTACTCAGCGTTTTGTTTGTTTTTCTGAGCAATTTTATAACACACGTCGCCCGCCGGTTGGGCATTCGTTTCAATCAATGGAGTTCGAGACGGCATTTTTTTTTTGGAAAGCAGTTATTTTAAAAAGAATTGATTTAAAAGCTTTTTATGCAGTAAATATATGGATGGAAAAAAAGGATATCGTTTCCGTAAAAACATCTTAGTTTATTAATGGGTCGTTTAAAAGATATATGTTTCGAAACTTTTTGGAATTTAGAGGTAGTAGCTAAAAAAAAATCTCAAATAATTCCACAATTTTATACTTTCTCTTTTTTTTACTACACACTATTTTCAAATAGAGTGTGTAGTCCATAAATTCCAAGTTTATCTCGAAGATTTTATTGATGGCAATATTCTAAAATGTAGTTAAAAATAGTATGAAATACAAATGACTTTTTCCATTAAAGCAACATCTTAGTTTATTAGAGTGTCGTTTAAGAAATATATGTTTGGAATTTAAAAATTTATTAACTAAAAAAATCTGAACTAATTTCACAATTTTTTTTTACTATATTTTAAAAGAGTTTGTAGTCCTAAATTTCAAAAATTGATCTGAAGTTTCACTGACGGTAATATTCTAAAATGTAGTTAAGAAATAGTATTAGTAATAAGGAACTGTAAAGATTTCCTCTTCAAATAAAGAAAATGGGTTTATTTTATATTCATTTTTTAAAAGTTGGCAACACTTACATAAAAAGTATCTTTTATCGTGTAGGAGCTATTTATTATTATTACTTTTTTTCAATCTGATATTTATGGTAATGTTCTAAAAGTTAAGATACAGTCAAATTGACAACAAAAATGTCTTTTATTTAAAAATCACATTTTTCTTCTTCTTTATAAAAAAGTTTTTTATTTCAATCAGACAACCTCTACATAAATTATACCTGTTGTTTTATATAACCTATGACAGTTTTCCAGAAATAACGGAATATTTATAATAACATATAAATATATTAACGGAATATATATATAAACAAATATCTCTAATAACATAAATTGAATAAAGTTCGCGACGCCATTTTTTTCGGCGGGGGAGAAAAAGCAGTTATTTTTTTAAAGAGGGTGATTTAAAAGCTTTTTATGCAGTAAATATATGGATGGAAAAAAATAGGATATCGTTTCCATTAAAAACATCTTAGTTTATTAATGGGTCGTTTAAGAAGATATATGTATGGAACCATTTGGAATTTAGAGGTAGTAACTAAAAAGAAATCTCAAATAATTCTACAAAATAATTTTTTTCTTTGCTATATTTAAAATAATTTTTTTTTTTTTCTTTGCTATATTTTAAAATTAATTAACTGTCTTTTTGCTATTATTATATTCCATAAATTTCAAGGTTTATCTCGAGATTTTATTGAGGGTAATATCTAAAATGTAGTTAGAAATGGTATTAAATATCAATGGATTTAACAATCCAGATTTCCTCTTCAATTAAAAAAATGGTTTTCCTTAAAATGATATTTATGGGAGTATTCAAAAAAAAAAATTTAGATCCAGTCAAATTGATGATAATTGTTGATAATTAAAAAATACTTTTTTCTACTTCAGAAGAAATTGGCTTTTTTAATTTTAATAATACAACTTCTACATCAATTATATCTGCTATTTTTACACAATTTTTAAAATAGTATTTATGAATCTTTTATTTTTTTTTTAGAAATAACAATGTTCATTTTACAGAAATGTAAAATATGCGTTTAAATATCTCGCGGCTGAAATATAAATAAAAAAACTATATAATGCTACATTAACTTACATTCATACATAACATATACAAAAAAAATGACAGTGTGAATTGTGAATTGATAATAAAAGTAATAATCTATTTGAAGATTTTTATGGTACCCCCAAAATTAAAGTCACTAATTATTATTGAATTAATACGTTTTTATGCTAATATTGGGTATATAAAACCCATAACACAAAACAATGATAATGTTTTTAAAAATAAATATTATTTTTATTCTAAAAATACAATTACCTATTACTATCAAAATAAACGAATATAGATGGAAAAGTACTTCTTTTTTTTTTACATTACGCAAATAAAATTAAAAAATATAACAGTATTTAAATACTTATTTAAGAGGTTTTTAATATAAAATGCTGTTACGGGTATTAAAATATTGAATTAGAATTTTCAATTAGATTATCAATTAGAACAATTAAGATAGATTAGATTATTGTTAGAATATTTAAGACTTAGCTTTATAATACAGCAATGAATAATTAGGAAATGAATGTTAAAAGCACAATAGCTTTATCAGAAACGATTTCCTCTAGTAGGATGTAGGTCACTTAATTAAAATTATACTCGTATATTATTCCAGTATGACTGTGTGCCTAACATTAATAACGTTTAATAATAGAACACCATATTTCAGTCATGTTATGAATAGGCTGCATTATTCTGAGCATAATTACAATTTAATTTATGTAAATTAATACTTTCTTTTGATATTAGTTTTCTATAAATAATTTTTTGAAACAAATATTAAATATTAAATCAACATGATATAATATTATTAGGAGTAACTGTAATTGTATATACATAAATGCATTTATTTCGGAATTAAAAATGATATAAACTTTATTTTATATCGGGTTTTTTTCTAATGCAGCTGGCAAACACTTAGACAGTTGTCTTTTATGTCTTAAGGCAGGTGCTGCACCGACGTTACTCACATAGCACTACCCAGGAGGTCCGTGTAGCTTGAAGATAAGCTGCTGACGCTGAGTAACAATACCCCTGCAACGCACTGCGATCCTATTAGATCGGTACCTACTATTTAAAGTGGATTCCGAAAGTAGGGAGATTAAAAGATTAAAGTGGAGCCACTACAAACATACATTGCTCCGTCGGGACTCGAACCCGAAACCTGTAGCACCGAGCGCCACAGCGCTAGCCAATCAGCCATCAGGCCCTTATAGTTTATTATAAAGTTAAATTAATTAAAGTCAATTAAGGTAAATTATCCATTAGACAAAATTCAATTATTGCGATGTCTAAATAGTTGTGTCGATATTACATTTTAGATGATTAAATATTATATATCATTCGGTATGATTGTGTGTCTAATATTAATAACGTTTAATAATATAACCCCATATTTCAGTCCTGTTATGAGTAGCCTGAATTATGCAGACAACAATTACAATTTCATTTATGTAAATTAATACTTTCTTTAGATATTTGTTTCCAATAAATTATTTTTTGTAACAAATATTTCATCAACATGATATAATACTATTAGGAATAACTGTAATTGTATGTACTTAAATGTATGTATTTCGGAATTAAAAATGGTATACATTTTATTTTGTTATCGTTTATTATTTTTTTCTAATGCAGCTGGCAAACACTTAGACAGTTGTCTTTTATGGCTTAAAGCAAGCGCCGCACCAAAGTTACTCACTTAGCACTACGCGAATAGTGCGTGTAGCTTGAAGATAAGCTTCGGACGTGGAGTAACAATACCTTCACAACGCTCTACGATCCTATTAAACCGGGACTACGGTTTAAAACAGATTCCAAGCCACTAAAAATATCCATGGCACCGCCGGGACTCGAAACATGGGGTAAAGAGCTCCACAGCGCTAGCCAATCGGCAATCAGGTCCTGATAGTTTATTAAAAAGTTGAATTAATTAAAGTAAGTTAAGGTAAATTGTCTATAGACAAAATTCAATTATTGAGAATGTCTAAATAATTGAGTCGATATTACATTTCAGATGATTAAATATTATATATCATTCGGTAAGATTGTGTGTCTAATATTAATAACGTTTAATAATAGAACACTGAGTAGAATTATAATCTCATTTATGTAAATTAATACTTTCTTTTGATATTGTTTTTCAATAAATTATTTTGTGAAACAAATATTAAATTGGCATGATATAAATACTATTAGGAGTAACTGTAATTGTATGTACTTAAATATATGTATTTCGGAATTAAAATATAAATAAATCTTATTTTTAATGTTTTATTGTTTATATAAAGTTAAATTAATTAAAGTCAATTTAGGTAAATTATCCATGACTAAATTGAATGATTGCGATGTCTAAATAATTGAGCCGATATTACATTTTAGTACATTAAATATTATATATCATTCGGTATGTTTGTGTGCCTAGCATTAATAATGTTTAATAATAGAACATCATATTTCAATTCCGTTATGAGCAACCTGAATTACGCTAAGCACAATTACAATTTCATTTATGCAAATTAATACTTTCTTTGGATATTGGTTTTCAATAATTTGCGTTTTGAAACAAATATTAAATCAAAATGATACTATTAGGAGTAACTGTAATTGTAAAACGATTGATAATTATGATTATCAATCGTTTTACCGGTGAATTTTCAAGAATGCATTCCATTTCCTATATAAAATACTTCGTTAAATTAAATAAAACTTTTACAAGAAAAACCAAGATATTTCAAATATAGGCTAGTAAAATATTATTCTTATAAAAACAGGCAAAACGTATTGGTTTACTTGTCCAAACTTGGTTTTCTTCCTCAGTTAAGGTAATAGATAAAATATTATTGTAAACCGTCCACTGAAATACAGAAAATAGTTCAATATTTTCCAAAATTGCTGACTCTAGAAATAATTCTTTGTATTGTATAGTATTTCTATTGAAACATTTCAGAACGTAAATATTAAATTTACATCAATATAGAACAAATCGTTTCTTTTAGTTGGAGTAGGAAACTTTTTCTATTCCATTACTTATATATATAAAAAAGAACAGTAGTATGAAAGTAAAAACTACCTTGCTTTTTAGGAGTGGCGTTATTTATTTCATTGTATTTCGCAGAATATCGCCAGCGGTGTAGTTTGGAAGCGAAACCTTCTAAACGAGCAAAAGTTTGACTGTGGAATAGAAATTATTCCCTTGCTACAAGTGTTGAAATCAGGAATAAAATAGAATTTCCCTTCTTTCGCTCCCGAAACAAAAGTCGGAACGAAAATTTCACTCTTTTCGGCCCTCGTGTTTTTCATTCTTCTTCTTTTATTTTTTATTTTTTTATTCTTGTTTCTTTTTCACTTAGTATTATTCACGAACGTCAAGGGTTGGAGTAAATCTTCCTTCTCATGGGGAATTATTCTCACGAAATCTAACGAATTTCGCAAGCTTTTCAATGATGTTCTTTATTGCAGAGACGAAAATGGTGGCAAATTGGGATTTGAGTTAGAATTTGGCTCGTCGTCTCCAAATGATAAAGATTCTCGATTTGAGAATATTCTGTTAACGAATATAACCTGAAAGGATTTCCGAGATCTCGAGAGAGAATTTTAAAAGACTGTTTAAGCCGCGGAGTGCAAATGAGCCTAAATAGTGTCTAATTTTGCGATCAATAAAGACGAAGTCCTTGTCGAGATGTTATCTCTATTTTAACATCGATGGTTATGTCTTTGTTTGGCATTTTAATTCTTCTAAAGTCATCAACTGTTTAGCCAAGAATATTCTTAATGTTTTTTTATTATTATTTCCAAATCTCAGGCCACAATAAGCAATGAAATAAAAAGAACACAAGGAATATGAAAAAAACAAAAAAACAATTAGAATCGAAGGAAATCACATAGTGACAGGTTTATCCCACACTCAGTAACGACCATGCACAGTAGAGGAAACCTCGTGCAAGGCAGATAGGAAGGTGGGATGAATCCATATTCTCTACAAGATTGCAGAGCATGCCTTTTGGGTTTGCAAATATTTTCATTCGGAAATGATGATTGATGAAACATATATTCTTATTGTAAAATACAGAAAAAAAGCAAACGATTTAGCATACTTAATAAAATAAGTAACAAAGTAAATGGTAAAATATTCTTACGAAATCTAACGAATTTTCCAAGCTTTTCAGTTATGTTCTTTATTGCGAGTCGAAAATGGTGGCAAATTGGGATTTGAGTTAGAATTTGACTCCCACAGAACAGTTTTGAATGTGCGGATCGCTGGCGCCAGATGACAAAGATTCTTGATTTGAGAATATTCAGTTAACGAATATAACCTGAAAGGATTTCTGAAATTGTCGAGATCTCAAGAGAGAATTTTAAAGGACTGTTTAAGCAGTGGCGTGCAAATGTGCCTAAATAGAGTCTAATTTTGCAATGAATAGCGACGAATTCCTTGATGAGAAGTTATCTTATTTTAACGTCTACTACTGTGTCCAAAAAGTAAGACCAATTTTCAATTTAAAATTCCCGAGGCTTATGGAATTTCAATTTTTTTTCTTGTTTAGGTTGCTGGCACTATCCTTGACATCTGTGTGAAATTTGACCAAAATATTCATTAGTGTTTGAGTTACGATTGGCTAAATAATTAACTTGGTTTCCATTTAATATTTTTGTGTGTGTGTGTGTGTTTTATGTAACAATTCTTTTAAAAAGTGTCAATTGCATTTAAAAAGTTTAGTTTTTTAATGATGTATTAATTAATTCGTATCAATTTATAGCATTTTTAATTAAAATTACTTAATAAATCGGCTTAATCAGATATGCAAATGTGTGAATTATTATATTACAAATTTTTTAGATTTCATTATTTCTTTCGCGTTTTTGTCATTTTATTATATAAATAGCCATTATATTAATATATTAATTATTTTATTCATCATTTAATTACTACATAATTTGGCATCGTTAATATCACTACTTAAACACAGAAAGCTGTAATATTTCAATGCAATGCCCGTGAAAACAACAACATGAATTGTCGATAAGTATACAAAAGTTATTTTGTGTTTGTATAATAGTCCATAAACATGTATTTCTAAATGTCAAGAAATTACAGAAAAGGATATTTTTAGGTTTAAATTTTAAATAACTTTCTATCATGCAATGCATGCATGTTCCGATCTTTTTTTTTTAACAAAGCGTTTTGTATGAATTTATTTGTGACACACCCTTGCTTTTGTTACACCTGAAACGCGTGAGAAATTCTACTCTTTGTTTTCTAACTTGATTAGCTACTGTTTAGACAGATTTCTTGAAATGAATAGTTACAGTTTTACTGACAAATTAATTTTAACTATTTTTAAAGAATACAAATAGCTAAAATATACGTATTTAATATTCAGAACGTAACTTAATTACCGCAGAAACCACTCCCTTTTCAGGTACTGGAACTTAATCCCCTAGTACAGCTCTAGTTTCTTAAATTTCAAGCTTGAAATAGTTTATCGAAAATACGGGGTTATAAACATTATTAATGATTTTAAACATATGTGTAATGAGAATGTATGAGTTTTAAACGTATGTGTAAAAAGAAGTGTTTATAAATTAAAATTTATGGATTAGGCAATTTATTAGGGATTTTATTATTAAATATCAGAGATTTGTTTTATTAAATTAACTAATTCTTTATTAAGTTAGGGATTTTTTTAAAATTAAGTTACGATTCTTTCTTTAATTAGCAATTTTTTTATAAGTTAGGGAATTTTTCAATAATTGGAAATTTTTTATTAAGTTATGGATATATGGATATTTTCAAGTTAGGGATTTTTTAATTATATCAGGGATTTTTTTATTAAGTTAGGGACTTTTTTATTAATTAGGGATTTTTTATTAAGTTAGGGGTATTTTCATGTTAGGGATTTCTTTATTATTTTTGCAATTATAAATTTTTTTTAAAAAATTATAAACGATATTTTATTAAGTAAATAAATGAATTCATATATTAAGGCATCAAATTATCATTCATATATACATAATCAAAATGTTTACGTACATATATGTAACAATACATTTAACTTTTTAAAAAAATTCATTTATAATTTAGAGTTCTATGGTACATATTAATAACCTATATATTTGTATATACGGTATTAATATGTGCCATAGAACTCTTAATTACAAAAGTATTTCATTAAGAAATAGAACGTATTTATCAATTAAAATGTTATGGCATTAAAATAGAAGCATTTGAGTTATCAGTTGACAGGCATTATTCAACTATTGACAATTACATTCTATTTCACTCAAACATTATTCTACTAAGATTGAGGATTCTTTGGCAATAAGCCAGCAAGATACAGCTGAAAGGTTTTTGACAGGAAACAGCTGTACTTCGCTTTATTAATGTACCATTTTAACAGCTTAAATAGTCAATGTATTTCTAATAACATTTATTAATGGATATTTTATGGAATATAAATATGAATATTTATGATTAAAAGGATGTTTACACGCCTCTGAATTTTACACCTCTGCATATTTATTAACAGTTAATTTTAAGACAACGTGCAAATAATATATTATGTAATTTAGTTAATGTTAATTCAGTGTTTTATTAACATTATTTATCAATGTATTTCCACATTTTTAACTTAAAATGCCAATGAAAGGTTGCTTAATATAAAAGAAAATGAATTTGTAAAACGCAATTAAGATTTCGAGAAGAATTTACAGATGATAATTAAAAGAATTCCTATAAATAAAATGTTAAAAGAAAGACTAAAAGATGTATTTATGCATAATTTATCGTATTTTGAGTGAACAACTTTTTAAAGCCTTTTAATTTTAATTACATGTGTACTTAGTGTTTTAACAAGTGCACTTATATAATAATTAGTTAACAATATAGAAATTGTAGTCAATAGTAAGCCAAAAATTAGCTATTTAAATCAAACTTTAAAATGGTTCTTATCATTATAAACTTACTCTAAAAAATTTTAGGAAAAAAATTATATTTTAAGTGATAAATATGTGAATAAAGAAATACTATATACTAAAACTGATAGTCTCCAATATTTTCATCTTCATGTCTTTAAACGATTCAATAAACGTATTCATCCGAAATTGCTCTTTAGGAATCATTTGAAATGCCTCCAAGGTACTTCAACATCCTCCCAGAACAGACTCACATTTAAACACAATCACTTAATCAATCTAATTTTATGCACTCCCTTCTGTCAATAAAACTCCAAAACAAAGCAACGGGAGACGAATGATAAGCACAAGATTTGCTTTTGAATCAATACAATCCCTGAAAACATTCCATTTTTGAACAATTTATAAGCATATAAAAAGATCTTAAAGTTATGTATATTATCACCCAAATTGAAGGATCATATATTTTACCTTCAATGAACTAGCTATAACATTCAAACTTGGCCATTCATAAGCTTTTTAAATATGAAAATTAATTTGATATAAAACTGATAATCTCCAATATTTCCAACTGCATGTCTTTAAATGATTCAACAAACATACTCTTCAGGGGGACCATTTGAAATACCTCCAAGTGCTTCAACAGAAAGACTCCATTTAAACACAATCACTTACTTGATCGTTCTAATTTTGCACACTCTCCTTTCAATAAAACTCCAAAACTAACAATGAGGCCGAGGTGATAAGCACAATATTTGCTTTTGAATCAATACAATCTCTGTAAACATTTCATTGTCAACAATTCACAAAGTTTTTAAAATTATGTACATTACAATCGAAAATGAAGCACCATATATTTTCCTTCAATAAACTAGCTATAATACTCAAACTTTATCATTCATAAGCTTTTTAAATAGTAATTAATTAATTTTATATAGAAGCATTTAAAACTAATACAAACTCAATATTTTCAACTGCATGTCTTTAAATGATTCAATAAACATTCAAATGTCTCTCCAAGGGAACCATTCGAAATGCCTCCAAGGTACTTCAACAGAAAGACTCCATTTAAACACAATCACTTACTCGATCGTTCTAATTTTATACACTCCCCCCTGTCAATAAAACTTCCAAAAGCAAACAAGCAACGAGAGAACCGATGATAAACACGAGAGCTCTCTTTTGAATCACTACCATCTCAAAACATTCCGCCGACAACAGACCAGAAGCAAAGGCAAACTTTTCCAACTGGCGTATATTACGGAACGGATGTCACGCAAATGAAGCTCTCTAAATTAAACTCTTGCTTCCAGAAGAGACAAGAATTCATTAAAGTGTGTGTCACAAAACGGAAAATCAATATGCGTCAACCTAAAGTGTTTCAAGAATCCCCCCTGATTTATAGCCTTAATTCGAAACGTAGAAACTAAATAATTATTCCGTTGGATTAATTGATGTGGGGTTGCAAGAACTTCTGTTCCAAGTCTCGAAGATCGCTGTTCAGAAAGGGTGGAGGTGATAACTGAACAACTATATTTCTCCTAGGAGAAGATTGATTAACATGTGTTCCCCGAACAACTAATGATCCGCCAGAAATTTAGTGTGAAACTATATTTATCAACTTGAAGCACTTAAAAACTTGTTTATTTAGTTGGAATCAAAATATATATGCTAAAGATAATGTTTAAGTAAAGTAACGTTTTGAAAAACAAAAATAAATAAATAAATAAAGGTAACAAATTTTCAATAAGGTGGGTAATTTTTCCTGGAATTTAAAATTATTTTACACAAATGCAAAAAAAAATTGAATCATTCGCATAAGAGCCATTTGTTTTTTGATGTAAATTTTAGATTTATGGAAAAATTATCAATAATGGTTTTTAATTAGATGCATGTATAAGTCTTTTATTATAGCGAAAATATTGCCATACAATATTTCATCTGTCAAAAATGCTGTATATATATCTAGAACTTTTTGAATTATTTGCCTCGTGAACTATTTACCACTCCACTTAACTGTAACCATACTTCGGTGTAAGAATTTTTCTGCCTGGACTTTATAACTTCATTAGTCGCTGGTTTTTTGTGTCTTTTTTTCTATTAATTTTGTTTGTCATACAGTCATTGTAATGTGTACATAAAAGTATTGTAAATATATTTGAATCAACTCTCTACTTCTCGTCCATTTGGATATATCATTCTTACAGTTCGTTTCGCAAGAAAGGTAAGAGAAATTTTGTGTGAAATTTTCTAGTTTGGTGGATTGTTTTGGAGGTAAAATCATCATTTCAGTTTTTCCAGGTATTATTAGTTAATTCAAACATATAAATAAAGCAATTTTAAACTTTCAACTCATAAATAAATTTCCAAAATGCTCTGCAATCTGGGAGAGGACATGGATTCATTCCGCCTGTCTGTCTGCCCTGCACTTGTTTCATCTACTGTTTAGGGTCGTTACTTTGAGGCTGGGCCCCCTTATGGGTTAAACATGTCACTATGTGATTTCATTCGTTTCTCGTGTTTTTTTTTTTCTTTATATCTTTTGTATTCTTTTTTATTTTATTGCTTATTGTAGCCAGTCATTGGAAATAAAAAAAATTATAAATAAATAGTTTCACAACGTACAGCAAGCAGCTTTATATCTAGTTAAACTATAATATAATAACACATAATAAATTTATGTAAATATATTTATTCTCATTGTAAGCATTATAATATGATATAATTATCTATACTGTCATTAAAATCTATGTCTAATTTAAATATATTTTTATCCTCAATGATTCACCTTTAAATATGGTGTTTTAATATGAAAAACTAGTGATGCAGTACTTATCATTAGTCATTGTGTAGTACTATATATACTTTATCCTCATGGTTCACCTTCAAAGATGGTGGTTTAATATGAAAACTAGTCATCTAGTACTTATCATTAGTCACTGTCTAGTACTGTCATTGTCTTCTATCTAGTACTTACATCTAGCCATTTTTATTTTCATTTACTTAAAGATTTGAACACAAACTCATTTAATATGCTCTTAGCTCTTATTGTAACGAAAGATTATTTATTCTAGCTTAAAAATATATTCAAGATAAAACTGGTATTCTTTTAAAACTAATTGAAAAATTGATGTGAAATAACGTGCTAAAGGTGAGAAAGGCAAGAAGTTAAGTACACTTTTTTCTCTCCTTAAAACAAAATATATTTATACTCAAGAAAATAAGTAAAGAAAAAAAAGTTGTTTTATCCCTCCTACTGAAATTACTTCTCTCTGCCTCATCTTAAAGCATACGTTGCTAATAACATAAACAATGTCCTGGAGTAAATTAGTTTTATATATCCCCATCCATAAAAAGTGCCCTGTGTTCACATTTCTGAAATGATATTTTTCTTATGCATTGGATTATCATAATCTTCTCGACATTTTCCCGTTCAATAGCTGTTTTTGTTGCCTTTTCTTCCCCCTTCTATTATGTTAGAGTGACATGTTAGGATGGAAAATAAAACAAGCAAAAAAGTCCTCTACCGACTGCATCGCACTCATCAATTACTATTTTCTCAGCGTTAGTTATTCCAGCAGACAAGATGGTGGGGATAGACTTGTTTTATCAATTAGCTGCCTTTCTTGCCCGCTTTTATTAAAGCTAGTCTTTTAGTAGCTGATCTCATGAACACCGGAATTAATTATTTGATTATTATTATTTATATTACATATGTAACTTTTACACAAGTAATATAAACATTAAACTTACAATAAATAACATATACAAATAAACAAAAAAGTTTTCATATATCTAGTCAATGGCAGAAACTCTGCAGTGGTTGCAATTTATTTTGTTTACAGATTAACAGAAGATATAAAAAACTGCATGGTATGCTACGCTACAAAACATTATTTATTACATTGATATTAGCAGATGTTAATATGTAATGGATCCAAAATATTTGATTTAATTTGGAATCTTTATACTTTCATTTCTGTTTCCTTATTTTGAAACAAAATTATGTTTGGTACTTTAACTGTAACATAAATTATGTTAAAAACATTCTTATTCATTCAATGCTAGAAACCCTGAAATGGTGGTAGATCTTTTTCTTACAGATTAGCAGAAGTTATCAAAAACTACATGGTATGCTGTACTACAAAACCTTATTTTAAATGATTTCGAAAGGAAAGTTGCAATAATGTTAGCGTATGATGATTTGTAACGGATCCTTAATATTTTAGTTATATTGAAATATCCATGCTTTCATTTCTATTTCCTTATTTTAAAACAAAAATGAGTCTGTTACCAAAACTGGGACGTAAATGATGTAAAAACATTTATTTCCATTTGGTTTCACAAAACAATAAAAATTAAAAAAAATATTGACAGTTTTGTCAAGTTCATTGATTTATATTGCAGCTAGCAACTTGATGTATTGAAACATATCTACTATTATTACAAAAAAAATAATAATTAACAACAATCGTAATATATCACATAACAGGAAATTTTTATTAATAATAAATAATTTTTTATAATTTTTATTAATCTTCCTTTGAATTATAGATGTATGCTTTGTTAAAATAAAGTGAAAGTAAGTTACAAAAAATGTCTTTATTTTAACAAATGTTTTTCACTGATTACTGGAATTCAAAATTAGAATAAATTAATTTTTATAATGATATCTTTTTTAATAAAGCATTTTTTTATTTTTTTTAATATAAATTTATTTTATCTATAAGAAAATATATTAAATCATATATATTAAACATAATAATATATTTATTAACATTTATTTTATTTTATTTTCATATAATTTTATTGATTTCTCTTGCAGTTAGCAACTTGATGTGTTGAAACATGTCTCCTGTTTTTATAATAAAAAAAATAATAACTAACGACAATTATTGGAAATCACGCTACAGGAAATTATTACTAATAATAAATCTTTCATTAAATTACAAATGCATACTTTGTTAAAATAAATTGATAAATTGAAAGTAATCTTAAATAAATTATGCTATTGTAGTAAACGTTTAAAACTGATTGATTATAGTTTTTTTATAAAACATTTTTTTAATGTTTTTCGTATATTTTTTATTATATTGCATATAATAAAATATAATAAGTAATATATAATAAAATAATATATTTAATGGCATATTATAATATAATAATATATTTATTATATATTATTATATTATATTTAATTTTATTTTTTTTATATAAATACTCATTATTTAATTTTATATAAAATTTTTTAATATACTTTTAAAAAATAATTTTTTATAGAAAACTATGATTCTAATAAAAATGTATTTTTATAATTAATGCATACAATTTATCACATTTGTAAAAAATCTTCATGATAGACAAATGGAGAAATAAATTTAAACCACCGAAAATAAACGTTGAGTAATTATGTAAAGCAGATTTAACGCAAAAGTGTGCAAAAAGACGAAATGGTAGGAAGATTATGTCCTTACTTTATATTAGAACATAATTAATGAACTTTAGTATAAAATTTATTCAGTTAAAAACTGATTATAGATGGGAAATGATTATAGATATAGAAAAAAAAAATTAAATAAACCCTGAATATAATTATTCTTAAATTTATAATATTAGGAAAACATAGACGAAAATAAATTTGATTAAATATACTCAAAGATAAGAAAGATAAATATTCATAGGAGCTTCCTTATACAGACATAAATTAGAAAACAAAAAATACCGAATTTACCGAGGAAAGCAATTATTGGGATTAAATTTTCCCACAAATTTAAAATTAAATTTGAAAGGCTAGACGAAATATCGTATTTTTCAAATACATAGCAAAAAAAAGTTAGTGTTTATTAAAATAATTTTTTTATCTCTAAATCGGAAATAGATTAATGTATATAAGTTACACCATATTTTAAAATAGTTTATAATGGTGAATAATTGTCATACTTTAAATGTTAGCTTACATATTACTTGATTAATTTTAGAAAGAGCTGTTATTTTAAAACTCTGACTATAAATGGACACAAAAATCGATTAAAAATGTGCATTTACTTTTTAAGAATTTATTTTATTCTTAGTAATAAATGATATTAAAATATTCATTAAACAAATTTGAATAGAAAGTGATATTTTAAAAATGAATCTATTAATTCTCGGAAATGTGCTATTCATACTTTCAAAGCAATTAATAATCTTACAATAAATGATTTTAATGTTACTATTAATAAGTTCTTGAATTATTTTTATATAAGTATTTTAATAATAAAGAATGCTAATCATTCAAATCAGAAATAAAACTCACACACTCTTTTTAAAAGGTAGAAAAATATATCAAAATTAATTTACAATAAACTTTTTGGGTTAAGAAACAACATCGTTCAAAAACTGATTTTAAGCTATTATTTTTTAATGGAAAATGTACAACTAATTTATTAAAAGGGGAACAGTATTTTATTACTTCATTAAATGTATAGTTTTAAATACTATTTTTTTTCATCTTTTCTATAAAATTTATGTATTAATTGTGATTTTTTTTTAAATAATTCGTAAGAACGACCTGATGCCATATTGGCTAACGTTCTGGCCGTTGGTATCATAGGCTTCAGGTTCGAATCTTGACGGAGGTAAGAATGTTTTGAGTGGTTCGAATCAGCGTCCAAATGTAAGTCCCGGTCAAGAATTAGCCTAAAGTGTGCACAAAATGACCGTAGAGCTACAAACCAAGGAAGTGCGATAAATTACAATGATAATAATAATAATTACAGTGATTGTCAATATTCATCTATTTAATTTAAAGCAGTATGTGGATCAAGTCTAATTTTTTTATTCTTCTTCTTCATTGACGCAGCAGCCCCATGGTGGGTCAAGGCCATCTGCATTCTAGCAGATTTAGGGACAACATACGTTGTTTTTTTTTTTTTTTGAGGTAGGGTTGCCAACCCTACGCCCAATGCTTTAACGTCATATTAGAGCGAGACCTAAGGCTTAAAGCGGTTTCGAATCATTAAAACATCCATGGTACCACGGGGACTCGAACACTAAACTGTGGTACTGAGCTTCAGAACGTTTGTTACTTGCCGATCGTTGTTTGTTTCTATTTTACGCTCTAAGATAATTTTTTGCATTAGGGCTAATTAGACCGCGTCCGACAGTTTACAGTGGTTTCCGAACCACTCGCAAACAACAAACATCTGTGCCACAGCCAGGATTCACACCTGAAACCTGTGGTACCAAAGGCCACAGCGCTACCAAATTGGTCATCAGGCCACACACTTGCCGAGCAGACACAATTTTTTTATTACTACCTTAAAAAATTGTTTTTTAATCTAAAACAGTTTTTTGTTTTTGTTTTTCTAATCTAAAACATATCTTTTCTATATGTGACAAACAATGAAAAACTTTCGAAAATAAATTTCATGTTCTCCGTTCAGTCATTTATTCACTTATTAGAAGATGTAAAGCAGCACTTTAAATCTCAAAAATTAAAAGCCCCATTTTATGTAACGTATATGAAAACGAATTTGAATTTATAAACACATTTTAGAATTAGCATATAGAATACAATGAATTATAAATATACATATTCTTACGAAATTTTTTAACGTCTAAAATTCAGCCAGGGTTTTTTAAGAAATCTCTTTTCAAAAGCTAAGGAAGGTTTCGAGTCAAAACGACAGACTCCGTTCATCCGTTAACTGGAATAATAATGGGAGTCATAACTTCCCGACTTTCGAGAGACTGTGATGTAATAAAAAGACAAGATTTATCAGCGCATAAATTCGTAGTCGCACATTCTCTCCATGGGACTCGCAGTCTTATAGGGCGATAAATCCATTTCGGCGACTGTCTATACCATTCTTTATTCAACATCTGTATAAATTTTGGTTACGTCCGAAATTCCCCGGGCAAGTTAATTAGACGGGGTGAAGGTTTGTGGACTCGGGGTTTATTTGGGTCCGCTTATTTTAAATTTAAACACACTTTGAGCATATTTATAGGCAGAAGCTCAGTTTGTTAAGAGTGGACTGTTACCCACCATCATAGATGCGACATTGACTTTTTGGGAATATGCAAATGGTTTACAGCTAGACTTGAGTGGATTGTTTTGTTTGAAAATGAAGAAAAATATATCGGATAAATTCTTGCTCAATTTGATAAGTGCATTATAAAAAAGTAATAACTCAATAAATCATTTTGTTTTGTTTTTGTAATGAAATTTATTTCTAGTTGAAGTCATGGAAATTCAATTGTCTTGGGTTTTATTTATTTATTTTAAAAACCTAATACAATAGTCAATACAACATTTCTATTAAGAATATGTAATCTCTTTCAGGATTATAATTGAAAAGTTAACTGTTATAGCTATTAAAAGATAATATTTGCTATAGCTATTAATTGATAATATTTGCTATAGCTATTAATTGATAATATTTGCTATAGCTATTAATTGATAATTGTTATACTTACAGCTATAATTGCTATAGTTATAGATGGTCTTCTTTATTGACGCAATACTCTGTGTTTGGCCAAGGTCGGCAGCCTACTGCCAGAGTTCGTGATAGGTGATATTTCCTTTTTATAGAGTAGGGTTATCAGCCTTACACCCATTCCCACAATTATATTAGACCGGAACCTACGGTTAAAGTTGGATTCAGAACCACTACAATTATACATGGCACCACCGGGACTCACACTAAACCCATGTCACCGAGCGCTAGAGCGCTAGTCACTCGGCGATCAGCCCCCATTTTTTTATTACTGCCTTAAAAAAAAGATATTTTCTCTGTGTGGTATACAATGAAACTTTCAATATATAATTATTATGTTCTCTATTCAATCATTTATTCATTTTGTTAGAAAACATAAAGTAGCACTTAAGACCCTAAAATTTAAAAGATTATTCTTTTTTATATGAAATGAAGTATTCTGTGATGTATGAAATGAATTTGAATTCATAAACTCATTTTTAAAACATTTTCGAATTAGCATACAGAATAGGTGAGTTATAAATATACATCTTCTAAGAAATTTTTTTCAACGTCTAATTCAACCAGGGTTTCAATGAACCCCTTTTTCAAAAGCTAAGAAGGTTTCGAGTCAAAACGACAGACTCGCTCATCCGTTAACTGGAATAATAATCGGAGTCATAACTCTCCTGATTTTTGAGTGACTGTGGAGCAGAATAAAAGACAAAATTTATCAGCGCATAAATTCGCAGTCGCACAGTCTCTCCATCCCACCCGTAGTCTTATAGGGCGATAAATCCATTTCGGCGACTGCCTATACCGTTCTTTATTCAACATCCGGTATAAATTTTGGTTATGTCGAAATTCTCCGGGTAAGTTAATTAGACTGGGTGAAGGTTTGTGGACTCGCGGTTTTATTTGGGTCGCTTATTTTAAATTTAAACACACTTTGAGCATATTTATAGGCAGAAGCTCAGTTTGTTGAGAATGTACTGCTACCGCTCATCATAGATACGACATTGGCTTTTTGGGGAATATGCAAATGGTTTACAGCTACACTTTAATGGATTGTTTGTTTGAAAATGAAGAAAAATAATATCGGAAAAATTATTGCTCAATTTGATAAGTGCATTCATGAAATGAAATAATTCAATAAGTAATTTTGTTTTCCTTTTGTAATGAAATTTATTTCTTTTTTCTTTTTTTTTTTCTTTTCTGAAATTTATAGTTGAAGTCATGGAGATTAAATTGTCTTGGGTTTTATTTATTTATTTTAAAACCTAATGCAATTGTCAATACAACATTTCTGTTAAGAATATATAATCTCTTTCAGGATTATAATTGAAAAAGTTAACTGTTATAGCTATTAATATATAATATTTTCTATAGATATGAATTGATATTACTACTATGGTTAGATGGTCTTAATAAGCTAAATTTGACGCAATGAAAACCACCTTATGTTTGCCGACTAGATGGGTAGCCTGGCCGAATTTCGCGATGGGTGATATTTGCCAGAAACTGGGGTTGTGGCCTTACCAATCTCTACAATGCGTCATATAAGACTGGAACTACAGATAAAGTTCCGACGCCCATGTCACCGACTTCCCTTGCCACATCAACACATGGCATCACCGACTCACACTAAACCCGTGCACCGAACGCTAGTCACTCGGCGATCAGCCCCCATTTTATTACTACCTTAAAAAAAAAGATTTTCTCTCTATGTGGTATACAATGAAACTTTTTCAATGTATATTTATTATGTTCTCTATTCAGTCATTTATTCATTTTGTTAGAAAACATAAAGTAGCATTTTAAGACCCTAAAATTTAAAAAAAAGATTATTCCTACGTATATGAAAATGAAGTATTCTGTGATGTATGAAATGAATTTGAATTTATAAACTCATTTTTAAAACATTTTTTTGAATTAGCATACATAATAGACGAGTTATAAATATATACATCTTCTTAAGAAATTTTTTAGTTCTTAAATTTAGCCTGCCTTTCTTCAAGGAATCCCTTTTCAAAAGCTAAGGAAGGTTTCGAGTCAGAACGACAGACTCCGCTCATCCGTTAACTGGAATAATAATGGGAGTCATAACTTCCAACTTTAAGTCACTGTGATGTAATAAAAGGCAAAATTTATCAGCACATATATTCGCAGTCGCACAGTCTCTTCGTTGGACCCGCCCAGTCTTATAGGGTGATAAACCATTTCGGCGACTGCTATACCGTTCTTTATTCAACATCGGTGTAAATTTTGGTTATGTCCAGAAATTCCCCGAGGTAGGGTTAATTAGACGGGGTGAAGGTTTGTGGATTTGGGGTTTATTTGGGCCCCGCTTATTTTAAATTTAAACGCACTTTGAGCATATTTATAGGCAGAAGCTCAGTTTGCTGAGAATTGACTGTTACCAACCATCCTAGATACGACATAGGCTTTTAGAATATAAAATGGTTTACAGCTACACTTTAGTGGATTGTTTGTTTGAAAATGGGAATAAATTTTACTCAATTTGATAAGTGCATTATAAAAATGAAATAACTCAATAAAACATTTTGTTTTCAGTTTTTATAATGAAATATATTTCTAGTTGAAATAATATAAAAATGGAATTGTCTTGGGTCTATTATTTTATTTTTTAAAACCTTACATTATTTTAAAAACCTAACAAAATTGTCAATATAACATTTCAGTTGAGAGTATAATCTCTTTCATGATTATAATTGAAAAGATAAGTGCTAAAGCTGTGTTAATAGCTATAATTTTTATAGCTATTAATTGTTATAACTATTAATTGTTATAGCTATTAATTGTTATAGATATTAATTGTTATAGCTATTAATTAGTTTTTGAGTTGTTAATAGTTATAGCTATAATTGTTACAGCTATTAATTGGTATAGCTATAATTGTTATAGGTCTCTCATTTTCGGTTGAGAAATCTGATTAAAATCTGAGTTCATAAGCAGAAAAACTAAATTCTTGTTATATGAATCCCTTTATTAGACCTATTTTGCTCTATGGCTCTGAAATGTGGACTTTGGCGAGATTCGATAAGGCCCATTTAGTATATATGTGCGGAAAGAATTTAAGGGCTATTCTTGAGGTGTTAAGGAAAGTGATTGTTGGAGAAGACGGTACAACGCAGAAATCTATAAATGCTATAAATAAATGAAAGATATAATAAAATTTACTAAGATCAATACATTAAACTGCACTGCTCATAATATTTAGAATGAATGATTTAAACCCTGTAAAAGTGGCTTTTTGGTACAGCCAGGAACAAAAAGAGAGAAAAGGACGCGGCCCAAAAGTGGAGATGGATAGGGTAGCCGGACAAAGATTTTACTCCACTAAAAGTTAGAAATTGGACCATTGTCATCAGAGAAATGAATGGAATGACTTTGTCCCCTGGGCTGTCGTGCTATTTGTGATGATGATATTGTTATAGCTATTATTAGCTATTAATTTGCCATAGCTGCTAATAGCCCCAAATGATATAACTATTAATTGATAATTGTTATAGTTATAGCTATAATTGTTATAGCTTATAATTATTATAGCTATGTTGATTTTGCCTTACTTTCGTTATAACTATGCTTTTGTTATTCATAATAAAAATAAAATTATCATTTATTTATGTCTGAATGTTTTGTATAAAATAACTAAATAACACACATTTTGCACACATCTTTTTCTTTGCAGTTTGGGTGATGCCAGTAATGGCTTTGTATTTTTAGCGGGCATCCATTTCTAGGGGGTATTAATATCTGTAGTAGTGTTTCCTGTTAGAAAATTCCCCTCCCAAAAAAATTCTGCTCGGTAATTCTGATAGAAAAGCACATATGGCGCGATTTTTAAAAATCACCAGATTTGGTACATTTAAGCATACAACAATTTTTCTCCAGATTTCAAAATATGCATAATTTAAATATAATACTAGATACGGAGTATTATTTCCCCAAGTATCTTATCGATAAATCGATATATTTATCGATAATCTTATCTTTATCGATAAAGTTCAAATGAAATACCAGTTCAGGATAATAAGCAAATGCTTTATATTAGCTTATACTTAATTCTGCATAATTCTACTGTTACCTAAATTTATTTAACTTAGTAATAAAAATATTCTATTGCCATCGAGAATAATTTTCGCTTACTACAATATTATCTTACAACAGCCCTTTATTTAATTTATAATTTGCGTAGCTTAATATTTCCTATTTTCAAAAGCTCTGATATTAAATAACGTAAATGTATTATTTTTAGTTATCTCTCAATAGTTAGCTTTATATGATTTCACATAACTCTAAACATTCACATAATAACTTATATTGAATTACAATATATGCGTAAACATTGTAGACGTTCAATGAACTTTGAAATTTCCCCATCTTAAAATATCAGGTAACGACCCACCAATATACTAACTATTATAGTAATCGCAACTAGACAAACGTAATAGTATAACGCATTTTAGTATAAATAGTTTTAATTTTTCGTTGCTTATGTCAACAAAATCAAATAGTTAGTTCAGATTTTGTTAACCATTCACACATTCAATAGTATTAAATAACTCTATCCGTTTGTTTAAAGATTGGTTCTTATTAATTAACACAGTCTAGACTAAAATGCGTAAGATGAATAATAGAAAATTCCATCTAACTGTTATAGAGGTAATTATAAATTGAACCGCAGTTATTGAACTATTGAGAGATAACTAAAAAATAATACATTTACGTTATTTAATATCAGAGCTTTTGAAAATAGGAAATATTAAGCTACGCAAATTATAAATTAAATAAAGGGCTGTTGTAAGATAATATTGTAGTAAGCGAAAATTATTCTCGATGGCAATAGAATATTTTTATTACTAAGTTAAATAAATTTAGGTAACAGTAGAATTATGCAGAATTAAGTATAAGCTAATATAAAAGCATTGCTTATTATCCTGAACTGGTATTTCATTTGAACTTTATCGATAAGATAAGATTATCGATAAATATATCTTTATCGATAAGATACTTGGGGAAATAATACTCCGTATCTAGTATTATATTTAAATTATGCATATTTTGAAATCTGGAGAAAATTGTTGTATGCTTAAATGTACCAAATCTGGTGATTTTTAAAATCGCGCCATATGTGCTTTTCTATCAGAATTACCGAGTAGAATTTTTTTTTTGGGAGGGGGGAATTTTCTAACAGGAAACACTAATATACAGATATTAAATATTCCTAGAAATGGATGCTACAAAATATTAAGTTTTCATTACTGGCATCGTATCATACTAAACTAAAAAAGAAAAAAGATAAAAAAAAAATGTAATGCTATTTCTGGTTTTTTTTATACAAAACATTCAGACATAAATAAATGATAATTTTATTTTATTATGAATAACAAAAGCATAGTTGCTTATAACGAAAGTAAGGCAAAATCAACATAGCTATAATAATTATAAGCTATAACAATTATAGCTATAACTATAACAATTATCAATTAATAGTTATATCATTTGATAGCTATTAGCAGCTATAACAATTAATAGCTAATAATAGCTATAACAATTATCATCATCACAAATAGCACGACAGCCCAGAGGGGGACAAAGCTTTCCATTCATTTCTCTGGATGACAATGGTCCATCAATTCTTAACTTTTAGTGGAGTAAAATCCTTGTCAACTACACCTATCCATCTCCACTTGGGCCGTCCTTTTTCTCTTTGTTCCTGTGGCTGTACCAAAACGAGCCCTTTTACAGGGTTTAAATCATTCATTCTAAATATTATGAGCAGTGCAGTTTAATGTATTGATCTTAGTAAATTTTATTATATCTACGTATTTATAGCATTTATAGATTTCTGCGTTGTACCGTCTTCTCCAACAATCACTTTCCTTAACACCTCCAAGAATAGCCCTTAAATTCTTCCGCACATATATACTAAAATGGGCCTTATCAGATCTCGCCAAAGTCCACATTTCAGAGCCATAGAGCAAAATAGGTCTAATAAGGGATTCATATAACAAGAATTTAGTTTTTCTGCTTATGAACTAGGATTTAATCAGATTTCTCAACCGAAAAATGACCCTATAACAATTATAGCTATACCAATTAATAGCTGTAACAATTATAGCTATAACTATTAACAGCTAAAACAATTAATAGCTATAACAATTAATATCTATAACAATTAATAGCTATAACAATTAATAGTTATAACAATTAATAGCTATAAAAATTATAGCTATTAACAGCTTTAGCACTTATCTTTTTCAATTATAATCATGAAAGAGATTATACTCTCAACTGAAATGTTATATTGACAATTTTGTTAGGTTTTAAAATAATGTAAGGTTTTAAAATAAAATAATAAGACCCAAGACAATTCCATTTTTATATTATTTCAACTAGAAATATATTTCATTATAAAAACGAAAACAAAATGTTTTATTGAGTTATTTCATTTTTATAATGCACTTATCAAATTGAGCAAGAATTTATTCCCATTTTCAAACAAACAATCCACTAAAGTGTAGCTGTAAACCATTTGTATATTCCTAAAAAGCCTATGTCGTATCTAGGATGGTTGGTAACAGTCAATTCTCAGCAAACTGAGCTTCTGCCTATAAATATGCTCAAAGTGCGTTTAAATTTAAAATAAGCGGACCCAAATAAACCCCAAATCCACAAACCTTCACCCCGTCTAATTAACTTACCCGGGGAATTTCGGACATAACCAAAATTTACACCGATGTTGAATAAAGAACGGTATAGACAGTCGCCGAAATGGATTTATCACCCTATAAGACTGCGGGTCCAACGAAGAGACTGTGCGACTGCGAATATATGTGCTGATAAATTTTGCCTTTTTATTACATCACAGTGACTCTAAAGTTGGGAAGTTATGACTCCCATTATTATTCCAGTTAACGGATGAGCGGAGTCTGTCGTTCTGACTCGAAACCTTCCTTAGCTTTTGAAAAGGGATTCCTTGAAGAAAGGCAGGCTAAATTTAGAACTAAAAAAATTTCTTAAGAAGATGTATATTTATAACTCGTCTATTATGTATGCTAATTCAAAAATGTTTTAAAAATGAGTTTATAAATTCAAATTCATTTCATACATCACAGAATACTTCATTTCATATACGTAGGAATAATCTTTTAAATTTTAGGGTCTTAAGTGCTACTTTATGTTTTCTAACAAAATGAATAAATGACTGAATAGAGAACATAATAAATATACATTGAAAGTTTCATTGTATACCACATAGAGAAAATATCTTTTTTTTAAGGTAGTAATAAAAAAATGGGGGCTGATCGCCGAGTGACTAGCGTTCGGTGCCACGGGTTTAGTGTGAGTCCCGGTGATGCCATGTATGTTTGATGTGGTATGGGTCGGTGATGCCATGTATGGGTCGGAATCCAACTTTATCTGTAGGTTCCAGTCTTATATGATTGTAGAGGATTGGGTGTAAGGCTGACAACCCTACTCTATAAAAAGGGAATATCACCTATCGCGAAATCTGGCAATAGGCTGACGACCTTGGTCAAACATAGAGCTATTGCGTCAATGAAGGAGACCATCTATAACTATAGTAATTATCAATTCATATCTATAGAAAATATTATATATTAATAGCTATAACAGTTAACTTTTTCAATTATAATCCTGAAAGAGATTATATATTCTTAACAGAAATGTTGTATTGACAATTGCATTAGGTTTTAAAATAAATAAATAAAACCCAAGACAATTTAATCTCCATGACTTCAACTATAAATTTCAGAAAAGAAAAAAAGAAAAAAGAAATAAATTTCATTACAAAAAGGAAAACAAAAATTACTTATTGAATTATTTCATTTCATGAATGCACTTATCAAATTGAGCAATAATTTTTCCGATATTACTTTTCTTCATTTTCAAACAAACAATCCATTAAAGTGTAGCTGTAAACCATTTGCATATTCCCAAAAAGCCAATGTCGTATCTATGATGAGCGGTAGCAGTACATTCTCAACAAACTGAGCTTCTGCCTATAAATATGCTCAAAGTGTGTTTAAATTTAAAATAAGCGGACCCAAATAAACCGCGAGTCCACAAACCTTCACCCAGTCTAATTAACTTACCCGGAGAATTTCGGACATAACCAAAATTTATACCGATGTTGAATAAAGAACGGTATAGGCAGTCGCCGAAATGGATTTATCGCCCTATAAGACTACGGGGTGGGATGGAGAGACTGTGCGACTGCGAATTTATGCGCTGATAAATTTTGTCTTTTTATTCTATCACAGTCACTCGAAAATCGGGAAGTTATGACTCCGATTATTATTCCAGTTAACGGATGAGCGGAGTCTGTCGTTTTGACTCGAAACCTTCCTTAGCTTTTGAAAAGGGGTTCATTAAAGAAACCCTGGTTGAATTTAGACGTTGAAAAAATTTCTTAAGAAGATGTATATTTATAACTCACCTATTCTGTATGCTAATTCGAAAATGTTTTAAAAATGAGTTTATGAATTCAAATTCATTTCATACATCACAGAATACTTCATTTCATATAAAAAAGAATAATCTTTTAAATTTTAGGGTCTTAAGTGCTACTTTATGTTTTCTAACAAAATGAATAAATGATTGAATAGAGAACATAATAATTATATATTGAAAGTTTCATTGTATACCACACAGAGAAAATATCTTTTTTTTAAGGCAGTAATAAAAAAATGGGGGCTGATCGCCGAGTGACTAGCGCTCTAGCGCTCGGTGACATGGGTTTAGTGTGAGTCCCGGTGGTGCCATGTATAATTGTAGTGGTTCTGAATCCAACTTTAACCGTAGGTTCCGGTCTAATATAATTGTAGGGGAATGGGTGTAAGGCTGATAACCCTACTCTATAAAAAGGAAATATCACCTATCACGAACTCTGGCAGTAGGCTGCCGACCTTGGCCAAACACAGAGTATTGCGTCAATAAAGAAGACCATCTATAACTATAGCAATTATAGCTGTAAGTATAACAATTATCAATTAATAGCTATAGCAAATATTATCAATTAATAGCTATAGCAAATATTATCAATTAATAGCTATAGCAAATATTATCTTTTAATAGCTATAACAGTTAACTTTTTCAATTATAATCCTGAAAGAGATTACATATTCTTAATAGAAATGTTGTATTGACTATTGTATTAGGTTTTAAAATAAATAAATAAAACCCAAGACAATTGAATTTCCATGACTTCAACTAGAAATAAATTTCATTACAAAAACGAAAACAAAATGATTTATTGAGTTATTACTTTTTTATAATGCACTTATCAAATTGAGCAAGAATTTATCCGATATATTTTTCTTCATTTTCAAACAAAACAATCCACT
Organism: Caerostris darwini; assembly: GCA_021605075.1. Taxonomy (NCBI): domain Eukaryota; kingdom Metazoa; phylum Arthropoda; class Arachnida; order Araneae; family Araneidae; genus Caerostris; species Caerostris darwini. Next base: position 237,408 of record BPLQ01007533.1, read on the forward strand.
CAAGTCTAGCTGTAAACCATTTGCATATTCCCAAAAAGTCAATGTCGCATCTATGATGGTGGGTAACAGTCCACTCTTAACAAACTGAGCTTCTGCCTATAAATATGCTCAAAGTGTGTTTAAATTTAAAATAAGCGGACCCAAATAAACCCCGAGTCCACAAACCTTCACCCCGTCTAATTAACTTGCCCGGGGAATTTCGGACGTAACCAAAATTTATACAGATGTTGAATAAAGAATGGTATAGACAGTCGCCGAAATGGATTTATCGCCCTATAAGACTGCGAGTCCCATGGAGAGAATGTGCGACTACGAATTTATGCGCTGATAAATCTTGTCTTTTTATTACATCACAGTCTCTCGAAAGTCGGGAAGTTATGACTCCCATTATTATTCCAGTTAACGGATGAACGGAGTCTGTCGTTTTGACTCGAAACCTTCCTTAGCTTTTGAAAAGAGATTTCTTAAAGAAACCCTGGCTGAATTTAGACGTTAAAAAATTTCGTAAGAATATGTATATTTATAATTCGTGTATTCTATATGCTAATTCTAAAATGTGTTTATAAATTCAAATTCGTTTCATATACGTTACATAAAATGGGGCTTTTAATTTTTGAGATTTAAAGTGCTGCTTTACATCTTCTAATAAGTGAATAAATGACTGAACGGAGAACATGAAATTTATTTTCGAAAGTTTCATTGTTTGTCACATATAGAAAAGATATGTTTTAGATTAGAAAAACAAAAACAAAAAAACTGTTTTAGATTAAAAAACAATTTTTTTTAAGGTAGTAATAAAAAAAATTGTGTCTGCTCGGCAAGTGTGTGGCCTGATGACCAATTTGGTAGCGCTGTGGCCTTTGGTACCACAGGTTTCAGGTGTGAATCCTGGCTGTGGCACAGATGTTTGTTGTTTGCGAGTGGTTCGGAAACCACTGTAAACTGTCGGACGCGGTCTAATTAGCCCTAATGCAAAAAATTATCTTAGAGCGTAAAATAGAAACAAACAACGATCGGCAAGTAACAAACGTTCTGAAGCTCAGTACCACAGTTTAGTGTTCGAGTCCCCGTGGTACCATGGATGTTTTAATGATTCGAAACCGCTTTAAGCCTTAGGTCTCGCTCTAATATGACGTTAAAGCATTGGGCGTAGGGTTGGCAACCCTACCTCAAAAAAAAAAAAAAAACGTATGTTGTCCCTAAATCTGCTAGAATGCAGATGGCCTTGACCCACCATGGGGCTGCTGCGTCAATGAAGAAGAAGAATAAAAAAAATTAGACTTGATCCACATACTGCTTTAAATTAAATAGATGAATATTGACAATCACTGTAATTATTATTATTATCATTGTAATTTATCGCACTTCCCCTTGGTTTGTAGCTCTACGGTCATTTTGTGCACACTTTAGGCTAATTCTTGACCGGGACTTACATTTGGACGCTGATTCCGAACCACTCACAAACATTCTTACCTCCGTCAAGATTCGAACCTGAAGCCTATGATACCAACGGCCAGAACGTTAGCCAATATGGCATCAGGTCGTTCTTACGAATTATTTAAAAAAAAATCACAATTAATACATAAATTTTATAGAAAAGATGAAAAAAAAATAGTATTTAAAACTATACATTTAATGAAGTAATAAGAAATACTGTTCCCCTTTTTAATAAATTAGTTGTACATTTTCCATTAAAAAATAATAGCTTAAAATCAGTTTTTGAACGATGTTGTTTCTTAACCCAAAAAGTTTATTGTAAATTAATTTTGATATATTTTTCTACCTTTTAAAAAGAGTGTGTGAGTTTTATTTCTGATTTGAATGATTAGCATTCTTTATTATTAAAATACTTATATAAAAATAATTCAAGAACTTATTAATAGTAACATTAAAATCATTTATTGTAAGATTATTAATTGCTTTGAAAGTATGAATAGCACATTTCCGAGAATTAATAGATTCATTTTTAAAATATCACTTTCTATTCAAATTTGTTTAATGAATATTTTAATATCATTTATTACTAAGAATAAAATAAATTCTTAAAAAGTAAATGCACATTTTTAATCGATTTTTGTGTCCATTTATAGTCAGAGTTTTAAAATAACAGCTCTTTCTAAAATTAATCAAGTAATATGTAAGCTAACATTTAAAGTATGACAATTATTCACCATTATAAACTATTTTAAAATATGGTGTAACTTATATACATTAATCTATTTCCGATTTAGAGATAAAAAAAATTATTTTAATAAACACTAACTTTTTTTGCTATGTATTTGAAAAATACGATATTTCGTCTAGCCTTTCAAATTTAATTTTAAATTTGTGGGAAAATTTAATCCCAATAATTGCTTTCCTCGGTAAATTCGGTATTTTTTGTTTTCTAATTTATGTCTGTATAAGGAAGCTCCTATGAATATTTATCTTTCTTATCTTTGAGTATATTTAATCAAATTTATTTTCGTCTATGTTTTCCTAATATTATAAATTTAAGAATAATTATATTCAGGGTTTATTTAATTTTTTTTTTTCTATATCTATAATCATTTCCCATCTATAATCAGTTTTTAACTGAATAAATTTTATACTAAAGTTCATTAATTATGTTCTAATATAAAGTAAGGACATAATCTTCCTACCATTTCGTCTTTTTGCACACTTTTGCGTTAAATCTGCTTTACATAATTACTCAACGTTTATTTTCGGTGGTTTAAATTTATTTCTCCATTTGTCTATCATGAAGATTTTTTACAAATGTGATAAATTGTATGCATTAATTATAAAAATACATTTTTATTAGAATCATAGTTTTCTATAAAAAATTATTTTTTAAAAGTATATTAAAAAATTTTATATAAAATTAAATAATGAGTATTTATATAAAAAAAATAAAATTAAATATAATATAATAATATATAATAAATATATTATTATATTATAATATGCCATTAAATATATTATTTTATTATATATTACTTATTATATTTTATTATATGCAATATAATAAAAAAATATACGAAAAACATTAAAAAAAATGTTTTATAAAAAACTATAATCAATCAGTTTTAAACGTTTACTACAATAGCATAATTTATTTAAGATTACTTTCAATTTATCAATTTATTTTAACAAAGTATGCATTTGTAATTTAATGAAAGATTTATTATTAGTAATAATTTCCTGTAGCGTGATTTCCAATAATTGTCGTTAGTTATTATTTTTTTTATTATAAAAACAGGAGACATGTTTCAACACATCAAGTTGCTAACTGCAAGAGAAATCAATAAAATTATATGAAAATAAAATAAAATAAATGTTAATAAATATATTATTATGTTTAATATATATGATTTAATATATTTTCTTATAGATAAAATAAAATTTATATTAAAAAAAATATAAAAAAATGCTTTATTAAAAAAGATATCATTATAAAAATTAATTTATTCTAATTTTGAATTCCAGTAATCAGTGAAAAACATTTGTTAAAATAAAGACATTTTTTGTAACTTACTTTCACTTTATTTTAACAAAGCATACATCTGTAATTCAAAGGAAGATTAATAAAAATTATAAAAATTATTTATTATTAATAAAAATTTCCTGTTATGTGATATATTACGATTGTTGTTAATTATTATTTTTTTGTAATAATAGTAGATATGTTTCAATACATCAAGTTGCTAGCTGCAATATAAATCAATGAACTTGACAAAACTGTCAATATTTTTTTTAATTTTTATTGTTTTGTGAAACCAAATGGAAATAAATGTTTTTACATCATTTACGTCCCAGTTTTGGTAACAGACTCATTTTTGTTTTAAAATAAGGAAATAGAAATGAAAGCATGGATATTTCAATATAACTAAAATATTAAGGATCCGTTACAAATCATCATACGCTAACATTATTGCAACTTTCCTTTCGAAATCATTTAAAATAAGGTTTTGTAGTACAGCATACCATGTAGTTTTTGATAACTTCTGCTAATCTGTAAGAAAAAGATCTACCACCATTTCAGGGTTTCTAGCATTGAATGAATAAGAATGTTTTTAACATAATTTATGTTACAGTTAAAGTACCAAACATAATTTTGTTTCAAAATAAGGAAACAGAAATGAAAGTATAAAGATTCCAAATTAAATCAAATATTTTGGATCCATTACATATTAACATCTGCTAATATCAATGTAATAAATAATGTTTTGTAGCGTAGCATACCATGCAGTTTTTTATATCTTCTGTTAATCTGTAAACAAAATAAATTGCAACCACTGCAGAGTTTCTGCCATTGACTAGATATATGAAAACTTTTTTGTTTATTTGTATATGTTATTTATTGTAAGTTTAATGTTTATATTACTTGTGTAAAAGTTACATATGTAATATAAATAATAATAATCAAATAATTAATTCCGGTGTTCATGAGATCAGCTACTAAAAGACTAGCTTTAATAAAAGCGGGCAAGAAAGGCAGCTAATTGATAAAACAAGTCTATCCCCACCATCTTGTCTGCTGGAATAACTAACGCTGAGAAAATAGTAATTGATGAGTGCGATGCAGTCGGTAGAGGACTTTTTGCTTGTTTTATTTTCCATCCTAACATGTCACTCTAACATAATAGAAGGGGGAAGAAAAGGCAACAAAAACAGCTATTGAACGGGAAAATGTCGAGAAGATTATGATAATCCAATGCATAAGAAAAATATCATTTCAGAAATGTGAACACAGGGCACTTTTTATGGATGGGGATATATAAAACTAATTTACTCCAGGACATTGTTTATGTTATTAGCAACGTATGCTTTAAGATGAGGCAGAGAGAAGTAATTTCAGTAGGAGGGATAAAACAACTTTTTTTTCTTTACTTATTTTCTTGAGTATAAATATATTTTGTTTTAAGGAGAGAAAAAAGTGTGCTTAACTTCTTGCCTTTCTCACCTTTAGCACGTTATTTCACATCAATTTTTCAATTAGTTTTAAAAGAATACCAGTTTTATCTTGAATATATTTTTAAGCTAGAATAAATAATCTTTCGTTACAATAAGAGCTAAGAGCATATTAAATGAGTTTGTGTTCAAATCTTTAAGTAAATGAAAATAAAAATGGCTAGATGTAAGTACTAGATAGAAGACAATGACAGTACTAGACAGTGACTAATGATAAGTACTAGATGACTAGTTTTTCATATTAAACCACCATCTTTGAAGGTGAACCATGAGGATAAAGTATATATAGTACTACACAATGACTAATGATAAGTACTGCATCACTAGTTTTTCATATTAAAACACCATATTTAAAGGTGAATCATTGAGGATAAAATATATTTAAATTAGACATAGATTTTAATGACAGTATAGATAATTATATCATATTATAATGCTTACAATGAGAATAAATATATTTACATAAATTTATTATGTGTTATTATATTATAGTTTAACTAGATATAAAGCTGCTTGCTGTACGTTGTGAAACTATTTATTTATAATTTTTTTTATTTCCAATGACTGGCTACAATAAGCAATAAAATAAAAAGAATACAAAAGATATAAAGAAAAAAAAACACGAGAAACGAAGGAAATCACATAGTGACATGTTTAACCCATAAGGGGGCCCAGCCTCAAAGTAACGACCCTAAACAGTAGATGAAACAAGTGCAGGGCAGACAGAAAGGCGGAATGAATCCATGTCCTCTCCCAGATTGCAGAGCATTTTGGAAATTTATTTATGAGTTGAAAGTTTAAAATTGCTTTATTTATATGTTTGAATTAACTAATAATACCTGGAAAAACTGAAATGATGATTTTACCTCCAAAACAATCCACCAAACTAGAAAATTTCACACAAAATTTCTCTTACCTTTCTTGCGAAACGAACTGTAAGAATGATATATCCAAATGGACGAGAAGTAGAGAGTTGATTCAAATATATTTACAATACTTTTATGTACACATTACAATGACTGTATGACAAACAAAATTAATAGAAAAAAAGACACAAAAAACCAGCGACTAATGAAGTTATAAAGTCCAGGCAGAAAAATTCTTACACCGAAGTATGGTTACAGTTAAGTGGAGTGGTAAATAGTTCACGAGGCAAATAATTCAAAAAGTTCTAGATATATATACAGCATTTTTGACAGATGAAATATTGTATGACAATATTTTCGCTATAATAAAAGACTTATACATGCATCTAATTAAAAACCATTATTGATAATTTTTCCATAAATCTAAAATTTACATCAAAAAACAAATGGCTCTTATGCGAATGATTCAATTTTTTTTTGCATTTGTGTAAAATAATTTTAAATTCCAGGAAAAATTACCCACCTTATTGAAAATTTGTTACCTTTATTTATTTATTTATTTTTGTTTTTCAAAACGTTACTTTACTTAAACATTATCTTTAGCATATATATTTTGATTCCAACTAAATAAACAAGTTTTTAAGTGCTTCAAGTTGATAAATATAGTTTCACACTAAATTTCTGGCGGATCATTAGTTGTTCGGGGAACACATGTTAATCAATCTTCTCCTAGGAGAAATATAGTTGTTCAGTTATCACCTCCACCCTTTCTGAACAGCGATCTTCGAGACTTGGAACAGAAGTTCTTGCAACCCCACATCAATTAATCCAACGGAATAATTATTTAGTTTCTACGTTTCGAATTAAGGCTATAAATCAGGGGGGATTCTTGAAACACTTTAGGTTGACGCATATTGATTTTCCGTTTTGTGACACACACTTTAATGAATTCTTGTCTCTTCTGGAAGCAAGAGTTTAATTTAGAGAGCTTCATTTGCGTGACATCCGTTCCGTAATATACGCCAGTTGGAAAAGTTTGCCTTTGCTTCTGGTCTGTTGTCGGCGGAATGTTTTGAGAGATGGTAGTGATTCAAAAGAGAGCTCTCGTGTTTATCATCGGTTCTCTCGTTGCTTGTTTGCTTTTGGAAGTTTTATTGACAGGGGGGAGTGTATAAAATTAGAACGATCGAGTAAGTGATTGTGTTTAAATGGAGTCTTTCTGTTGAAGTACCTTGGAGGCATTTCGAATGGTTCCCTTGGAGAGACATTTGAATGTTTATTGAATCATTTAAAGACATGCAGTTGAAAATATTGGAGTTTGTATTAGTTTTAAATGCTTCTATATAAAATTAATTAATTACTATTTAAAAAGCTTATGAATGATAAAGTTTGAGTATTATAGCTAGTTTATTGAAGGGAAAATATATGGTGCTTCATTTTCGATTGTAATGTACATAATTTTAAAAACTTTGTGAATTGTTGACAATGAAATGTTTACAGAGATTGTATTGATTCAAAAGCAAATATTGTGCTTATCACCTCGGCCTCATTGTTAGTTTTGGAGTTTTATTGAAAGGGAGAGTGTGCAAAATTAGAACGATCAAGTAAGTGATTGTGTTTAAATGGAGTCTTTCTGTTGAAGCACTTGGAGGTATTTCAAATGGTCCCCCTGAAGAGTATGTTTGTTGAATCATTTAAAGACATGCAGTTGGAAATATTGGAGATTATCAGTTTTATATCAAATTAATTTTCATATTTAAAAAGCTTATGAATGGCCAAGTTTGAATGTTATAGCTAGTTCATTGAAGGTAAAATATATGATCCTTCAATTTGGGTGATAATATACATAACTTTAAGATCTTTTTATATGCTTATAAATTGTTCAAAATGGAATGTTTTCAGGGATTGTATTGATTCAAAAGCAAATCTTGTGCTTATCATTCGTCTCCCGTTGCTTTGTTTTGGAGTTTTATTGACAGAAGGGAGTGCATAAAATTAGATTGATTAAGTGATTGTGTTTAAATGGAGTCTTTCTGGGAGGATGTTGAAGTACCTTGGAGGCATTTCAAATGATTCCTAAAGAGCAATTTCGGATGAAATACGTTTATTGAATCGTTTAAAGACATGAAGATGAAAGTATTGGAGACTATCAGTTTTAGTATATAGTATTTCTTTATTCACATATTTATCACTCACAACATAATTTTTTTCCTTGAATTTTTAATAGTAAGTTCATAATAATAAGAACCATTTTAAAGTTTGATTTAAATAGTTAATTTTTGGCTTACTATTGATTACAATCGTCTATATTGTTAACTAATTATCATATAAGTGCACTTGTTAAAACACTAAGTACACATGTAATTAAAATTAAAAGGCTTTAAAAAGTTGTTCACTCAAAATACGATAAATTATGCATAAATACATCTTTTAGTCTTTCTTTTAACATTTTATTTATAGGAATTCTTTTAATTATCATCTGTAAATTCTTCTCGAAATCTTAATTGCGTTTTACAAATTCATTTTCTTTTATATTAAGCAACCTTTCATTGGCATTTTAAGTTAAAAATGTGGAAATACATTGATAAATAATGTTAATAAAACACTGAATTAACATTAACTAAATTACATAATATATTATTTGCACGTTGTCTTAAAATTAACTGTTAATAAATATGCAGAGGTGTAAAATTCAGAGGCGTGTAAACATCCTTTTAATCATAAATATTCATATTTATATTCCATAAAATATCCATTAATAAATGTTATTAGAAATACATTGACTATTTAAGCTGTTAAAATGGTACATTAATAAAGCGAAGTACAGCTGTTTCCTGTCAAAAACCTTTCAGCTGTATCTTGCTGGCTTATTGCCAAAGAATCCCGAATCTTAGTAGAATAGTGTTTGAGTGAAATAGAATGTAATTGTCAATAGTTGAATAATGCCTGTCAACTGATAACTCAAATGCTTCTATTTTAATGCCATAGCATTTTAATTGATAAATACGTGCTATTTTTTAATGAAATACTTTTGTAATTACGAGTTATATATATATATATATATATATGTTATTAATGTGTTCCATAGAACTCTAAATTACAATTGAATTGTTTTTTAAAGTGAAATGTATTGTTACATATATGTACATAAACATTTTGATTATGTATATGTGAATGATAATTTGATGCCTTAATGTATAAATCCATTTATTTACTTAATAAATTATAGTTTATAATTTTTTGCAATTTTTTTTTAAAAATTTATAATTGCAAAAATAATAAAGAAATCCCTAACATGAAAATACCCCTAACTTAATAAAAAATCCCTAATTAATAAAAAAGTCCCTAACTTAATAAAAAAATCCCTGATATAATTAAAAAAATCCCTAACTTGAAAATATCCATATATCCATAACTTAATAAAATATTTCCAATTATTGAAAAATTCCCTAACTTATAAAAAAATTACTAATTAAAGAAAGAATCGTAACTTAATTTTTAAAAAATCCCTAACTTAATAAAGAATTACTTAATTTAATAAAACAAATCTCTGATATTTAATAATAAAATCCCTAATAAATTGCTTAATCCATATATTTTAATTTATAAACATTTCTTTTTACATATACGTTTAATAAAACTCATACATTCTCATTACACATATGTTTAAAATCATTAATAATGTTTATAACCCTGTATTTTCGGTAAACTATTTCAAGTCTGAAATTTAAGAAATTAGAGCTGTACTAGGGGATTAAGTTCCAGTACCTGAAAAGGGAGTGGTTTCTGCGGTAATTAAGTTACGTTCTGAATATTAAATACGTATATTTTAGCTATTTGTATTCTTTGAAAATAGTTAAAATTAATTTGTCAGTAAAACTGTAACTATTCATTTCAAGAAATCTGTCTAAACAGTAGCTAATCAAGTTAGAAAACAAAGAGTAGAACTTCTCACGCGTTTTAGGTGTAACAAAAGCAAGGGTGTGTCACAAATAAATTCATACAAAACGCTTTGTTAAAAAAAAAAGATCGGAACATGCATGCATTGCATGATAGAAAGTTATTTAAAATTTAAACCTAAAAATATCCTTTTCTGTAATTTCTTGACATTTAGAAATGCATGCTTATGGACTATTATACAAACACAAAATAACTTTTGTATACTTATCGACAATTCATGTTGTTGTTTTCACGGGCATTGCATTGAAATATTACAGCTTTCTGTGTTTAAGTAGTGATATTAACGATGCCAAATTATGTAGTAATTAAATGATGAATAAAATAATTAATATATTAATATAATGGCTATTTAAATACTAAAATAACAAAAACGCGAAAGAAATAATGAAATCTAAAAAATTTGTAATATAATAATTCACACATTTGCATATCTGATGAAGCCGATTTATTAAGTAATTCTAATTAAAAATGCTATAAATTGATACGAATTAATTAATACATCATTAAAAAACTAAACTTTTTAAATGCAATTGAAACTTTTTAAAAGAATTGTTACATAAAACACACAAAAAAAATTATTAAATGCAAACCAAGTTAATTATTTACGAATACAAATTGCTAAAACACAATGAATATTTTGGTTAAATTTCACACAGATGTCAAGGATAGTGCCAAACCTTGCTTTTACAAGAAAAAATTTTTAAATTCCATTTTTACCTAAGAATTTTAAATTGAAAAGGTCTTATTTTTTACACAAAGTAGTAAACGATGCACGTTAAAATAGAGATAGCATCTCATCAAGGACTTTATTGATCTCAAAATTAGACACTGTTTAGGCACATTTGCAAGCCACAGCTGTAAACAGTCTTTTAAAATTCTTTCTTGAGATCTCAATAAAACCTTTCAGATTATATTCGTTAACAGAATATTCTCAAATCGAGAATCTTTATCATTTGGCGCCAGAGAGCCACATATTCAAAACAGTTTCGTGGGAGCCAAATTCTAACTCAAATCCCAATTTGCCACCATTTTCGTCTCGCAATAAAGAACATCATTGAAAAGCTTGGAAATTTCGTTAGATTTCGTGAGAATAATTTTTCATTCACTTTTTTATTTATTTTATTAAGTATGCTAAATCGTTTGCTTTTTTTTCTGTATTTTATTTTAAGAATATATTTTCATCAATCATCATTTCCGAATGAAAATATTTGCAAACCCAAAAGGCATGCTCTGCAATCTTGTAAGAGAATATGGATTCATCCCACTACTGTGCCTTGCAAAAGGTAAGACCATGGTCGTTACTGAGTTGGGATAAAAACCTTTCACTATTTGATTTCCTTCGATTCTAATTTTTTTTCGCTTTCATATTCCTTGTGTTCTTTTTATTTCATTGCTTATTGTCTTGAGATTTGGAAATAATAATAAAAAAAACATTAAGAATATTCTTGGCTAAACAGTTGATGACTTTAGAAGAATTAAAATGCCAAACAAAGACATAACCATCGATGTTAAAATTTTGAGATAACATCTTGACAAGGACTGTCGTCTTTATTGATGGAAAATTAATATTTAGGCTCATTTGCACTCCGCGGCTTAAACAGTCTTTTAAAATTCTCTCTCGAGATCTCGGCCTTTCAGGTTATATTCGTTAACAGAATATTCTCAAATCGAGAATCTTTATCATTTGGAGACGACGAAATGGAAATTCCGAACTCAAATCAACATGCCACCATTTTCGACAGTTCTGCAATAAAGAACATCATTTAAATTTTGGACGTGAAATTCGTTGATTGAGAATAATTATCCATGAGAAGGAAGATTTACTTCAACCCTTTTCGTTCGTTAATACTAAGTGAAAAAGAAACAAGAATAAAAATAAAAAATAAAAGAAGAAGAATGAAAAACACGAGGGCCGAAAAGAGTGAAATTTTCGTTCCGACTTTTGTTTCGGGAGCGAAAGAAGGGAAATTCTATTTTATTCCTGATTTCAACACTTGTAGCAAGGGAATAATTTCTATTCCACAGTCAAACTTTTGCTCGTTTAGAATATTTCGCTTCCAAACTACACCGATGGCGATATTCTAGCGAAATACAATGAAATAAATAACGCCACCCTAAAAGCAAGCCTCGGGTTTTTTTACTTTCTTATACTTGGACTGTTCTTTTATATATATAGAGTAATGGAATAGAAAAAGTTTCCTACGCAACTAAAAGAAACGATTTGTTCTATATTGATGTAAATTTAATATTTACGTTCTGAAATGTTTCAATAGAAATACTATACAATACAAAGAATTATTTCTAGAGTCAGCAATTTTGGAAAATATTGAACTATTTTCTGTATTTCAGTGGACGGTTTACAATAATATTTTATCTATTACCTTAACTGAGGAAGAAAAACAAGTTTGGACAAGTAAACCAATACGTTTTGCCTGTTTTTATAAGAATAATATTTTACTAGCCTATATTTGAAATATCTTGGTTTTTCTTGTAAAAAGTTTTATTTAATTTAACGAAAAAATTTTTATATAGGAAATGGAATGCATTCTTGAAAATTCACCGGTAAAACGATTGATAATCATAATTACAATTACAGTTACTCCTAATAGTATCATTTTGATTTAATATTTGTTTCAAAACGTAAATTATTGAAAACCAATATCCGAAGAAAATATTAATTTGCATAAATGAAATTGTAATTGTGCTCAGCGTAATTCAGGTTACTCATAACGGAATTGAAATATGATGTTCTATTATTAAACATTATTAATGCTAGGCACACAAACATACTTTTTGATATATAATATTTAATGTACTAAAATGTAATATCGGCTCAATTATTTAGACATCGCAATCATTCAATTTAGTCATGGATAATTTACCTTAATTGACTTTAATTAATTTAACTTTATATAAACAATAAAACATTAAAAATAAGATTTATTTATATTTTTAATTCCGAAATACATATATTTAAGTACATACAATTACAGTTACAATAGTATTTATATCATGCCAATTTAATATTTGTTTCACAAAATAATTTTTGAAAAACAATTCAAAAGAAAGTATTAATTTACATAAATGAGATTATATAATTCTACTGGTGTTCTATTATTAAACGTTATTAATATTAGACAAAATCTTATATAGAATGATATATAATATTTAATCATCTGAAATGTATTCGACTCAATTATTTATTCTCAATAATTGAATTTTGTCTATAGACAATTTTGACCTTAACTTACTTTAATTAATTCAACTTTTTAATAAAATATCAGGAAAATATTGCCGATTGGCTAAATGAGCTTTTACCCCATGTTTGAGTCAGGCGGTGCCATGGATATTTTAGTGGCTTGAATTGTTTTAAACCGTAGTCCCGGTTTAATAGGATCGTAGAGCGTTGTGAATGATATTGTTATTTACGTCCGAAGCTTATCTTCAAGCTCACACGCACTATTCGCATAGTGCTATTAACTTTGGTGCGGCGCTTGCTTTAAGCCATAAAAGACAACTTCTAAGTGTTTGCCAGCTGCATTAAAAAAATAATAAACGATAACAAAATAAATGTATACCATTTTTAATTCCGAAATACATACATTTAAGTACATACAATTACAGTTATTCCTAATAGTATTATATCATGTTGATGAAATATTTGTTACAAAAAATAATTTATTGAAAAACAATATCAAAAGAAAGTATTAATTTACATAAATGAAATTCTAATTGCACTCAGCATAATTCAGGCTACTAAAAACAGAATTGAAATATGGTGTTCTATTATTAAGCGGTATTAATGCTAGACACACAATCATACAGAATGATATATAATATTTAATAATCTAAAATGTAAAATCGGCACAATTATTTAGACATCGCAATAATTGAATTTTGTCTAATGGATAATTTACCTTAATTGACTTTAATTAATTCAACTTTATAATAAATGATAAGGGCCTGATGGCTGATTGGTTAGCGCTATGGCGCTCGGTGCTACAGGTTTCGGGTTCGAGTCCCGACGGAGCAATGGATGTTTGTAGTGGCTCCACTTTAATCTTTTAATCTCCCTACTTTCGGAATCCACTTTAAATAGTAGGTACCGATCTAATAGGATCGCAGTGCGTTGCAGGGGTATTGTTACTCAGCGTCAGCAGCTTATCTTCAAGCTACACGGACCTCCTGGGTAGTGCTATGTGAGTAACGTCGGTGCAGCACCTGCCTTAAGACATAAAAGACAACTGTCTAAGTGTTTGCCAGCTGCATTAGAAAAAAAACCCGATATAAAATAAAGTTTATATCATTTTTAATTCCGAAATAAATGCATTTATGTATATACAATTACAGTTACTCCTAATAATATTATATCATGTTGATTTAATATTTAATATTTGTTTCAAAAAATTATTTATAGAAAACTAATATCAAAAGAAAGTATTAATTTACATAAATGAAATTGTAATTATGCTCAGAATAATGCAGCCTATTCATAACATGACTGAAATATGGTGTTCTATTATTAAACGTTATTAATGTTAGGCACACAGTCATACCGAATAATATACGAGTATAATTTTAATTAAGTGACCTACATCCTACTAGAGGAAATCGTTTCTGATAAAGCTATTGTGCTTTTAACATTCATTTCCTAATTATTCATTGCTGTATTATAAAGCTAAGTCTTAAATATTCTAACAATAATCTTAATCTATCTTAATTGTTCTAATTGATAATCTAATTGAAAATTCTAATTCAATATTTTAATACCCGTAACAGCATTTTATATTAAAACCTCTTAAATAAGTATTTAAATACTGTTATATTTTTAATTTTATTTGCGTAATGTAAAAAAAAAAAAAGTACTTTTCCATCTATATTCGTTTATTTTGATAGTAATAGGTAATTGTATTTTTAGAATAAAAATAATATTTCTTTAAAAAACATTATCATTGTTTTGTGTTATGGGTTTTATATACCCAATATTAGCATAAAAACGTATTAATTCAATAATAATTAGTGACTTTAATTTTGGGGTACCATAAAAAATCTTCAAATAGATTATTACTTTTATTATCAATTCACAATTCACACTGTCATTTTTTTTGTATATGTTATGTATGAATGTAAGTTAATGTAGCATTATATAGTTTTTTATTTATATTTCAGCCGCGAGATATTTAAACGCATATTTTACATTTCTGTAAAATGAACATTGTTATTTCTAAAAAAAAATAAAAGATTCATAAATACTATTTTAAAATTGTGTAAAATAGCAGATATAATTGATGTAGAAGCTGTATTATTAAAATTAAAAAAGCCAATTTCTTCTGAAGTAGAAAAAAAAGTATTTTTTAATTATCAACAATTATCATCAATTTGACTGGATCTTAAATTTTTTTTTTTTTTTTGAATACTCCCATAAATATCATTTTAAGGAAAACCATTTTTTTAATTGAAGAGGAAATCTGGATTGTTAAATCCATTGATATTTAATACCATTTCTTAACTACATTTTAGGATATTACCCTCAATAAAATCTCGAGATAAACCTTGAAATTTATGGAATACACAATAGCAAAAAGACAGTTAATTTTAAAATATAGCAAAGAAAAAATTATTTTAAATATAGCAAAGAAAAAATTATTTTGTAGAATTATTTGAGATTTCTTTTTTAGTTACTACCTCTAAATTCCAAATGGTTCCATACATATATCTCTTAAACGACCCATTAATAAACTAAGATGTTTTTAATGGAAACGATATCCTATTTTTTTTCCATCCATATATTTACTGCATAAAAAGCTTTTAAATCAATTCTTTAAAAAAATAACTGCTTTTTCTCCCCCCCCCCCTCCCCCGAAAAAAAAATGGCGTCGCGAACTTTATTCAATTTATGTTATTAGAGATATTCTGTTTATATATATATTCCGTTAATATATTTATGTTATTATAAATATTCCGTTATTTCTGGAAAACTGTCATAGGTTATATAAAACAACAGGTATAATTTATGTAGAGGTTGTCTGATTGAAATAAAAAAAAAAACTTTTTTATAAAGAAGAAGAAAAATGTGATTTTTAAATAAAGACATTTTTGTTGTCAATTTGACTGTATCTTAACTTTTTTTAGAACATTACCATAAATATCAGATTGAAAAATAATAATAATAAATAGCTCCTACACGATAAAAGATACTTTTTATGTAAGTGTTGCCAACTTTTAAAAAATGAATATAAATAAACCCAATTTCTTTTATTTGAAGAGGAAATCTTTACAGTTCCTTATTACTTAATACTATTTCTTAACTACATTTTAGAATATTACCGTCAGTGAAATCTCGAGATCAATTTTGAAATTTAGGGACTACAAACTCTTTTAAAATATAGTAAAAAAAAAAAAAAAATTGTGAAATTAGTTCAGATTTTTTTTTAGTTACTACCTCTAAATTCCAAACATATATTTCTTAAACGACACTCTAATAAACTAAGATGTTTTTAATGGAAAAAGTCGCTTGTAATTTTATACTATTTCTTAACTACATTTTAGAATATTGCCATCAATAAAATCTCGAGATAAACTTTGAAATTTATGGACTACACACTCTATTTTAAAATAGTGTGTAGTAAAAAAAGAGAGTAGGGTAAAAAAAAATTGTGGAATTATTTGAGATTTTTTTTTTTAGTTACTACCTCTAAATTCCAAAAGTTTCGAAACATATATCTCTTAAACGACCCATTAATAAACTAAGATGTTTTTAATGGAAACGATATCCTTTTTTTCCATCCATATATTTACTGCATAAAAAGCTTTTAAATCAATTCTTTAAAAAAATAACTGCTTCCCCCAAAAAAAAATGCCGTCTCGAACTCCATTGATTGAAACGAATGCTCCAACCGGCGGGCGACGTGTGTTATAAAATTGCTCAGAAAAACAAACAAAACGCCGAGTAATTTATTACTTCCGGTAACTCCCCGAACGCGGGAACTCCATCAAATGCATAAATTACTCACCCCACCTGCAGTCCCATGATCAAATAAAGGACCTTAAAATCCAAAAGCCTTTTCACGCATACAACCTGGTCTTCAAGCCCTCAGGCAGAACTGAATGAAGCAGAAAAAACTAAAAAAGAAAGGAACTGTACAAAAAAGTGAAAGCACCTTTTTTTTTTTTTCCACCACTTCTTTTATTTAAACGTCAGCTGGAAATAAAATGAAAAAGTATTTCCATTTTTGAAGAACATTTCATCTATAGAAAAGGATATAAATATATGTCTTGATGGGTAACTCGCCTGCGAAAGCAACCCCTGCAGCGTTTCTCCTCACTTTTATGTTTGTGTACAGTATGAAGTGCAGATTTGATGACGTCAGCCAGAAAGAGGGAGGATCGTTTTCAGAGGGGGTTTCTTCTTTTATTCCCTTTTCGTTATTCATTTTGGAAATTTTTCTATTCATCGCGCTTCTAATATAAATCCTTAAAGAAAGATAAACAGCCCAGCTCAACATTCAGCTACTTGCAAGTCGTTCTTCCGACTACTTCTTTTTTCTTTTTTTTGTATGAACAATGTGAAGGAATAGGACTACATACTCCAAAATAACTTTTAGAATGGTTTACTGAAGAAGTTGCTATAAGAGCTGTTAAGATAAAATATTCTTTGAAATCTGCTTAATTTGCTTTTTAATACTAAGCATAATAAAAATAACTACGTAATTAATCATTCTATTAAAGAATAATTGTTTATCGCACAAGAACTAATAGAATTTTTACATTAGGCATACAAAAACATCTGGCTATTGAGACGTTAACATCAGGCGTTTTCTAAGTTTTTGAATGTGGGCCTTTGGAATAATTAGCTCTCTAGTTCTGGTCAATTTTTTTTTTTCTAATGCAGCTGGCAAACAGTCTGGCCAATTATATATTATAAGATTTATCTTTAAAGTTTCCATCGCAATATTATCTTTCTGCAAGGGTAGTATAATGCTCTTTGGCCTGATGACCGAGTGACTAGCGCTCTGATGCCCGGTGCCACAGGGTTGGAGTTCTGGAGGTGTTATGGATGTTTGTAGTGGTTTAGAATCCACTTTAAGCCGTAGGACCTAGTCTCATATGATTCTTGTTCTCATATGATTTATATAGTCATAGGCCTGACAATCCTACCCGTAAAAATGAAAACATCTGTTGTCTCAAAATCTGCTAATAGGCAGACTGTCTTGATCCAACATGGGGCTGTTGCTCCAATGAAGAAGAAGGAATTAATTATTCTTTTTGGAAATTTTTTCTGCTCATCGAGCTTCTAATATAAATCCTTAAAGAAAGATAAACAGCCCAGCTCAACATTCAGCTACTGGGAAGTCTTTCCTTCCTACTACTTCTTCTTTTATTTTTTTTTCTGAGTGTAAACAATGTGAAGGAATTGAAATGCATACTACAAAATAACTTTTTATCGACGAAGATGCCATAAGATATGTATGATAAAATGTTCTTTGAAATCTGCTTAATTTCCTTTTTAATATTAAGCATAATAAAATCGATTACGTAACTAATCATTCTATTAAAGAATAATTGTATGTCGCACAAGAAAGAAATATATTTTAAGCTGTACAGGATTATAATATTAGCACATAAGGACGTTTGGCTATTTAGGCTTTTTCTAAGTTTTTTAACGTGGGCCTTGGGAATACTTAACTTTATAGTTTTGGTCAGTTGAATATTATAAGATATCATTTAAGATTTCCATCGCAATTTACCTTTTTGCAAGGGTAACATACTGCGCTGTGGCCCGACGGTCGAATGACTAGCGCTCTGACGCTCGGTGCCACAGGGCTCGAGTTTTGGTGGTAGTGGTTCAGAATCCACTTTAAACCGTAGGTCCTGGTCTCATATGATTATAGGTTTCATATGATTCCTGTTCTCATATGATTTATATAGTCGTAGGGCTGACAATCTTACCCGTAAAAATGAAAACATCTCTTGTCTCGAAATCTTCCAATAGGCAGACGGCCTTGATCCAACAGGGGGCTGTTGCTCCAATGAAGGAGAAGAAATATATTATTCATTATTCATTTTAATCTAATCATCGCGCTTCTAATATAAATCCTGAAAGAAAGATAAACAGCCCAGATCAACATTCAGCTACTTGGAAGTCGTTCTTCCGAGTATTTTTTTTTTCTTTGCATGACCAATGTGGAGGAATATGAATACATACCCCAAAATAACTTTTCGAATGGCTTATGAAGAAGATGCTATTAGAGCTTTTTGGTTAAAAATGCTCTTTAAAATTAACGAATTGTTGAATTTCATTCTATTAACGAATAATTGTTTGTCGCACCAGAAATTAATATCATTTTAAACTGGACAGGATTTTAACATTAGGCACACAAGGAAGTCTGGCTATTCAAGCATTTTCTATGTTTTTTAACGTGGGCCTTTGGAATATTTAGCTCTCTATGTTGTTTTAGTTGAAAATTATAAGATTCTTGTTAAGATTTAAACTACAATTATCTTTTGCAAGGGTAGCAACGTTTTCAATTCTATTGGCCCTAGTGACTAGCTCTCTGCCGCATTCGTACCACAATTTTTCGGGTTCAAGTCCCGGCAATGCCATGGATGTTTGTAATGATTAGGAATACACTTTAAACCGTAGGTCCTGTTCTCAACCTACTACTACTACATCACACCACATCACTGTGCCTAGAGCTGAGATGCACCTTTACAGTTTGGGAATGATGTTGGGGAGAAGAAGTCTGATTGGGTTTTGTGACTCTCTACGATCATATGAGACAGAGACCTACAGTTTAAAGTGGATTCCGAACCACTACAAGCAACCATGGCACAGCCGGGATTCGAACCGAGCGCCGAACCGAACGAATACCGAGCGTCAGAGCACTAGTCACTCGGCCATCATCAACGTTATGAATTTCAGTGCAACTGCTTAATACTCATTAATTTAATGCAAGAAATATTTCACAATTTAATATATTTCATGATAACCTATTAAATAAGAAACATCTAAAATCATCAGTTGATTTCATAAAAAAATATTTATATTTAATTTTAATACGGCCCCTTATTCTGATCCTGCATTCGAAAAATATATACACTTAAAGCAAACATAATAATATAACCAATCACAGTTACCAACAGCGGTGACCATACTCTAAACAAAATACACAGAAATATTTCCTTCCATATCCACTAAAAGCCACGTGGGAAAATGAAAGCCTCAAAAATAAAATCTTCATACATATAGATCTCTTATTTATTACCTATAGGCTAAAAATGGAAGTAATGGCCGGAATTCAGTATTTCTAAGATAATAATAATCTTTATTTACTATATCTATTTTATGCAATCCTGATGGAATTATCTAACCAAGAAACTATTTTATACATCCCCACATTTCTGGAAAAACAATATTTCATTACATTACAATCATTTTTTTTCTTGACCTTTTGTCTAAAACACCAAGACATTCCATTAGAATATAGCAATAGAACGAATTACGCATAACAACGTCCAGATTAAACATATCCCAGACATATTCCAATCTTAACCGAAAGGATATCTGTAATTATGGTAGCATCAAAGTAAACAAACCTTCTTTGTTGCTTAGAGACGTAACAATAGAGACAATATAGTGATACTGAATATGTTTATCTTTAGTTAAACATTTTCCCTATGAACGAGAATTCAATATTTTTAATAGATTAATTGTGGTCATTTAATATACACATATTGTATGCAATCCTAATAAATTCTAAACAAGAAACTGTTTTATTCAACCCTGTATTTCTGGAAAGCCATAATAATATACTATTCTAGACAGCCAAATGCATCCCTCTTAATAAAAAAGGGATGCATATGGTATGGTATTCCCTTTCCAATGAGATATACGCGAAGAATATAATATAGCAAGGATATCAGTATCCAACATAAAATTAGAAGCCAATTCCACAGACATAATGTCCAGAGTGAACATAATTCAGAAATATTCCACTCTTAACCCAAAAGATATCTGTAATTATGGTAGCATCAAAAGAAACAAACTCTTCTTTGCTGTCTATTGATGTAAAAATAATGATAAGCACTTTCCTTATGAATGAGAATTCAATATTTTTAATAGCATTATTTCTTGCCATTTAATATAAATTATTTTACTATTGTATACAGTCTCAATAAAATCTAAACAAAGAAACTATATTATTCACCTCTATATTTTGAAAAACCCGTAATATTGAACACAAACCTCTTTTCTTAATCCCCTTTCCAAAGAGATATACTCCAAGAAGTTGCATCAATTTTCAACATAAATTGGAAGTCACATTCAAAATGACGAGAGTACACATAATCCAGAAATATTCCAAACTTAACCCAAAAGATATCTTTAATTATGGTAGCATCAAAAGAAACAAACTCTTCTTGGCTATCTATAGGCGGAAAAATAACGATAACTAAAGATGAACATTTTTATTATGAACTTGAATTCATTATTTTTAATAGCATTAATTCTGGTCTTTGCATACAAAAGTAAAATAGTTTGTAATAAATCTCAATAAAATCTAAACCATAAACTATATTATTCACCCCCGTATTTCTGGACAGCCATAATACTATAATATACTGTTTTCATCTCTTCTTAATCCAATTTCCAAGAAGGTGCATTAGAATCCAACATAAAAATGGAAACCAATTCCACAGACACACCGTCCATAGTAAATATACTCCAGAAATATTCCAATCACAACCCAAACGTTTTCTATGATTATGGTAGATTTAAAAAACCCTTCATTGTTGTCCAGAGACGAAAAAATAAGGTACAAATTTACATTCACAAGAATTCAGTATTATTAATATCATTATTTCTTGCCATTGAATATAAACTATTTTACTATTGTATGCAATCTCAATAAAATCTAAACAAGGAACTATTATTCACCTCCATATTAAATAATATAATAATAATCCGTAATATTTCTCTCTTTTCTTAATGCACATTCCAAAGAGACATACGCCAAAAAGATGCCTTAGTGTCCAACATAAAATTGGAAGTCAATTCCATAGAGACAACATTCAGATTAAACATAACCCAGAAATATTCCAACCTTAACGCAAAAATTACCTGTAATTATAAGAGCTTGAAAAATAAAACCTTTATTTGCTACCACAGACATAAAAATGGAGATAACTGAGGAAAGGATGGTAGGACCCACACACACATATAAATATATTCTTTTTTTTTTCTTCGCCTACCCAAACAAGCTGAGCTAAGATGTATCGAAGGAAAGGGGCCTTCAGGGACCACAGGGCAAATAAATAGCCGCTCGTTAGTACCTACCAATCGAATTGATCGGGCACCAGTAATATTTTCCTCCACTCCGTCTACTCCCTTGGGGGAATAGCGTTTTTACTGGAACCCAGCCATTCCCACCCCAGTGTGCTAAATTGGAGAATATGCTCGTTATATTACTGCAGTAGCTAGGAGGAAGGATGGGGAAAAAAAAGTTTTCACTATTGGCCATGATTACCTGTTAGCCATGGCTGGCTTCACTGCAGTGTTAGATAAGGCTCTGGTGCGGGGATTTGGTTTGGGTTGGGTGGGGAATGAATTATTCAAACGTGAATATCGCATGTGAAAAGTGTGATTGATATGGATGTGGAATGTTTGGGACGAAATAGTTGGGAACGGCTTTTTAATGCAGTTTGAGTAAATATTTGATTTGATTTTCGCGTTGTGTTAGGTTTATGTGTCTCTTGTATATAATGTGGGCTCCTATGGTTTTCTTTTATTATTCAAACGGAAATGTTTTTAATTAAGTTTTGAATTGAAGTGCATGAATTTATTGAAAGATTACTAAACTATTAATTTATTAATATTCGTTAAATGTGATTGAGTTCAAATAGTGCTGTCTTATCTAATATCCATATTTTAGATTATATTAAAAAATGAATTCATTTTAATATTTTTCATGTCTTGCGCCCATTGAGGTATTATTTTGATAGAGAAAATCCTGATTGATTGCCTTTCCGTTGTAGATGGTTGGTGTTTCAGGGGACACAAGGGACAAAGTTTGCCAAAGCTACTCAAACAATTTGTAATGTTTAAAAATCATATGCAGGAAGATAATTAGAGGTAACAATCTGCTACGATACCAATGAAGTCTCTGCAATGGAAAGGAAACTATACAGAAGAAAAGTACTGAGGGGCAAGACTGTGGTCGTCCGGGGATCATATATACTGAAGATGTGCCCCTGAGAATAAAAAGTGCAATATCCATTAATTAAATTACAGTTTATGTTCTGAGCTACAATCGCAAATAAATGTCTGGTTTTAACGTTTAAAATAATATTTAAAGCAATGTTAGAAAGGTTTAAAACAATCTTAAATAAACTTATTTGGACATTGTTGAAAAATAATTAATACTATTCATTAAATTGACTATTCATTAAATTAGCATATTCAGTAAAGGTTATTTGTGTTCTCGTAATATAAGTTGATTCAATGCAAGATTAATTGGTTAAATAGCAGAAGTGTTACATACTCAAAAAAAGAAATGGAATCATACTGAAAACTATTTTGATTCTAAGCAAATTAACTGATATATAATTTTTGCTGTATAACATAATTATTTTAAGTTTGTGAAGGATATATAACGTAAAAATGACAGTAAATTTTATTTCTCCTATTACAGCAAGTATAAATTGAATATTTTACATTCCTACGAATATATTACTTAATTTGAATTAATTAATAACATATTTATTTTCTCTTAGTAAATGAAGTTAGGTTTCATGATATATTTGATGGACAGATTTAGGGTGGTAGAATCTAGTCTATAAAATTTTATCTTAAAATTTTTTTTATATAAAATGTAACACAATATTTTCGATTGAAATATATTCAAAAGTTAATTTTCAATTTTACATATTCATCAACTTCAATAAAATTTCAGTGTTATAAAAATATATTTGGTTTGAATAAATTAATAACATAACTATATTCATTTTGTGAATGATGTTGTATTTCATGATATTCTTGATGAGCATACTTGGGGTGATAGAATTCAGTTTATGAAAGGCCATCTGTAATTTTTTTTATATAAAATGTAACAATAAACAATTTCGATTGAAATACATTCAAAGATAAATTTGCAACTTTATATATTCATCAACTTCAATAAAATTCCAAATATAATATAAATAAAATAAAATTTTCAATATAAGTTCAAAGTTATGTAAAAAAATATTATTATCTTTTATTTAATGCCTATTTTATGTTAACAATATTTCAAAATTTTGAGGGAAAAAAACTTGAAGCCAGCAATAGATAAATTCATAAGTATATGGAATAAATATCTATACGTACCAAAAGTATAAATTTGAGCTTCGAGAGTTTAAAGTTGGTCACTTAAATGATACTGGAATGTTTGATGTTGAGGGTTTCTTTCCTGAATATTTCATGACTATGGCTGCTCGCAGTTCCAATATTCCGACGTCCACTGCACGTAGGGAGTGCATGTTTTCCCTGAAGGCAAAAAACTGCCGTGAAAGGCCCACAGCATAAAAAATGTATCCAACCGGAACAACAATAGTTTTTCTTTTAATAATAGAACGTGTTCCGCAAATCATTTTTCTCCCAGAGTTGTCTAGACGATTTGAAAAAGTAAAAGACATCGAGAGAGCTACCTTCGTTCAAAATATGATTTTCATCTAAGTTGATGATTTTCTTTTCTTTTCGTACCAGATATCTAGAATAAAATTAAGTGATCCAGAGCTCAAAGTCTTGCAAAGTATTCAGTTTCAATCCATAAAAGAATGTCTGTGAGCCAGGAATGCATGAAGTGTTATTTTCGCACAACAGACATAAATGATAGTAAATCTTTGAAGGGAATTGCTGTTGAGCCATTTTAATGATTTATGAGTCAGTTTGAAACGTATTTATTAAAATAGCTTTTTCTCTATTGGGATGTTTTTATTGAATTGAAATATAAATGGTTCAATTTTTCTTCTTTCAACAAAAATCATAAAATGTGATTCATTTGCAATCTTTAAAATAAAAAAGTTGCAAAATGAATCGAACGTACCTACTCAACTTAATGAGTTGTATACAGTATTTTAATGGAATAATATTGATTTAGGTATGTAAAATTAGTTACAATGTAAAAGTAAATACAATGCAAAATAAATTAAAATTTAAGAAACTTAAAATGCAAATTTTTAATTCCTTATTTGTTCAAAAAAATTATAAAAAATGTTCAATATAAATCTCTGGCGTTTGGTATCACAGGCTTCAGATTTGAATCTTGGGGCGTGGTATGGATGTTTGTTAGTGATTCTGAATCCACGTTATATTGTAGTTTCAGGTCCACTTGGCCCAAATTGTGCAAAAAAATGACAGTAGAGGGACAAACGAAACTAATGACGACATCTTCCATTCAAGGATTTTTTTTTCTTTTCTTAAGCCTGATTTTGAGGATGCTTACTGACAGTCTATCCTCAGTTCAACATTTAAGTAACTCTACACACGTTGGAGACGGGGCTGGCATTTCCATCTTGAAATTGCTTTCTAGATTTTCAGTTAATTCCGAGGTCACATCCAATGGACTCCTTCACATGTCGCCATTAGTGGCAACGAGATTGCGGATTCTCTAATAAATGTTGCTTCTTCGGTGACTTCCCACTCCGATATGCTATATGTTCTCTGCGTTTGGAAAAACAATTAAGGATTTCTGGATGTTCCTCCAAAATATGAGTCATACTGAAGATAGTGCCCTGGTGGTGCCCTGCTTTTTGGGTGCTATAGAACCCTACAAACATGCTTATCAGGTTTTGCCACTAGAATCTTGAGTCCATGTGGAACTATCCAACTATGAACAAGGGCAGTAGAATTTTGGAACCTACACCAAGTGTAGGACTGCTTAAGGATCGCCTGTTCGTATTATAAACTGCCTTGGACAAAATTTTTAGTTTTGTATTGGGCAATGTCTTTTCTGAACTTCTTCTGTTCTTGGATTTTTTGGAGGTGTATGGACTCATGGATTTGGTCTAATAACTAGACCATATCGGAGATCAGAAACAACAACAATAACAAAAATTAATATACATTTTATTTAATATACCACTTATTGGTTAAATATTCTTGCATAATACAATATTAATCTTCTTCTTTTTTAAATTGTATTTGAGTTATACTTGGAAAAATTGTATGGTAACTGCATATTTCTTTTTTAATGTAAACTGCATTGTGCCGCATAAAAATTTAGTCATTCTACTCAAAATAAAATCTTTCAAATGGTTTAAGGTTTAATTTAAACAACTAAATAAATAATGTGGAGAGTAAAGCTATTGTAAAGAAAAAGCGATATTAAGAAATCGCAAAGAAAATATCTCTTGGAATCTTGAAAAAAGTATTTAGAGAGCTATTAAAACAAAACATAAAAAGGAAGAAGGTTATTTCCGGGCTTAAAGTTTTATCGGCATTAAATGAATTGTTCCATCTTTTAAAAACTCTAAGGATCACAGTGGTGCAAGTTAAATTTTTTTTTTAAGTCATTCCTCGTTGCGTAACTGGAATTCATTCACACTGCCCTGATGAGGGTAAGATGAAATGATAATGATAATGATGAAAACGTCTAATGAAACGTTAATTATTCAGTTTGATATTAAATTAAAGTGCTAATATTATGACTGGATTTTAAGAAATTGGAAATGTGTGACTTGTACCAGTTTAGGTATATTTAAGAGCATGAAAACTGGAAATAATAGAAGATAGATAAAATAAAAATAAATAATAAGTATTATTTTAAAAGCCAAATGTTATTAAGTCAAAAAGTGCTTTTTTCTTGCAAAACATACAATCAGTAATAGTTTATGGCGTTGTATCCCAACTGATAGGATTATATATATATACTAATTCATCTTATCAAAAAGCAGTTAATCTTAGAAGGTTTAAATATTATGGCTTTCCAAGTAAGATAGCTTTTGAAATTCAGTGAAAAGAAATTCCAAGTATTAAAATCTGCAATGTTTAAAAATACATGGCTTGAATGAGGGTAATAACAGAAAAATTCAATATTATGTATCAGATCTGTATATAGTAGTAAATTTCTCTGGTATAAATTCCAATGATTTTTTTTTCTTTGGCATGAAAAAAAAAAAATACTTTCTTCCACAATATATTCATATTGCATATATATATATATTGTGTATTGAGTTATAGGAATAACTAAACTGTCCCAAAATATGTTTATAAAAAAAGGAAATTTAATATAGCTTTTGATTTTTATACGCAAAGCAGAAATTTGTTAATGTTTTAAACATTTAGATATTACAAAATATTAAGATCAACAGATTAAACTAGGTTGATCATGTATTTAAAATTAATGAATTAAAAAGGCTCGTTTGGCAAAAGCACAGGGACAAAGAGGACGACCTAAGTTGCGACGGATAGACGCAGTTGAAATGATTTTGCTGTACTAAAGGTTAAGAATTGGAGGATCCTTGTCACCCAGAGAAATGCATGGAAATCTCTTCAAAGGAAAGACTTGGCTCACCCTGGGTTGTAGTGCTATTGTTGATGATATATGGATTTATGAATTTTTGATGATATATGATGACTTATGAATTTTTTAAATACATCCATGAAATGTGTATTTCATACATACATTTCTTTATTTAAAAATTGGTGAAAGGTGGATAATTTAATAATACTCCTGCAGAAAGTAAATCAAATTACTTCAATTTCATTTTGTAATATACCTACAATTTATTTAGCACTAAATATTAATTAAAATGTTTCAAAAGAAATAATTTGAGTAATGATTTGATTATTTTAGGAATTGTGGTGTTCAACACAAAAATTACTGTCAAGAAAAGTTATTTTATCAAAAATGTAACGTTCTTATTTTTTTGTATGAAAATATGCAATAATGCTTAAAACACTTGGGATTTCAACATCTACTTTTATTTAACACAACTTCATGAAAAGACGTTTCATCTGATAGCATTTTGATGATGCTTGCATTGATAATTACATTGATAATGCATACATTGATATTTACATTGATGATAAATGCATGACATCGGTACATTCATGATAAATACATGACGTTGGTACATTGATGAAAAAAAAATGACATTGTAATGACGCATAATCGGTTAATAAATTATCAACAACTATGAGTAACTGACTTTTGTTGGAAAGGTTTTAAAGCCTTTTCTGTCGCATTTTGCTTCCAATTTATTTTCATCTCTGTATTCGAGTCCGTTGCTCTCCATCCTCTATAATTCGCGTCTGTTCAAACTAGAGTTCATAAACAAAATCTTCCCCCCAAACAGACACAGCTCATAAATTCCGCTCCGTTCTCGCTGCAGTCAAAAATTGTGCAAGAGCTGCCTCTCCCACGCATCGAGCAGGTTATCCAGTCCGAATAATGCATCTCTGAACTGCGAAGTCATTAGGAGGATGTTTTGAAACACAAATGAGTTCAGCATTCGCAAATGCGGATTCTGCCTCCAGCATTAGCTCTCCTCAGCTGAGAAACGGCTACTTACAAAAGGATGGGGGGAATCTATATTAGGGGTTTTAATGTATCACCAAATGTTATTTTTAGGTCACGACGACTGGGTTCATTCATTTGTTTTAATTTTTGGAAATGTTTGAAGTATTCTTAATTTTGCTGACCATTATCAGATTTTGCTGCCTTTTTAAAATTTTAATTATCTCATTGAAACTATTAAAGGTCTTAATTTTTTTTTTGTCTAAATTTTGTAATTTTAGGAAAAAATTGGTTTTTCCAATTGTATTTGTAAACATAGAGAAATTTCGTGTATTTATCAATGTTTAATCCTCTTTGCCATTTGCCGATTTTTTTTGGGTTAAGATTTATTTTTATTGATTTAAATCCTGAAAGTATTGATCAATATCGGCCTGATGGTAGAGTGGCTAGCGCTCTATATCACAAGTTTCGGATTCGAGCTCCGGCGGTGCTATGGATGTTAGTAGTGGTTTGGAATCCGCTTTAAACCGTAGGTCTCGGTCAAATTTTGATTTGTGGGGGTAGTGTTACTCGCATCCATTGCTTATCTTCAAGCTACACGGGCCCCTGGGTAGTGCTAAATAAGTATCAGCGGTGCAGCTGTTGTTTATGGCATAAAGATGAACTGTCTCTGTATTGCCAGTTGCATTAGTTCACAAATGAGTTCAGGATTCGCAACTGCGGATTCAACTTCCAGCATTAGCCCTCCTCGGCTGAGGAACGGCTGCTTACAAAAGGATGGGGGGAATATATATTAGGGGTTTTAATGTATTACCCAATGTTATTTTTAGGTCACGTACGACTGGGTGTATCACTTGTTTTAATTTTTGGAAATGTTTGAAGTAATCTTAATTTTGACGAACATTAATAAAATACATTTGGGATTTGGATTCAGTTTTAAAATTTTGTTATCTCATTGAAACTATTAAAGACATTAAAGTTTTTTTTTATTCTCTGATAAGCTTTTTCTTTTTTCGTTTGTCTTAAATTCTGTAATTTCAGTCAAATTTGTCGGACAATTTTAATGTATTAATCAATGTTAAATACTCTTTGCTATTTGCCGGTTTTCTTAGCTTACTAGTTTTCGATTTATTTCTATTGATCTGTATAGTAAAGGAGTCATCTATACTAAATTCTCTCTGCTATTCACTGATGTTCTTAATTTACTAGTTTTCGATTTACTTCTATTGATATGTATCCTACATAGCAAATGATTTATTAATACTAAATCATCTTTAACATTTGCCAATACATCAGCTTACTAATTTATATTCTTTATCTGTATATACAGAATTTTGAAATTCTATTAATATATTTTTCCATGTTTTGAAAAAGTATTTTTATAAGTTTTGATTACAAATTTGTGAGCATGGACAAACAGACTTCTTTTTTATTGGCGCTACAGCTCAATGGTTGGTTAAGGCTGTCAGCCTACTGGCAGATTTTGAGATAGGACATATTATCATTTTTACGGGATAGGAATAATAGCCCTACGCCTAACGCTGTAAAGTCATATTATGCTGGGACTTATGGTTTAAAGTGGATTCCGAAACACTACAAACATCAATCGCACCGGCGGCACTCGAACCCTGTGGCACTGAGCGTCAGAGCTCTAGTCATTCGGTCATCAGACCCCTATAAAATATGTAACTAGAACAAAAATATATAAATGCGCTTAGAAATAATGATAAAATTGTATCGGACTGTATTGGACAAAATTGTACCGGACTATATTGGACAAAATTGTACGAACAGAGACGTGATTGTATTGGCACCGGAAACATTTTAATTTTAAAGTATGTAAGCACTGTAACAGGTTCCATAATTCTCATATGTTGTTCAAAGTGAAAGAACAATCATTCATTTTACATTTCATCTACTTTTCAATTGCGAGATAGCCCCGGATGGGCGCTCATTCTTCAAAATTCCGTTCCATGCCTTCCTGTTCTAGGCCGAAATTTTCAGATTAGTCATCTTAATTGTCTTCTGTCTTTTTCTAGGAAGTCAATCCACCTAAATTTTGATCTCCAACTTTTTCGGGCTCCAAATGGTTTAGCTAAAATGATCTTTATTGGATCGATTGTTATATAATCTTATTAAGTGTCCTGCCCATTTAATCCTCTGTATTGCTATACATTTAATATTATCTGGCTCTTTAAATAGCTCTGGAAGTTTCTGCGTTGGTTCTTTTTCCCCAATAATTATGACATTCAATTCTACAAAATATGCATTTAAAATTATTTTTTCAAATATAACAAGAGTCTCTTAAGCTTTTTACGTCATTGTCCAAGTTCAGCAGCTTTTTCACTCTCTTTTTCATTTAAAGAAATATTATAGTAAGAGACTGAGTCGTGGCTCAGTGGCAAGGTGCGCCGCTGGTTCAATCCGTTGGCGGCTTTGTTGTAGACACTATTTCAAAAACGAAAAGGACTCGATTGCGTTTGAGATACTCAGCATTTTGCCTAGTTAACTGGTGGGAGTAATCCTTCTGGTGCCTCAGACTACCTGGTAGGAGTACTCTGGGTTTTCACCCATACGATACACAACTGCCTTGTAGTTCCCTCTAAAACTCCTTTCAGAAGGCACCGCCCTCTTTCTTCAGCCACACGGAGCCATGCCAGACTTCTACCAATGAAGGCTCTATCATAACAGAAGCTGCCCCTTCCTCACCATCCATGAATAGATTACTCGTGAGATGTCCGTCCCGCACTGCAGGACACTGATGATTAGATATATCGCATATTATTATAAGAAAAATGTTTCTATTTTTAAATTAGTTTACCTTTATGTAAACAAATGCAATCCTTGCAGATATTTAAATGAAGAAGAAATTTTTACTATTAGGAACAAAGATTTCTTTAAATATAATAATCTGTTCGTCAATAGTTAAATCTGATTTAAATCGCAATCATTGTCAAAGTTTAAATGCAATAAACCTTGTGCTTTGCAATACATGGAAAAATTAATATTTCCAAATATATTATTTTCAGTTATTCTGAGCTAACTGTTAAAAAGTATAATGTAAAGAATCACGAATCTTTAACAAGAAAGGATATAGGATATTACATCGCAGTAAATAAATTCTTTAGATATATAAATCTTATCGTAAATAGGTAAATCTGATTTAAATCGTAATTATTATCCAGATTTAAATGTACTAAACCTCATGCTTTGCAATAAATGGAAAAACATAGGACTGCCTAACATTATTTTCAGTTATGCTGAACTAACTGATACAAAATATAATGTTAAGAATCAGGAATCTTTAACACGAAAGCATTCAAGATGTCTCATCGTAATAAATGCCATATAACAAAAGTTACGAAGAACAAATACATTCGCCATTAAAGGAAACGACAGAGTGGTGGGCGACTTTTTTACGACGATTCGTCCGGAAGTACCGAATTGCGCCACTGCAATCGATATGAGATCAGATATTCCGATGGAATTCGCTAAGATCGGTAGATGGAAACTGCATCTGAAATGGACTTTTATGGTATTCCCTCGATAGGCTGTTTGGGGAATTTTTAAGACTGCTTTCCAATAGAGATTCACAATTGAAAACTTTTCTTTCGAAGTTTTTATTCCCTTCCCTACATTTCACTTCATTAAATATTGAATTTTATTTATTTATTTAATAATGTCTTAATTGAAAGTGTCTTTACCTAGCGATTGAATTCAAGATTATATGGAAGCATACTTATTTATTTAATAAATACAGTAGATGTTCTTTGGGGCCTGATGGCCGAGTGAGCTCTGGTGACGGGTTTGCCAGCTAGGATTCGAGTTCGTTTCTTTAAATTGTTTTAATTAATTTCTTTACGGTTTACTAATTTATGGGGTTTTACTGATTTCTTGGACAACATCTTTTCACGACTTGTCATTTTGTATAACTGTTTATGTTATTTTATAATTTCCCACTGCAACTTTTTCTCATTCAACCTTTGGATTTTTATATTTATTAAACGAATTTCAGATTCGTTGTTGCAGATTATCAATACTTTGGATCTTGAACAATTATTTCTTTTTTCCATCTGAAAGTGAGGTACCTCCGGAATTTTTGAATTGCGAACACTATGATGATTCTGTTATACAATTTGAAGGTAGTGGACACTGCTATATATATATATATATATATATATATATATATATATATATATATATATATATATATATCATCGTCAGCAGCAGCCGCAGCATTATCAGTGGCACAACAGTCCCATGGTGGGCCAAAGCCATCTGCCTACTGGCAGATTTCTGGACAGGAGATGCTTTCTTTTTACGGATACGGTTTAGGTTGTCAAGCCTTACGTCTAACGCTCTACAGCCATATTAGACAAGAACATACAGTTTAAAGTGGATTTAGAATCACTACAAACATCCATGGCAACCCCAGGAATCCAAGCAGAAACCCGTGGCACCAACTCCAGACACTCGGCCATCAGCCATCTGAATCTCATACTAAATCAGAAAAAAATATTATTACATGCATTGCATGAAAGAAGATAATTTAAAATTGAATCTTAATTATTGAATCTTCATCGTGACAATTGAAAACAACTATCTAGTTTGCCTATCTCTATCATATCCAGATGTCGAACCCGAAATTTTGTGGCACCGAGTACCTGACATTATGCCATCAGGCGTCATATATATAGATATAATATACAGAGAGATATAGAGGGAGAAAGGGATAAAAGGTAATGAAAATAGAGAATTTTATGTAAATAGATTATTTTCTGCTTCAAAAACCACGAAAATTATTAATATTTTTAGTAAACGCTGAACTGGATTCTTGCTAGTTAGCTTGAAGTTCAAAGTCACGCTCAATTACAATTAGCAATTCCTGATTCACTGGGGGAAAAACACAGGCGGCCATGGAGCGAACATCCTCACGATGATTTATTTCTTATTTAAACGATAGCAGCCGTGGAATTATTCATTTCGTCGCGGTCTTTCACACCGGACTTCCGTTTTTCACGGTGGGCTGACATCAGGGGATGCTTGAATGGGACACAAAATAAAAATAATGAAGACACAGACAGACCAAAATTGCCCACAATGAGAAATTTTTGTTTTACATCATCGATTACACACGGTAGTTCTTTTCCAAAGCATTTTGCAATCGATAATTTTTCCTTGCATCAAATTGATATCAGAATATGTTTGAATGGGACACAAAAAAAATAACAAAGAAACGGATAGACCAAAATTAAAATCAATGTGAATATTTTTGTTTTACATCATCTATTACACACGGTAGTTCTTTTCCAAAACATTTTGCAGTCGATAATTTTTCCTTGCATCAAATTGATATCAGGGTAGGCTTGAATCGGACACAAAATATAATGAAGACACATAAAGACCAAAATTACACACAATGTGAATATTATTGTTTTATATCATTGATTACACACGGTAACTCTTTCTCACACCATTTTGCAATCGATAGCTTTTTTATTTTCTTATCTTTTATTGACATCGATTACACACGATGTAATCGATGTCGATGAACTTTTTCTCAAAACCATTTTGCAATCTATAATTTTTTCTTGCATTAAATTGATATCAGAGAATGCTTGAATGGGACACAAAAAAAGGAAGACACAGACAGAGAAAAATTACACGCTATGGGAATATATTTGTTTTACAATATCGATTACACACGATGTAATCGATGTGTAATAGATGTCGATAAAGTCATTTTGCAATCGATAATTTTCCTTGCATCAAATTGATGTCAAATATAAAATGGACTTAAATGGAACACAAAAATAATGGAGACACATACAGACACAAGCTAAGCACAATGTGAATATTTTCGTTTTGGGACATCGAATACACACGATGTAATCGATGTCTATAAACTCTTTTGCAAACCATTTTGCAATCGATAATTTTTTCTTGCATCAAATTGAGATGAACGCAACCATCTTTCTTGGATTTTTATCTGCTCTTTTTTTTCCTGCGCGGACATTTTTTTTTCTGCTACCGATCCGAGTTGAGATATCATAAGAACGAATTTTTTTTTCCGTTCGACTGTTTCGGTGTATATCACGGACACTTTTCCGTTCTTTGAAGCTCACGAAACAAATGTAGCGTGGTTGAAAGAAGAAAGATTGTATTAAAAAAAGTAAAAAAAGGTAAAGCCCATTGAACCGAGGCAGAGCGTTGTTGATCCTACGACAAATTCCATACGAAAAAGTAAAAAACAGCGATGTTCTAAAAACGTTTGATAACAGGAGAATAAAGTTTCTATTATATGATTAAATAGAGTAAAGAATAAATTTTTAGTGAT
Organism: Caerostris darwini; assembly: GCA_021605075.1. Lineage (NCBI taxonomy): Eukaryota > Metazoa > Arthropoda > Arachnida > Araneae > Araneidae > Caerostris > Caerostris darwini. The sequence goes on from BPLQ01007533.1 coordinate 272,018, forward strand.
TTTTCTATCGAAAATGTCGAAAACATAGCCAAAATGTGTTCTGGTTGAAATATACATTGTGTAAAAAATTAATTTGTATTTCAGTGCCACATTATGATATAAATTTTGCTAATTCATAACATTAAATTCATTTTAAGTTTATAAATTTTTAATTGAATTATAGTTAATTTTACATAAAGCACAATGATGACCAAAATTTTATTTTATGTATTGTTAAATTTAGGAAAAAAAAATTAAACCATATAAAGGTCATATCAAGATCATTTAAAAATGATTCGATTTCGAATTCTCATTACAATGATTATTTTGCATAGATATAAAATTTTTTTTACCCCACTCGTGGTTTAGTGGCAACGTGCGCCTCAGGTGAGAATTAGGGCTGAGCTTCAATTCGCTCATACCTATGTTGTAGATAGTGTATCAAAAAACGAGGAGAATTGATGGCATTTTTGATGTTCTGTATCTTACCTCGTGAGTCGAACTACTTGGTGAAAGTTTTCCAACTTTTCTCCCAACACGATATGCAAACGTGGGGTAGTTTCCCCCTATAAGTCTTCCCGGAATGCTCTGTCCTCCTTTTGTAGCGAGACGGAGCCAAATCAGACTTCTACCTACAGGTGCTCCATCACAACAGAGGCTTCCCCTTTCCCTCCGTCCATGGGTAGAGTATTCATGGGATGTCCGTCCCCATTGTATGACACTGAGAATTAGACACACAACATACTTTATAAAATATAGAAATTTAACTGTAATAAGTATACATAGATACCTATTAAATTTAAAATTATAGTAATATTAATATATATATATATACACTCAAGAGCCAAAACATTATGACCAACCCTACATTTTGCAATGAACTCGCCTGGATGACATGGAAGGCTCGTGATCAGGTGGAAGTGGTATTCAACTGGTATTAGGTGGTGTTATTAATCCATGCCAAGGGCGGGTTGAAGCTGTGCTGCGCGCCAAAGGTGAGCCAACTCGTTATTGACAGGTAGTCATAATGTTTTGCCTCTTGAGTGTATATATATATATTATATACAAAATGTCGAAATTAATTTATTGATAGATGCAAATTACTTATTTATTTAATTTGGATAAAATTTATGATGTATTTCTGAAATATACACTCATGTCCATAAATTAAGGATAATGAAGTTCAGCCAAAGAAACAGACAGAAGCAAAACAAATTTGACTTATTTGTAAAGTCTCTTTATTAAACAAAAGGTAAAGAGCAAAAAAGATGCTATATGTTTGACATAATTAATAAAAATTGCGATTTTTACTTCCTGGAGCAAATTTCAAAAAAGAACCTATTTACAAAAAACAGTATAACAGGGTTAGTATGATGGTTAATATGCAGTATGTCTCCTGGACGATGCAATACAGGCCTTACAACGCCTAGGCATGCTGAGTATCAAATTATCAATATGATCTTGGGGAATATTACACCACTCATCAAGCAATGCCCTCCGAAGTTCCGGTTGACAGGTGGGTGGGGGTTGAAGGGCTGCAATTCGTCCGCCAAGCATATCCCACACATGCTCTATTGGATTCAAGTCCGGTGAGTATGCTGGCCAATCCATACGGGTGATATCCTCCAATTGAAGGCATTCGTCTACAATGTTTGCGCGGTGAGGACGGGCGTTGTCATCCATAAACAGAAATTCGGCACCCATGGCGCCGCGAAACAAACGTACATGTTGTTCCAGAATGACATCCCGATAGATGTGGCCTGTCATCGTTACATTCTGAACATGCAGGTCAGTTCTGGAACCAAGAATAATTCCTCCCCAAACGAGCCATCCTGCACCCCCGTAACGGTGTCGTTCAATGGCGTTCTCTTGGTGGTAACGGGTATCTGGCGCTCTCCATATGAAAGTCCGGCGAGAATCAGACTGCAAACTAAACCTGGATTCGTCGGAAAACATCACACCAGACCACTGTTGCAGTGTCCACAATGCATGCTCTCTACTCCAGGTTAATCGCAGGCGACAGTGAGTTGCGGTAAGGGGAACACATCTGACAGGCCTACGAGCATATAGACCAATGTGCCCTAAGCGTCTGTGCACGGTCTGCCTTGAAACTGTCGTACCAGTAGCTGAAGAGAGCTGACGAGACAGGTCTGATGCTGTGCTCCGTCTGTTTCTTTGGCAGTAACTGCTAAATAACGGTCCTCATTCGGCGTTGTAACGCGGGGCGACTTGCGCTGTAACATCTACTCACATTACCATCATCTTGGAATCGTTGCCAAAGCCTGGAGATGACACTCTGGGCGATTCCAAGTTCCTCGGATACTTCCAGCTGGGTGCGTTCACATTCCAGTCGTCCGATAATTCTACCACGTAAAAAATCGTCCAAATGCTTCCTTTGTGCCATAACTATGCGGTTATTGCACTGAAAGGCTTTTAAAGCGCTTGTGAACAATTTTACTTCTTTGTCACCATTTCTTATACCCCTCTCTTAAACTCTCGTCATTGTGACGTACTATCCGCGCCATCTGGTGGTTTCCTGTAATTTGCATATTCTTCTTCAAGATGTGTTTGATAATTCTACAGGTGAAATTTTTATTTTAGAGTTTAAATTTCTATGTGATTCTGAATTATCCTTAATTTATGGACATGAGTGTGTATATGTCACTAGTATAGCAAATGTATGTTAATGATGTAAATTACTAAGCATCAGTTAATTACTTGTATAAATTATACACCAAAAACATTAATATAAAATGCAAAACTTCATAGTACATATTCGTTATTATATATTTAATAAAACACATCCATATTTATAATTTCAAAGTTTCTGAGAAATTGTATTGAAATTCCTTTTTGAAATTCGTTTCAATTTTAAAATCCGTTTCAAGTTTTGAGGAAATCCATTTGTGTATTCATATTTCAAAATAAACAATTCAAGATTGATGAATTTTTGTGAAGCCAAATTGCTAAAAATGGGTTGTTTTAGAAATAAATTGCGCATTTTCTGAGAAACTAAGGTGACTTATTTTATTATCGAATTTCATGGTGGTTAAAATCATTTTATTCCGCAGTCAGTTTTTGGGCCAGCGAATTCACTTCTAAATTAAATAAGGAATTTGAATCTCATTTATTGATCACTTAAGTTGACCTAAATTCAGACAGAAGCATTTGCTTCCATTTCATTATTCTTCGTTTTGAAAAGCTATTTTATTTATTCAGAATTATTCATATTTTCATATTTAATATTCATTTTAAAATAATTCAATTCCAGCAATTTCTAAAGTTTATTTATTTATTCACTTTAGTTTACTACAGTCCTCATTCCTTAACCCAGGAAGGAGGTCTGTAATAGTTGATAGTTGTAAGTCTGTAATGTCTGTTTGTATGTCTGTAATAAGTCTCTGTAGCCCCTTACCAGTTAAAAAGGGAAAGATGTACTAAATAATAATAAGAAATAAAATTGAAAAAAATAAATAACAAAAATACAGGAATACAAAGAATTGTAATACGAAAAAATACAGGAATACAAAACAATTAAGAAATACAGGAATAGAAAGAATTTTATTACAAAAAAATACAGGAATACTAAGAATGGTAATACGAAAAAATGCTATGGCACTTTGTAATTTTACTTTACCCTATACTTCACCCCTGTACTCAAGTCCATGTAAATCTTAACAATTAAAAAGGATAGTGCGGAATAATGAAAATACTAATAAAATTTAAAAAATAAATAACTGAAATACAGGAATGCAAAAATTACCAAAAAATAATACTAAAAAAAAAAATGCTATGGTGCTATGTAATTTTACTTTACCCCGCACTTCAACCCTGCACCAGGACTATGGAGCCTCTTACAAGTTAAAAAGGGCAATGGGAAATATAATAATAATAATAATAATAATAATTAAATTAAAAAAAATAATTGCTAAAATAGTGGAATACAAAGAATTGTAATACTAAAAAAATGCTATGGCACTATGTAACTCTAGATTATCCCACTCTTCACTCCTGTACACAGGGCTTTTCAGCCCTTACCAGTTAAAAAAGGCAGTGGGGAATAATAACAATAATAAAAAAAAATGAAATTTAAAAAATAAATTACAGGAATACACAGAATTGTAATACGAAAAAAAAAAAAATGCAATGGTAGTATGGAATTTTACTTTACCCGACACTTCACTCCTGTACTCAGGGCTATGTAGCCCCTTACCAGTTAAAAAGGGAAGTGGTAAATGATAATAATAATAATGACATTAAAAAGTAATTAATAAAATGCTGAAATACAGGAATATAAAGAATAGTAATAAGAAATAACTGATATGGTACTATATAGTTTCATTTTACCCCACACTTCCATCCTGTACTCAGGGCTATGTAGCCTCTTACCAGTTAAAAAAGGACAGTGGGGAATAATAATATTAATAATAATAATAAAATTTTAAAAAAAGAAATAATTAAATTACAGAAATACAGAAGTACAAGGAATTGTAATATGAAAAAAATGCTATTGTACTTTGTAACTTTTCTTTATCCCACATTTCAGCCCTGTATCCTGGGATATATAGCCCTTTATCAGTTAGATAGGGCAGGGTAGAATGGTAATAAAAGAATAATAATAAATAAAATTGAAAAAAAAATTACTGAAATCCATTAATACAAAGAATTGTAATACAAAAAAAAAAAAAAATAAATTACTGAAATCCATTAATACAAAGAATTGTAATACAAAAAAAAAAAAAAAAAATGCTATGGTACCATTTAAGTTTACCCAGACTTAATGATTTAGTCTGATTATGATTACTTAATGATACCAGACTTTACACCTGTCTGAGACTGTACACCATTTTTACCCAGACTTTACACCTGTACTCAGGATTATGTAGCCGCGTATCGGTTAAAAGGATAGTGGGGAATAATAATAATAATAAAAATTAAAAATAATAATAAATTATAAAAATACAGGAGTACAAAGAATTGTAATACAAAAAGAAAATGTTATTGTACTATATAATTTTACTTTACCCCTGAACACAGGACTATGTAGCTCTTACCAGTTAAAAAGGAAATTTTACAGCTACAGAAATACATGAGTACGTTTTAACTAACATAAAAGTAACAATGTTAACTAACATAAGATGAATAAAATGAGAAATATACTATGCAGAAGGAATAAACAATTGTCGTAAACATGATACGAAAGATATAGTACGACACGGTGTATAATATATTAATTACAACTTTGTCTACAGAGGATGTAATAATAAAATGCTTCTGTTTAAAGTGAAAGAATGAGTTCCGAGAAATAATACTTCATTCCTAATGACTTCTTGGAGTGTTTAATTGTATATTTTCTTTTATAAAGTTTATTAAATGGGGTATTTTCTAACGGGTCCATGAGTTCTATATTGCATTTATGTGCCAAAGAATAAAAAAAAAAGTTGAGAAGGTATTTTAAAATGCCATGATTCTTGATTATATGCGGCTTCTAAATACCGACCACATTATCTTGAGGTTATTTGCCAATAGAATTATAAATATGTAGAGATTCAACATTACTGAGATTTCACATTACACTATCATAATTTGAAAGGGACACTTTCTAAAATGGAATATGGGCTGTTTGACATTTCCTAAAGTATTTCCTATTGGTCATTTCCTAATGATTGGAATTTCCTAATGTCCTGGACATTTCTTAAGGATTGGGATTTCCTAATGTCCTGGACATTTCTTAAGGAATGGGATTTCTTAATGTTCTTTTGGACATTTCCTAAATATTGGGATTTTATATTGTTCTATTGGGCATTTTTTAAGTGTTGGGATTTCCTAATATCCTATTGGACCTTTCCTAAGGATTATGATTGGGATTTTCTAATGTCCTATTGGACATTTCCTAAGGATTGGGATTTCCTAATGGATTGTTGGACATATCCTATTGAATGTACAACTTTTCTTTATATAGTTCTTTTCTGAGTTAAATTCAGAAGCGTTAATCAGAATTAATACATGAATACATAACACTTCGCAGCAGGAGTGGTGAATGAATAAAATAGTTTTCGACTCCCAAGTGCCATTGTTTATACGGACTCCTTACTCCCGACTTCTGATTCTTTACAACAATTTTATGTAATATGATATTTATTAATGGATTAAAAAATTTTTGACTTGAATTCAACAATTTTTATTGAACTCGTATATCTATAAAAACAATTTTTGATTATCAAAATATACTTTTATAACTTTAAAGGTGTTGTATTTGCACTGACGTAAAGATATCCCTGTATTTTAAATTTGTTTGAGAAAAAAAACAGATGTTTTATAAAAATAATAGGCGCAAAAATGTTATAGAACAAAAAAAGAAAAACGCCTACAAAGAATAAATATATCTTATAAAAATAACTATGCTAAATTAACACGTAGAAGAATATTATAAAAGACCTGTAGATAAGTAAACAGAAATTTGTACATTTAAGATAAATTAAAAATTAAAAATTGTAAATTAAAAAATTGTTGAATTGTACAATAAATATTGTATATTTTAAGCACAAAGATGCAATATTTATTATACATTAAATCATTTTTTCTATAAGTACTTTCGTTGTTGATCCAACATTGCATTTTATAAGCTTCTGTGCCGGGAAAAATTTCTCAACAAATACTTGGTTTGCTGGGAAAGCAGTAACTGCTTTTGCTAGTGATCGTATTATTGAAAATCGACTATTGATAGAATCGATTTGCTTTCTTAACTTTTTTTAACGTTATTTTTATCGAAGACAGGAGTTGGATTTTTATAGCGATTCCAAGCCCCAACTCCTTCAAAAATTCTCTGCTCCCGACTCTGGTCTCCCAAATCTATTTCGTAGTATTTTAGAAATGAAGTGTAAGCCCAGAGGGAATATGAGATGAACACAAAAAATATTAGATATTATGAATAGAATGTAAGATGTTTAGTTCAAACTTAGAGATACTGATTTGGCAAATAAAGTATAGTTCGTAAGATAACACAAGAGCATTTATTTTATTATCAATCATTTCATTATCATTTCAAAAACCATTCATTTCACTATCATTTCAAGAGCTTTTATTTCATTAATACATGAGCATTTATTTCATTATTAATTCAACAGCATTAATTTCATCATGATTTCTTAAGAATCAATTTCATTATGATTTCTTAAGCATTCATTTCATTATACAACACAAGATCATTCACTGCATTATCGTATCATTGACCATTCATTTCATCCTTTATTTCATTATCATTCATTTTTATAGTTATAACCCCGTATGGTGTTATTCTCAAAATTTTTTTATAGGGTAATAACCATAAAAATTTCAAATGTTAAAAATCATAATTATGTTCATTTTATCTAGAATGCATGTTGTGTCTGTGTTATTGCATTCATTTTAGTAGTCAAAGTCGTTCATTTTAATAGTGTCGACCGAATAAAAAAGCAAAAAAAATCTGATTTAAATAATTGCGCAAATTTTTGTCAATTCTTTCCTTACATGTGAATTAAAAATTAATTTCCTTATCCTACATTTTACTAAACTCAGCCCAATTATAATCCTACATTATTAACCAACTGAATCTATACAAACTCAGTCTAGTGCAAAACAGATTTGCATTCATTTATTAGCAAAATAATAAAATCATTTATGCATGGTGCATCGTAGTGAGAAATTTAAATCTTTATTTACTTAATTTGAACGTAATGTTTATTTTTTTAAATTAAAATAATCTCTTGTTTTGACTTTAAATGCAAAAAGTTCATTTCTTATGTTTTATATTTTTGAAAAATGTATCCGTTTTATCTTTCTAGCAACGTTTTAAGTTAACTGTTTCTCCATTCTTCCAACCTTGCTTTAAACGTAACGGCTCTTTTGATGATTCTCACGTACTGCCGATTGCAGCAGCTGCAAAAATGTTCAGTTTGAAGTGGTTAACTAATTAGAAAGAATCCTGCCCGAACATCCTTTACTTCCTGTTATGAAGAAAAATACATGCTTATTGTATATTTAATATTTTACAGTCATGCATTCACAAAAACTATTAAAAGCACGATGCACTTTATATTTCTTTTTAAATTAGGAAAAACGCCTTATTTCGGAAAGCTGCAATAATATTCTGAATAAAAGTTATGTTAACACAATGGCTTATGTCAGGTAACTTTTCGAAAATGATTATTGCATAATATTATAATTTTAAAAATATTTTTAGAAATATCTTTATTATTTCAAAAGCGAGTTTTATTTAATGTCCTTCGAACTATCCTTTATATTTCGGTGTTTATTGCTAAATTTATTAAATTCAGAAATATAATTTATTTTTAATTTATTAAACTAAAAATATTTTTTATTAATTTATTAAATTAAATTAATTTAATTCATAAAAATAATTTGTTAAATAAATTTAAATAATTACATAAATTTTTAAATGTATTATATTTTTAGTAAGTTATTAAATTTATTATTTTGTTTCATTTCTTTCTTCTTCTTCTTCTTATTTTATATATATATATATATATATATATATATATATATATGTATATATATATATATATAGATATAGATATAGATATAGATATATATATAATATAATATATATATATATATATATATATATATATATATATATGAAAAAATATGTGTCTTTCTAAAATAGTAAAAATTTAATTCAAAGATCGTTTCTGACAAAAATCTGTCTTAGTTTAAAGCCATTAAATTATGAACTACAGGAAATCATTTTTCTTAGATGAAATCTACGTCGAACTGATTTTTTTTTTTTTTTTTTTTGCTTTTGATTGTTTACTCCTCAACATTTATAAAATCATTACTTTTATTGTTGAAAAAATGCATTTGGAAATTTTGATTTAAATATTGTAAAAAAAATAAATAAATAAATAAACTAGAATAAAATAAAATATAGAAAATTGCTTAAATTTTTACAAATTGACATTGAAAAAAGTTGTCGATTTAATTAGAAGCTCGGAAATAATAATTAAGAGATTTTAAGATTTTTGGAATAATATTTTATAATATAGTTATTATGCAATTGATGCTTCACAATAATACTTAAACAATGATGTTAACATTAAATTCAACAAAATACATATTTCAACATTTATTTGTTTTCAATCTATATTTTATTCATTTCATATTCCGGTATTTATTATTGAAAGAAAAATTTGTGTGGAAAATGTTATTAAAAAAATCTACTATAAATAATGTTTTTAATGTAAATTAATATTGTATGTTGTTATGTATGTTTTTAATGTAAATGTAAATGTAAATGTAAATTGGGGGAAAAGTTTTCTTTTTATACAATTGGAATTACATTATAAAACTCACAGAATGCTAACTTTAAAAAGCTTAAAATTTACAAAGAAATTTTCTCAATCTTCCCTGAAACAATTAAGTATCTTGTTGCGTTACATGCAAATAACTCGCTGTTTACTTATGTAGGTACTTGTGTAAAAACTTGTTTACTTATGCAAATGCTTGTATAACAATAGTAGTCACGGAATAAATCTTTCTGCTTCCTAGATGCTGCAGCTCACAAATATTTTCTCTTTATGTCACCAAGAAGTTCGCGTTCACTTGTCAGGAGATTCAAGCTGTCTTATTGAATTCGTTCGCTGTCCCTCTGTAGAGAAACGCGTCTTTACCAATATAAGCTTCGTAGAAAGGATTTAACTTTAAATAAAATAAAATAAAAATAAATATATATACACTGCAATAAAGTGTATATAACATAAACAAATATTTCGTTATTATTTTTAAAGTTTCTTTAAAAAAATAGTTGTAAGAGATACACTAAGATTTCTGTATTATACTGGTTGTTAAAATATAAACAAGTATTTTTTTTTACAAAATAATTATATATAGAGAGATCTGTAAGTGATTTTTGGTAATAATTTGATTTAAATACAACTACGTATTTACGTATTCCAAATAATATGATCCTATTTGTATAAATATTATTTGTATGTATGATCTTATCTCTTCATATGATCATATTTGTATGTATGTATGGTCCAATTTATTCATATGATCATATTTTCATCATATTATATTTTTTTTCTATTATATTCCAAAACAATTAATATGCTTTACATGTTTGATTTTTAAAAAATATTATATTTTTTATACTTAGTTTTTCTTATAGTTTTATATCTATCTATCTATATATATATATATATATATATATATTATATGCTAATATATATATATATAATTATATGCTAATATATATATATATATATATATTATATGCTAATATATATGTATATATATGCTTTTTAGAATCCATGTATTTATATTTTAATGTTTAACGGTAAGAAATTAGTTATAAGGTAAACTAAGATGCCACCCCTTTAGCAAAGACAAGTCAAATTGCTCTTTTTACACATACAATAAATTTAACACATACATATTTGTTATTTAGTTTTACACATACACTTTTTTACACATATATATTTGTTAGTAGAAATGTTAATAAAGGATAGATAATAAACAAAAAAAATCCTTTCTTTTCTAAATTAGCACAAATATTGTAGCATATTAATAATTGTTATTGTGGCATATTAATAATTATTAATTTTCTTACAGTTTTCAACGTTTCTGAACAATTTAAAATATTTCATTTACTTAAAAAAATTAGCATATTTTTATGTGATTAGAATTTTGAGAAATAAATTAAACAAGATCACAAAAATCTCAGTATTTAAAATAAATTTACGAATTCATGTTCATCTACAAACCTGGGAAGAAATATAGAGATTTCTTTTTTCTTAAAAAAAGAACCGAAGAGAAAGACATTAATCTTTTTGGCGACAGTTTCTCTGAAGATTGATAGATGAGAATGAAATATCGAATTCAACTTTCCAAAAACACTAATACATACACTCTTACTATAAATAAAATATGCTAATGAATTGAACTTTTTTTATTCAAGAATGAAAAACAAAATTATGCCTACTTCACTTAAAAAAACCCATAGAAAGTAAATGAATAGCGTTGTGCTTTTTGCACCAAACTCAAAAAAGACATCAATTCGCACAAAAGCGTCCCTTTTTAAATAATGAGTAATCATTTCCCCTCTCGCTCAATTGAGCAAAGTGAGTTCGCAATTAACACAACGACTTTTCGTGTATTAACTGCGACACGTAACTTTCTCATTAATTAATTGTCGCCTGACAAAGTCAAAAAATTTTCCATCACCTCCCTCCAACACACCTCGACCCCTCTTCCTTATTTTTACCTCTGCTACACTTGAGGAAGTAAATTCCTGTTTGATTTATGAGCTAGAGAATATTTCCCAAGTTAAAATTTTACACATAAAAAACTGTATTAGTGATTCATAGAGTGAAAAAAAAAATTGTCACCTTTTTATTTATTTATTTTTTTATCTTCAGGATTTACGCTGAAATGAAAAATTACTAATGGTGACGGGGTTGCCTTTTGTTCATGTAGTCAGACGATATTTTTTTTTTATCGTTTGAAGTTTGTTCTCTAAAAGGGAGATTATGGAACGTATTTCAATTGAAGATATTTAGAGAGATCTTATTTTCAGTTCACTTTGAATGAAATTGTTTTTCCTCAAAAACGGCGATTGACGAAAATTAAGACGAAAGTACGACCACTTATTATTATTATTTTTTTAAACTCTTTATTTAGTCTTCCACATTTATTTCATCGCCTTCAAAGTAATCCCCTCCGGACCCAATGCACTTATGATAACTTTTTTTCCAATCCTCAATACATGCTAAAAAGTCATCGGCAAGGATGGTCTTCAAAACTCGCACCGATTCACGTTGAATCTCTTCAATCGACAAAAAACAGAGTGGTCTTTTGAGTTTAGGGAATAGCCAGAAGTCGCACGGTATGAATACGATGGTTGTGGAACGATATGGGTTTCATTTTTGGCGAAACAGTCACAAAGAATCAATGCAGTGTAAGCTGGCGCATTCAGTGTTTACGGTACTAATCGAGATTGGACGCGTTTGAGGCCCAAAATGGAATTGACCGATCCTTTTGAAATTCCAACATCATCAGCAAGGTCTCTAATTGTAAATCGACGGTTTGCAAGCACTAAATCTTTAATTCGTCGGGTGGGTCGACCAGAGATCTCTTCGTCTTCAACGCGTTCTCTGCCTTCTTTGAACTGTTTATACCACTTGTAAACGTTTCTTTCCGATATTGGAATGCTCACTGAATGCCTTCTGCAACATTCTATACATTTCCGCAAACAAAATTGAATGCAAGTTCTTGCTGAATAATTCAGACTTTTCAAAAATCGCCGGAATCAGTTTTAGCGTCTCACAAATCTAAGCATTACTCAAACACTATAATATAACTATATATAACACTATGATTATTTTGACGACAAATTTCACACAGATGTCAAGGACAGTACCAGCAACCTAAAAAAGATAATAAATTGACATTCCATAAGCCTTGGGAATTTTAAATTGAAAATTGGTCTTATTTTTTGGACACATGAGTAAAATTTTATTTTTACATCTGCAGTACTTGAACAAGTAAATTACTGTTTGATTTATGAGCTAGAAAATATCTCCAAAATTAAAATTTTAATGAGTAACAAATTAATATTAGAGATTCGTAGAGTTAATACAAAGCAGTATTAGAGATTCATAGAGAGAAAAAATTGCCACAGTGTTATTTATTAATTTAGTGTTATTAATTACTAATGGTGACGGGGTTGCCCTATGTCCATGTAGCAAGATGATTTTTTTATCGTTTAAAGTTTGTTCTCTAAAAGGAAGATTAGAGAGAGTATTTCAATAGAACATATTTAGTATGATCTTTTTTTCAGTTGACTTCAAATGAAATTATTTTCCTTAAAAATGGCGATTGACGAAAATTCAAGTACCTAACTTTAGTTATTTCCTTTTAAAAGTTTCACTCCACTTACATGCTCAGGAAATGGCAGAAAGTTTGAAATAAGATTAAGAAGAAGAAAAATTTAAGTTTCTTTCAGAGAGCCTGTAAATCTTATCTTCGAAAGTACAATCTTCATAAGTGAATTTGGAATGTTTCTTCTATAGCACTTAGTAGATCAATTGAAATTATAAATTTGGTTCTATTTTATTCACAGAAGCAAGCTTGTTTTATAGGTGGAATTTATATATATATATATATGATTTTATTTATAGTTAACTACTATATTTCGTATTCCTTGTTAAAAATTTTAAACTAATAATAATGGAAGAACAATATAATGTTGAATTTAAAAATATTTAATCACATCATATGATTTAAAAAGGCTTAGTGTTTTTATTAGAAAAAACTGAAAACATTAGAAAAAAATTAATTACACACGCGTATATATAAAATAATATTTCATTTTTAAAGTATTTTTTTGTGAATAGAATTCTGAAATATAAATTTAAAAAAAAGAATAAAAATTTCAATATTTTGAATAAATTTAAGAATTCATGTTCAAAATTTCAAAATTGTTAAAATTTGAGGATAAAGAAAATTATATCAGCCCATTAATATTAAAAATTGTACACATTAAGGTTATCATTAATGTATATATAAAATAATTTTTATATATGTATATTATTATATAATATTATAGTTTAATAAGGTATATATAAAATAATATTTAATTTGTAACGTATTTTTATGTGAAATAAATTTTTTAATATAAATTAAAGAACAGCATATAAATATATTTACATATTTATATCCAAAACTTAAAGCACATATAATCCGAAGAGAAAAAAATATTTCTACCTATTAATATAAAAAATTGTACACATTAATATTATTTTAAGACATTAAATTGCGTATCCAAATTTTTAAAATGTAAAGTAAGCATAGCAACAAGTTCTATACAAAAAAGTATATTCATCTAAACAATTGTCAGATTGGATACTATATACTTATTGCGATGAATCACATGACCACTCTAATTACGTTATTTAATGATAATGTGTATCCCATGCATTGCAGTAAAGATTTATCTAAGTGGATTTAGATCAGCTAATCTAATCACAGAGCTCTGTAATTAAATGCATCACATCCTCCGCAATGTAAAGCCTGGCAATATTGGGATAGTTTAAGATAATGAGATAATTTAATTAATAATTTATAGTACATTTTAAAATATCTGATACTCTCTCATTCAATTTTGTATAATGTAATACATTGATATTTTTCAATATTAAATAATAGAATAATATAATAAGTGTTGTATATTTATAAATATGAAGTAATTCAATAAATGTGCTATATTTTAAAATATGGTTGCCGAAAATTTCTTTTAGAGCATTATGTATTATCTATTTCATAGTACGATTAATACTAAACTGAATGCAAAATACATATTTAAAATGATGTAATGATTTTTTCTTCAATTACCTTGAGTATTTAATACAAAATAGTATGAATTACTTTATAATTTGACTACATGTACATAATACGTAAGGAAGATAAATCCTATGTTTAATGTAACACTTTATTGCATTAACAATCCTGAATTTTATTCTAAAGACGTATTTAAGTTTGTGTTTAAGCACATGTGTTTATTAAACTGAAATATTTAACACTGTTATGAATTACTTCGCGGGTAAATAATGCATAAACATACATACATAAGTATAAATATATAACAAGGGCAAATAATACATACTTCACGGAAATAATACATTTTATATTTCTTAGAGAAATAATACCAACCCATTTTGAAACGGAAATTTAGCAATAAACTCAATTTTTTTTATTGAATTAAACGTCAACAAATTATGGAACTAAATTATACATCTGTTTAATTCTCACAATTAAAAAAATCTTAACCTAAGTAAAAAATTATTAAATTTAAATGTATTTTTTATTTTAAATAAAATTAAAATATTGATCTTAATTTTAAAATTAATTTCATAAATTATAGTAACAATAACTTAGATTGTTGATATGCTATTTTAATTAAAGAACTATCTTATTGATATATATTCAAATCCAATATCAAACTAAAAGAACCTAAAGAATAAGATTCCCCATTTTTGCATGCCTTACAAAAATATACTTTAGATAAAAAAAGTCGACATTCAGATTTATTTAAACCGATATAACGGCAAACAATTCATAAAAACGGACGTCCATTTCAACTCCAACACAAATACCTCTCCTCGTGACAGCTTACGTCTCCAAATGACAGAATCGAGAGGAGAAAATATTTTATATACATATAATTCCAAAGTTCTGTTCTATGAGACGTATAAACAAAATTCACGTCCACAAATACTACAATAGAGCAAATCTTTTCCAATGGAAAACAGGACTTCGAACACCTTTTCTCTCTCTCCCGATAAGAAGGCGGCAAACAAAGGGAGAGAACTTGCGAAAGAGAGGATGGAGAGCAACTCGAGAGCCAGGATCCGGAGGATGCGGAGCGCAAAATGTGCAAGTGGGGAATCCGTGCTTGCAGTTCTGCCAAGCGGACGAGAATAACTGTACGGCTCCATCCACGGGGCAGTAGGACGTTGATTCCAGTCATAAAAGTGTTGAGGCTGAAATGTCAAAATATTGAACCGCCATTTTCGACCACGCAGAGAAATTTTTAGTCTTAAGGTAATCGAAATTTAAGAGGTATTTTGAATATGAATTAAATTTGGAATGTATTCCCCGTTGATAGTTTTAATTGAAAATAAAAGAGGAATAAAAGGTACATTCAATATTGGGTTTCAGTAGTATTATGCATGGATTGTACTTTTAAGCTGCATTTTACTTGAAATTAAGTCTATTTAATGAAATATTACATATTTTTTTATTTCTCAAATTTTCTCTTCTTATTTATATTCTTTTAATTGCTAAAAAGTACAAGCCACAATTCTTGTGTTTTATTTATTGGTTTATTATAAGAAGTCTTTTTGAAATTGATTTAAAATGATATTAATACAAATATTAATATATTATTATATAAATGTCAATATAATATTAAAGTATTCATGACTTTTGGTCCTTTTTTATATAAGTTATCTTTATTTTTGATGTTATATGCATGTTCTAAATCATCATTCATAAAATTTTGTTATAAAAAAGAAATAATTTTTGTTATTTATTTAATTCAGGTAATTAAACAATTTTACAAAAGGCATTTCATTTTTAAAAAGTTTATAAAACGAATATGAATGATGAAACTTGTAAATACCAATAAAATAATAAATTATATTTAAAAAAATTAATTTTCAGAGAATTTAAAAAATTCAAATTAATAGATTTACCACATTTATAATCTGGTTAGGTCTAATAAAAAATGCGAATACATCTATAATATATGGCGGTAATTTTACGTAAATTCTCATTTAAATAAAAGTCACGATTGTGTTGAATTTTATTTTTCAATCATAGAATTTTTCAGAATTTGAAAATTAATTAAATATTATATTTGAAAGAATGTTTTTGTTAAAACTATATTATTTATATTATCAAACATGTGATGATTTATTGTATTTAATATATTAATTAAATATTTGCACATAATGAAATAAGAAAAAATTAAATGCCTCTGTAATAAACTTACATAGTAAAATTATTAAACTTTAATTATAAAATTAACAATAATAAATTATAATTTAAATAATAATTAAATTAATTTTAATAATAAATTTAAAAATATTAAAATTTTTAATAAAATAAAATTAAATAATAATTAAATTAATTTTAATAATAGAATTAATACTAAAAAATAAATAATAATTACATTAATTTAAATAATATAATCAGTAATAAAATAAATTTAAATAATTAAATTAATTTGATTATAAAATTAATTACTTACATAAAATTCTAAAAATTTTATGTGTGACGTCAGAATTATATTGAAAACATCTTTATTTAGGAATGTTTTAAAAAAATAATAATATTAATTGTTAACAATATTAATTTCTATAAAATTTTACTTTGAAAATTTTAAAAGATTAAAAAAAAAATGATTTAGTATGTTTACTTCAAACCATCCTTTGATTCATTTACAGGGAAAATAAAAACGCTTACAAGCTTTGTTTTTTGTCCCTTCCATGACCATTTATTTTTCCTAAATCTGGGAAAAGGTTTCATTAGTCCATAAATGGCATCCAGAGGTCGTTGAATCTTTCATTTCATTCCAACAAGAACAGCCAAAAAAGAAGGAGAAAAAAAAAACTACAATAATAACCATACAAAATAGAAAGAACGTCGCATCAGTGCAAAGAAAAAAAAAGCCAGAGAATGAACCCAGCGACATGGACAACGAAGGAGTGAAAGCTAGTTTTTGGCTTTATTCCCAGCAAATAGTCATTAGGTGAAAAAAAAAAAGTCAAACATAAGTAAACAAACAACTGTGTGTTTCAGGAAAACTATTGAGACATAACCCAATGGAATGATCTATGTTTCGAATTCATGAAAAGTGAAGATAAATATTTGGTAGCGAATAGAAAGCGTATAATACCTTAAAAAACCTCATGCATGGTACCTTCTGTTTCAATGCAATGCATTTTCTGTTCAAATATAAAGCACTATGTTTGCATATTTACAAATGGTATTTTTATTCGAGTACTCATAGCAAAATTCGCAGCAGGTTGCATACTTAACTTATATTTATAACATATTATCTGAATTTTCTGGTATTTCCCCAGCTCATCTGAAAAGAATTGATCAATAAGGTTTAAAAAGACAACATAAATTAGTCATCAGAACGTTCAAAAATGTATTTGCTTGTATTTATATTTTGTAAGCAAATAAATAGTTAAATAATAAAAAAAAAAATTAAAACACTTACCATTTAATAAAAAAAAACATCACTATAAAGTTAAAAAAGAACCACTTCACTATTAAGTTTAAAAAACCACTTCACTATTAAGTTTAAAAAACCACTTCACTATTAAGTTTAAAAAACCACTTCACTATTAAGTTTAAAAAACCACTTCACTATTAAGTTAAAGAAAATCGCCATTAAATATTTCATGCAATCGCTTGTGGAGTCTACTTATTTTAAGTTTTTGCTCAAAGATCAAAGAGAGTGTGTGTTGAAGGTCCGCGTGGCACATTATGTACATTCTATGGTATATTGATATACGACTCAATTCATGATGCATTGTACATTATATAGTATATTGATATAGGATTCAATGCATGATACATTGCACATTATATGGTATATTGGTATAGTATTCAATACATGATACATTGCACATAAAACATAAACCTCTAAACGTTAACCCGCCTTTTTTTATTCAGGTCGTAGAAGAAGAATTTAAATTTCATTGAACTCAGGACGTTCAGATCTGTAAAAATCGCGACGAAATATTTTGCATCGAAATATTCTCTCTTCTTAAAGGGAATTGAGGTAGAAGAGGAGAAAATATGCTTTTCAAGTAGCGTATTCTCATGTAGGCCATAACTCATGTATGTAACAAATGTTCCAGTTCAAAATGATATGCACAGTCCAGTCACATTAAAGTGACCACCACCTACTTTCGACGTCAATGTGAAATAAACAATCACAAAAGGCAGGTGGCAGCACATTGCAGTGGAGCGTATATAAAGAATTCCATTTAATACCACTTAAATACCACTTAATACCACTTACATACCACTTAATACCACATTCCACACTCCACTTAAAGCCAGAATATACAAGAGTGTATATTCTGGCTTTTGACAGGTGGTCACATTAATGTGATTGAACTGTATATATATATATATATATATATATATATGTTATAATACTTTCACCAAGTAAACTTACTACAGTAAAATGTATGTTTTTATATGGCTTTTTTGGTATAATAGTTTTAGATAGTAAATAAAGCAAAAGGGGAATTAATATCAAACAAGCAAACCTAATATTAAGTAATGCATCAAACATTTATTATGTATTAGATTTAAATTGCGATATTGGATATCCCCGGTGGAAAGTTAAACTTCAAGTTATCTGAGCGGAAACCGACGAGTTAAGAGGAAGGTTCCAGAATATATTTTCTTACAAGATTTCGTGATGACGCTCGGCAACTCTATATTTATGCAGATGCAGAATTTTTCGTATCACACTTAGCAATGTGCATGCGAGAACCTTCTTATTTCCTCAAGAGGAGGCAAAATAAATTTTAACTGGGTGCTTGAAAATAAATATTTCAGAGAAATTTGTTTTACGGATTATATTTCTTGAATAAACACCAAAAAGCAAACATGCATTTTTATTTTTCTCTCTCTTAAAGATAAAGTGAATTTAACACTGTAACGCATGAATTATGCAGGAAAAAAAGAAACAATGTATGCGGTACAAGTTTTCTAAATTTGGGATTATAAGGTTTTAAAGCAAGTGTTTGTAAATAAATAGTGTGAAAAAATGCAGATTTATATTTGTAGCATAAGAGACCATATAGTAGACCATTTTTTAATCAGATGATACACCAAATGAAAAATATAACGTTTTTATGATTTATAATTAGTTTGTTGTTTTAGTATTTTATAATTTTAATAATTTTATTTTAATTATTTTATTATTTTTAGTAATATAAATTGAAGAACATAAATTAAAAAATAAATTTCCAAAACAATTCGCTAATAAAAAAACTACAATTTGAATTCTCCTTCAGAAAATGTATTGTGTTTTTATGCAGGATATGTTTGTTTTAGTATTTTGTTAATCAAGTGCATCGTTTAAAACAATTTTATATTTTGTTTTAGTGTAAAATAATGTTTTTATAGCAATATCACATAAGCTTCTATAAATTATTTAATCAGCCATATATGTATATAAATTTCTGCATAAAAATCATTGCTTTTTCCTTAATTCTGCAAAATTTCTGCATAAAATTCTAAAATATTTTTTAAAAATTGTTAAAATTTTTATATTCTTTTAATATTTTATTGTAGAAAAGTAATGTAATAATTAAGAGAAATATATATATGCTACTGCAAAACATCACATTGATGTAAAAATTAATGTATTGCATGAAACATAACACTCATTTTTATGTCAGGACGTTAAAGTTTGAAGAATATGTTGAATTATTTATTTTTTTCTCAATGAAAAATAATTTACCTTTATTAAATCTCATTTGGGTTTACTACATTTTCTTTATCCAAATTTAAAAAAAATCCATAAATCTTTTCTATTAACGAAAAAAAAAATACAAATGCACTGCACTACAAAATGCAAATGCTTGCAGAAAACAAAACATTAATTTTTATTTTCAGTACATTAAAGACTGAAGGAAATCTTGAATTATTTAATATCTTCTAAAGGAAAAATTATTTAACTTAATTAAGTCTCATTTGGGTTTATTACATTTTCTTTATCTGAATAAAAAAAATCCCTAAGTCTTTTCCGTTAAAAAAAGAAAATTACAAATATAATAAAAACATAAGTAAAAAATTAAATTTCCATATTGTGCCACACTGAACAAAACTGCTACAAAATAACAAATATAGAGTTTTATATAAGAAAAACCAAACTATAAATCAACGATAAAAGTGTGCTATACACACATTATCCAAGTTTTCCGACCATAAATTTTTGTCTCTCTCTTATTTATATTCCTCAAAATAATTATTCAGTAATATATAGTTTAGTTGTATGTTTGTAACACTTTCTTTCCTTTTCATCAGAATAAGTATTCAGTGGCATAGTATACTTTTTCTTATATCATATACTTCGTACTTCATGTATAATATAAAATTAATTGAATTGTTAGGAAAAGCTGGTGATAGAATTAAAATAAGTAAAACTTTCGTTTACATAGTTTCGTGGACATAGTTAAGCTATATTATTACAATTTGTTATTCAGTATAATGCTATGTATAAAGGTTTACACGAATATTATTACGTAATGAAAAAGTATAAAAATGGTCTTGTAATTGAGTGACTGGTATGGTATTGTGATATATTTTCCTTAAAATTACATTTTCACGTTAATATATCTAAAATGAGAAGACACAACGATTCTTCTTCAATATATATGTATATTTTAAGAAAGAAATTAATTAATAACATTTAAAAAATATTGTTAGATTTTGATGAAAATGAAAACGGGAAATACAGTCCAGCTTGAGTTTAATAAAAAGTGAAAATACAAATATTAGAAATATTTATATTAATGTTTAATATTTAAGTATTAATATTTTATTCAATGTTTTCTATAAGAGTGAATAGACAATATTTTGCTAATAACATGCTAATCTGGATGTAGAATGTCTAAGTAATTTTTCTTTTATTTTTTATGATATTTATTACTAATTATTAATATTTTAGAATTTCTTTCGGCAAATTGGATAAGTTAGTTTTTACAAAATGAATAGGAACAAAGTGTGACAGAAGTTGGCTCGAAATCTGCAATTGATTTTAATATCCAGAAAATATCTTCATCAAGGAATACGTGCCCTCAGGATATCATAAACCATGTTTTTTTTTCTCACCTGGATCCAAAATCAAAAACACATCCATCGATGTATTCCGATAACATGCAGGAGACAAATTAATTATCTGACATGCCTATATGTTTGCGCACATGTGTCAGATAATTTACAAGATTATTTTTATGATGTCTGCATTCTATAGTTTAATAATATTAAATATATGAGTATGAGATTCATCACGAATTTGTGCATCTCTGGTGTGAAATACATTAATAAATCACTATCATTTTATAGTGAACAATATTTTCGTGTATACATTTTTATTTTTTAAAAAATATCATCAATGTTGTATTCCTTTGGTTAAAAAGTTATCAACATTATTATATTGTGAATAATATTTTCATATATATATAAATTCAATATATAATTTCATATAGATATATAAATTCAATATATAATTTCATATATATATATAAATTCAATACATAACTTCATATATAATTTCAAATGATTCTTATTATATAGTGAATACTATTTTCATATATAATTTTTTTTTACTTTTTAATAAATATCAACGATATTGCATTTCTTTACTTACAAAGTTATCAATTTAAAATTATTATTAATATATAGAGAATAATATTTTCATATTTCCTTTTTTTTTTTACTTTTTAAGAAATATCACCGATCTTTCATTTCTTTGGTTAAAAAGTTATTTAAAAGTACATGTCACGTTTTTCGACGTAGGGCACATAAAAAAAAATGCTAGAGAGATTTTTGTTACATGAACCTCTGTGGTATCAGTGTTTCTAATTTAATTTGATACCATATTTTTAAAATTTTTTTTTTTAAGATCAAAGGTAAAAACCTGACGGTATTTTTTTTCATTCGAATGCGCATCAATTTTTTTTCAGCTACCTTCAAATTTCTTTCGGATACCTTGATCTAATTATTTTTACAATATTAGCCGCAATTTTTTTGTTCTTTTTTTTCATCACATTTTTATCCAAGCGTACACGGAACGCGTTGTTATGTTTGATCAAATCTCGTTTCGCGCATTTTTCCAGTAGCTTTTGCGGCAGAGGCTAAAAGAAAAGAATTATTTTTTTTACAAGGAAGAAAAACGTGAGGGAAAGAAAAAAGAACCCCTGGAAATAAGTTTAATTGCTACAGGATGCAGTTTCCGGTTTACCTTATATACGCGGGAAGACGTTCAAAAGGAATTTCGATTCGAAACCCCCTTGAGAATTAGAAAGAAAGATATATTATCAAAAAAAAGTACGAATTCGAAAGAATAAAAAAAAGAGTTGCATTAAATCAACACTGGTGTCCTTTTTTTTTATTTCATTCGGTGCTAAGAAATTTGAAACTGCTTTAAAACCTTTCTGTTTTGCTGCTAGTTAAGGTTAACAAGATCATGAAATACGATACTTCTTGCTTTAATATTTGCCGAAGCGTTCAAGAAAGGATGGGCCTTTTTTATTAAGTGCCAAGGGACT
Organism: Caerostris darwini; assembly: GCA_021605075.1. NCBI lineage: Eukaryota > Metazoa > Arthropoda > Arachnida > Araneae > Araneidae > Caerostris > Caerostris darwini. The sequence goes on from BPLQ01007533.1 coordinate 294,865, forward strand.
TTTTTTTTCGTAGCAAATTTTAACTTTTTTTTTCTTCTTTCTAAGGATTAAATGCTAAAAATTATTTCATTTAAATAGAAGCCATTATTAGAATATGAAGTTCTCAAAACACTCAGAATATTTTAATGACATTTTAACTCAACAAGAAAAATCTTTTTTTTTTTTTTTTTTCTGAGAATTTTAACTTCAGTATTTATGGTGCAAGTTTAAGTAAAATGCATTATTTATTTTGTGTACTTTTTTTTTTTTTTGTCTACAAAAAGAGCGCAAAATAAATACTTTATCTTGCATAAAAAAAGAGGAGAAATTTTTTTTTTGAAAAGAATATTTGTCTAGTTAGAAATAACTATAAGATTAACATACATATAACGAAAATTGTTAAAAATATATAGATTTTTTTATATGGTCTGCGGTCTGTATCTTAATAATATTGCTTATATGAGTGTGGGTATCATCACAAATTCATGTATCTCTGATCTGAAATTTATTAATAAATCAATATCATTACATAGAGATTAAAATTTTCATACATTTTTTTTTTTTTTTTTTAATAAATATCACCTATGTTTCATTTCTTTCCCTAAAAAGTTATTTTTAAAAATACATATCACGATTTCCAACGTAGTGCACAGAAGCAAATTGCCAGAGAGATTTTTAATACTTGAGCCTCACTTAAAATAATCTCACTAATGTTTTTCTTCTCTGCATGACATGATCCAAACTCAAAAATACATCCATCGATGTATTCCGATAACATGCAAGAGACAAATTAATTAACTGACATGCATATATATTTGTGTATGTGAGTGACAAATAATTTACAAGATTTTTTATGCTATCTGCAGTTTAATAATACGAGTATTAAATACAGGCATATTGCGATCATCACAAATTTATGAATCTCAGATCTAATTTATATTAATAAATCAATATCATTATATTTTCATATATACTTTTTTTATGTTTTCATAAATATCACCGATGTTGCATTTCTTTGCTTAAAATGTTATTTTAAAAAATGTCACGTTTTCTGATGTAGTACACATCAAAAATTACTAGAGAGATTTTTGTACCTTGAGCCTGTATGATATCAGCGTTTCTAATTTAATTTGACACCATATTTTTAAAATCTATTTTTTTAAGATCAAAGCTAAAAACCTGAAGGGATTTTTTTTCATTCGAATGCGCATCATTTTTTTTTCAGCTACCTTCAAATTTCTTTCGGATACCTTGATCCAATTATTTTTACAATATTAGCCGCATATTTTTTTTTTTGCGTTTTTTTTTCATCACGTTTTTATCCCAGCGGACACGGAATGCGTTGTTATATTTGATCAAATCTTGTTCCGTGCATTTTTCCAGTAGCTTTTGCGGCAGCGGGCTAAAAGAAAAGAATTATTTTTTTACAAAGAAGAAAAACATAAGGGATAGAAAAAAGAACCCCTGGAAATAAGTTTAATTGCTACAGGATGCAGTTTCCGGTTTACCTTACATACGCAGGAGACGCTTCAAAAAGAATTTCGATTCGAAACCCCCTTGAGAATTAGAAAGAAAGATATATTATCAAAAAAAGTACGAATTCAAAGAAAATAAAATAAATAAAAAAGAGTTGCATTAAATCAACACTGGTGTTCTTTTATTTTTTATTTTATTCTGTGCTAAGAAATTTGAAACTGCTTTAAAACCTTTCTGTTTTGCTGCTAGTTAAGGTTAACAAGATCATGAAATGCGATACTTCTTGCTTTAATATTTGCCGAAGTGTTCAAAAAGGATGGTCCCTTTTTATTAAGTGTCAAGGGACCTTTTTTTTCGTAGCAAATTTTAACTTTTTTTTCTTCTTCTTAAGAATTGAATGCCAAAAATTATTTCATTTAAATAGAAGCCATTATTAGAATATGAAATTCTCAAAACACTGAGAATATTTTAATGACATTTTAACTCAGCAAAAAACAGCATTTCTTTTATTTTTCTTTATTGAGCATTTTAACTTTAATCTTTATGGGACAGGTTTAAGTAAAATGCATTACATATTTCACGTGTCTTTTAAACATATAAAAAGAGTATAAAATAAATAATTAAATGTATCTTGAGTAACAAAAACGTGGAATACGTTTTAAAAAATAATATTTCTCTAGTTAGAAACAACTGTAAGGGTAACATATCTTTTGTATCTTTATATCTAAATCTTTATATTTTATCTATCTTTATATCTTCTTTTCTATCTAACATATCTTTGTATATCTTTTACAACTAGAAAATTCTTATATATATAGAAGTATTAAGTATAATAAGCCATTATTAAGTTACGTCTTTATATGGATGTTTTGGATGTTTTCTTCTTACAGAAAAAGTACACATATATATAAATTTTGGATTTTTACTTTTGGTATTAACGTAAGAAAGAAATTTTGTGATTTATTTCTTAAAATTAACAGCGGAAGAAATTAATAAGGATCGATTCTCATCAATTAATAAGATTGATTTTATTTGATCGATCAAAAAATATTCAATGAAAAATTCATATTTTTGTTCAATAACTTTATAAAAATTTTAACTTTATGTTAAGTTGAAGCTCATGTAAAATTGTAGCTTAATATTTTATACTCATATATTTTTCAAAAAGTAAATTGAAAAAAAAAAAATGTATAATACCTGTATAATTTAGAATTTAATGTAAGAACAAAATGTATAACAACAATCTTAAAAAATCAAAATAAATCTATAGAATTCCAAAATAGTTTTTTTTCTAGAAAAATCCCATTTTCTCTTTGAAATAACATTGTTTTTGTTCTCACCAGATGATCTTTTAGAACAATTTTACATTTTAATTTAATTAATTTTACATTTTTAATTAATTTTAATTTTACATTTTTAATTAATTTTAATTTTACATTTCTGTACAATGTTTAATTGTATAATTTTTAGCACGGGAAATAAATTTTATGTATACAAAAAGCTCGTCAAAGACATTTAAATAAACCAATAAGAACAACTCGTAAAATAAATTTTTAAAAAGTAAACCAGTAAGAAACGCTGAAAGTGGTCAATGAAACGAAAAACCGGAACAAGGAATTAAAATACTTGCTAGCCAAAACAATACTGATAATTTTATAGGTAATAGTTATAAGTTTGCTACTTAAAGCTATATCTCTGACTTTCAAAATTTCACCAAATAATTTCGATTTACGATTTAAAAAATTTAACTAATAAACTTGGTCTTTCGATATGTGAAATAACAACGAGAGGTTATTGTACTTAAATTATGTTTCTGATATGGTGCAAATTATTATTTATCATTTCAGAATATCTTGAAAGAACAGATCAAATTCATGGAAATTCCCACAAATATGCAAAATGCTAATTAGATTTAAAGTCTAATGCAAAAGGGAACAGGGTTTATAAGGGAAATTAATCTAAATTTAAATCCAGGCACGAATTCATATAACAGCTTCAATTTGAAAGCTGAAATTCATCAATTTTACTAAATTTAAACTCCATTACAACCATCAGTTTTAAGCTTATTTAATCTCTGCAGCTTTAAATTTCCTTTGAACAATACATATTATTTATTTACCATCATTACAAAAAGTTAAGAATAACATTTTAATAGTAATAATATTGAATGTGTTTAGCGCGGGTTTCTTTTTAATATTAATGTTGTTTTTTAGCAACAAAACTTAATTATAATTTTGTTACTTAAAACTATATACATTTCCTTGAAGTTCTACCTTGTAATTCTGATTGACAGTTTAAAAATAACAAATCATGCGTGTACGTTAAATCGGCCAATTACTGTTCATTAATAACGTTTCTGATTTAGTGAGAACAACTATTCATCATTTCAGGATCTCTTGAAGGAGTAGCTCGAATACTTTCTTTCCAACCAACATAAGAATTGCAGAATACTCATTAGATTTAAATTTTCGTTTAAAGTATACAGCAAAGGAGAACAGGCAATCCAAATTAATTCCAGACACGGACGCATATAACAACAGCTTCTCCTGAAATTGAAAGTTATCTATTTTACTAAATTTAAACTCCATTTCCAACCATCAAAAGCTGCATATTGTTTATTTACAGTCATTACAAAAAATCATAAATCACGTTTTTGATATTAATGTTAATTTTCAGCAAGAAAAAAATCATTTAAATTTTATTAGTTTAAACTATATATAAGTTTCGTTGAAGTTCCACTTCATAGTTTTGATTTACAGCATAAAAATAACAAATCATGGCGTGTGCTTTAAGTCTAAAGATTACTGTGCATTAATTACGTTTCTGATTTAGTAAGAACAACGATTCATCTTTTCAGAATTTCTTGAAGTTCAGAATTATCTTGAATAGTTTGAATTCTTTCATTCTAACCAACATAAAAATTGCAAAACACTCATTAGATTTAAATTTTCGTTTAAAGCATATAGCAAATGGGAACTAGCAATGGACATTAATTCCAGGCACGGATTCATATAACAGCCTCTCCTGAAATTGAAAATTATCTATTTTACTAAATTTAAACTCCATTCCCAACCATCAAAAGCTCTGCAGACCCAATCTTCCTTTCAACAATGCTTATTATTTATCCACCACCATCATTACATGAAATTCCCAAGATTGTAATTCTAATTTATTCTCATACCAAGAAAATTTCACACGCAATCCAGAGAATGCAAGTTTCAGAGCGAAAGAATCCTTGTAATTGATTCGTTTTCGGATCTTGGCCCGCGAATCACCTCATGTATAATCTCTGGTAGAGGAATTCCTGCATCGGGCGAGCCGCGAGAACCCTGGAGACCGCGGGCCTTAGACGATATTTAAACCAAGAAGATTCCAGCATTAGGAAAACAAACCCCAGGGAAATTTACGAATCCGAAAGACCCGAGAAATATCTTCCGCGCGAAGGCCCGAGCCGCTTTAATCGCATTAGGCCCTAATAGAAGGCAACAGAAAAGAAGACATGCTTTTCGTTGCAGACAAAAGCGATTATGGAAGAGAAGGAACGGATATAAGTTGAAAAGTTAAGAATTTAAGCCTAGCTTGCAAGACGCGAACGAATATTTAAAACATCTCTCAAGAAAGGGCTGTTTTAGAGGTAAATTTAATGAATAAGTCCTAGAAAATTTTAAACGCTGTCTTGTAACGTTTTATTGAATTGTTTTGGGAAAGAGTAGTACGCGCAGAGTTTCTACAGAAAAGCAAAGGAAAGTGCATTACGGTAAAATTCCTTTGTAACTTCTGTTCTGTTGTTGGGATGCGTAAACAGGATAATTACAAAGAAAACGATGAGTTCGCGTCGGTGCATTATCTGAAAGCAAATGTTGTTTACGAACTGTTTTGCATATAATAACAAGCATCTGCGTCACATCTATAACAGGCATAACATACTTATAAATGGAATGCAGATTTGTCTTTGTGATTTGTATGCATTCATCTAAGAGATCTAATGCAATATGGTTTTGATACCTTTGGATATATTTGGGGATTCTCTCATATCCATAAGTAATGCACGCATTCTCAAAATTGTACATGAAATAGAGAAATTAATTGTAGTTTTCCAAATTTTGTAAGTTTTATTAATTCTTGAGTGTTTGTATGTTCCCAATAGAAATTTCAAAGTTGTTAACAAAACATAACCGTATCAAATAAAATTAACAACAAAGCTGCAACAATTTATTTCTGAATTCATTGAAGAATGTCTTTTGATAAAACGTATAGGGTATATATTATGGAGAGAACGATGAGATGATCTAGTAATCAGGCTCTAAACATAACATACTTATAAATAAAAGGCAGAATTAGAATTCGTTATTTGCACGTATTTATTTAAGAGAAGGAAAGGTAATAATATATTTTTGATGCAAATTCCAGCCCACAGTGGAATTATGCGCAACGAAAAAGTTAATATACTGTCTAAGAAATGTACTTTGATAGAGCAACTCATTAATCGACTACTTTTATTTCAAACGGCTAAATTATTTGTTAACTTGACTCTTAAGAAAATTCTTAAACAAGATATGATTCAACGAGCTATTAAAAGATCTAGAATTCTGGGAAAAGAGAGAACTATTCCCAGCTTTCAAAGAAAGACTCTGGTTGCATTGTTTAAAGGTTTTATTGTTCATGATTGTTTTTTGTAACCACTTCTATAATGATAGATTTAGATGGTGTATTCTCCAAACTGTGTTTTGTGGGACTCTATTTTACCTATGACTTTCGTACATTTAAATAATTGTAATGCACTTTCTCGGTATGAGGTCATGGTCAAAAAGGACCAGAGAGCCCATGAATTAATGGCTTAGGTGCCAATGTTCGACATTTATAAAATAAAACAATTCTGATTAAAATAGATACATCTAGGCTCTTAATAATATTAATTTATTTATAAAACATGCAATTCCAAAATTATCTCTCAACTTCATGAAAAATAATAATAATTTTATTATAACATCCAGACACATAATTTTGAATGACTTTTTAATTTTAGTATATTAACAACATTTTATAGAAATAAAAATAATTTTGAAGTTAATAGAAATTTCAAAGCTATTTCTATGCACCAAATATGGTGCAAACAGAAGCCAAATACAACGAGAAAAAAATTGCTGTAATTTATTTCGTGAATTCCTTAAAATATGTTATATTTTTTTAATGAAATCTATAGTATATATATTATAGAAGGAATGAGTTGATCATGCAATCGGAATCTAAATGCATCATACCTGTAAATCGAATACAGAATTCAATTTGTTATTTTATATAATTATTTTAGAGAAAGTAATATGTTGTGTTAAAGTATATGTTAGTGATATATCTGAGGTCTCCATGATCTTCATAAATAAAGCATGGAATCTCAAAACTATATTTGAAACTACTTGAAATAAATTAATAATTTACTTGTAACATCAAAGCATGTAATGAATTTTGAAATATTTCTAAATTTTAGTAAGTCTGAAACATTTAATATGTTTCTGATTGAAATTTCAAAGTTGTTTGTCAAATACGTCAAATGCCAATGTACAATGTAACATGGTTGCAACATATCAAATACAGTGACCAAGAAAGCTGATGTAATTCATTTCTTTAGTTCAGGGAGAAGTGTCATCGTTTTTTAATGTAACGTATATATTATCGAGATGGTCAAATAGCCGAACTCAAAAGTCAAACTGATCGTCTTTTTGATATATTTCAAAGAACCATAAGACATATATGAAATATAAACTTGTATATAGTCATATATTTATCGGACACATTACCAAAGCAAGTAAAAAATAAATTGAGAGAAATGAAGCACATTTATTAAAATTCAATGTTATGATAAATTTAATTCATTTTCATGCAATATTCATTGGCAAATCAGAATGCATCCAATTAAATTATTTTGATGATATAACTAAATTATTATTATGTTTTTAGATGAGAATTTTAAAGTAAATCTTCGGTTTTTTCCCCTCTATATTAGTTATTCTTAGATCAGATTTTGTTTCTGTCAAACAATTTGTATACTTTTCATATTTAAGTAAACGCGCAATATTGGTGTTAAGTAACATATAAAAACAATAAAAACAACCAGCTTTGTGTCCGTTAAAAGATAAACCGAGTAAGTGAGTTCTACTTGCTTATATTTTTCAATACCTATGTAATGATATTATATGTTTGGATTTTTTTCAAGATCGGAAGATTTTTTTTTTCACTTAAAGTCTAGAAAAGCTAACTAAATATTAAAATACTAAATATTAACTAAAGCGTTTAACTAAATATTTTGGCTGATAATTTAAAAGGAATTTTATACATTTTTTTCAAAAAATAAATTTCACAGAAATTATTTTTTAAAAAAAATTATTATAAATAATTAATGTATTTATTTTTTTTAAATTAATGTTCGGATATGATTTGTGAATTATAATTATTAGCTAATATCAATCTTAAAATAAATGAAAATAATTTTCATTTAATTATTGGAATTAAAGTAAATTCTGTAAAAAAATATTAACTTGTATTATACTTTAAATACACATAAAATGTAATATATTCGAATGTTAAGTAATTGTATTAATTTTCTTAATAACTGCAAACATTCTTTCGGTAGTGCTATATAGTACTAACACAAATTTATATTGCATGAGCAAATTTCGTAATACTGAGATTGTCTCTAAACAGAATTTAAAAGCAGAAATGCATTGGCATAGAAACTTTATTCGTAAAGCATGTAACTCATTTCTACAAATCTTATACATATTTGCAAGCAAGAATGGCTGAGCTGTCAGACCAAAGATCGACCCTTTCCGCAATTGGTAAATAAAGCCTTCACAATAGTTTAAAGTATAAAACGGTAACGTATTGTAGCCTCAGGTGTGTTTCTGCCATTGATCCGTTTTACGCCCGATAACTTCCCCCATTTCTAACGGCTTAGCATCTCTAAAAGAATTGCACCTCCGGGCATTTCGGATACCAATCGTTTTTCTTATTGGATAATCGCAGACATTCTTCCATGGCGCATTACGTTGCAAGAAATTTAATCTCTGAGAAAGTGTTAGAGGAATGCAATAATTTTAAGCTACGATAGAACAATCTTTTTATATATATATATATATATATATATATATCTTTTTAAAGATATATATATATATATATATATGTGTGTGTGTGTGTGTGTGTGTTTAAGAGGTGAACATTAATATAATATATCTTAATGTTTTAAATATATTTATAAAAGTAATAAATTTTACAAAAAAAATTTGTATTAAAAATGCAACAATTGTTTACCTTACCACTTCATTAAAATAAGAGGGACACTTAAAAAATATAAGATTAGATGATTGGTTATAGAATTGCTGTTGGTTGTAAAATGATGATTGATTAAGAATTGCTGTTGGTTGTAGAAGGAGGATTGATTATAGAATTGCTGTTGACTCTAGAATGAAGATTGGTTGTAGAATTGCTGTTGGTTGTAGAATGATGATTGGTTGTAGAATGATGATTGGTTGTAGAATGATGATTGGTTGTAGAAGTGGTTATAGAAAATATGTTTGCTTGTAGAATAGATGATTGGTTGTAGAATTAAACAAAAAAAATAAAAGCAAAATTCCATTTATGTTTTCATATATGTGAGCGTCTTGATAATTTTCCCCTCAGTCATCTTAATCTGGCAAGATTTATTTTGAACATTGGGCATGATGTCTTAGATCTTGTCCATAGATTTCTAGTGATTGAAAATTCCGGCAGTTCAGAACTGTGATTTAACCGTTGCCATATCAGCAGATATGTGAACATCTAGATAATTTTTTCTTCAAAGTCATTTTAAATTTGTAAGACATTTTTTTGGACAATGGGCATGATTTCTTAGATCCTATCCATGGTTTACCACTGCCTGAAAATGCAGACAATCCAGAACTGTGATTTTACCATTACCATATCAGCAAAACGTGTACAATATCAGATGAAATATGAGGGAAGTAAGATAGATAAATAGCTTCTGCTGTTTTGAATGGTCTTAACAGGTGCCATAGGTTAGTATCATTATTGCCAATCTATAATATGATTCATGGCGAATTTTTGTATCATTATGTTGTGAAGCATGTACATAGCTACATACTTACTAGAAATTGTATTGCAACAAGATGACAGACAAAACTAAATTGAAGATTGATTGCGCTATGTAGCGTACACAGACCTATTGCCAACTGCTTCCTAAGCATGATTTAACCAGCGTTGCTGTTTAAAATGTACCATTTGTTTTTTCCTTTTAAGTTGTAATAAAAAGGACAATGTAGAAATAAAATATATTATCTATTTTCATTATTTAGTTTTTAAAAAAATATAAATATGTATATAAATATTTTCGGCAGTTGCAATATTTAAAATAATACAGTCGTTGCAACATGCAAAATACTTATGAATTTTAAATGTTGCAATGTTTCGAATACTTGCAACACACATAATAATACAATTATAATATACAAATTAATATTTTAGAATAATAAATATTTTAACGATTCATATAATTGCAACATACAAAATGCTTGTGAATGTTAGACGTTTCAAATACATCGTCGCAATAGGCAATTTTTTTTTGTGAATAATAATATATTTTCAAATTAGTTAATAAATAGTTAAAAATAGTTAGTTTAGTATAAATTAATTTGAAATAAGTTCATTATTATTTTAATTTGTAAATATTATTAATTTAATTTTTTTTCACAAATTTTCAAAAATATTTATTTTATTTTCAAAGATTTTCGTAATGAAGTATGCTAATAAAGGAAATCTTTAAGGATTTGCAATGAAAATTACCATAGTTTATTTAATTATTTGTTTTATTATTTATTTAATTATTGTTATTTGTTTTATTATTTATTTAATTATTGTTATTTGTTTTATTATTTATTTCTAATGAAAAAATAAATAAATGTTAGCCTAGTTTAATAAAAACTAAATTTTATTAATTTCTCAATAATAAATTTTGTTAATTTTATTAAGTAATTAACACTTTTTTATTTACACACTTGCAATGTATTTGTATATCTATTTTTTTTAAATATATAACAATCAAATATTTTTATTATTTTTAAACTATTATAATAAAAGTCTTTTTAATAATAATAATAATAATAGTTTACTGTATGTATAAAGAAGAAATTTCTTTAAAACCTTTAGTATTAGCACCAAATTTTTACTTTTTTCTTCTTGTTGAAAGTTCCTTACGTGTCAAAATTGTTAGCTGTCTCGTTAGGGCAGTTCGCATCGCTGAATTTGGCACTTTGTTAGTTTCCAGTTTTTGGGAATTTCCAAATTGAGTGTCTGCCACTTTCTTTCTTCTTCCCTTTCGAGCCGCGATGAGTGAAACAACAAGATTAATTCCCCCAAGAAATCAGTTCCGCGAAACAGAGAGTCGACAAACCGTAATGCATTTTATTCATTGTTCAGTCATACAAAAAAATTTTGTCTTAAACAATAAGCAATTTTTTTAGTGAATCTTTAGTTTGTGCTAAAACGTTACTTTCAAGAGCGATCCTTAAATAAATGAATTTGCGAATAATTCACTGAAAATTAAAGTGAGGTGGTTTTTTTAGTAATACTTTTGAAGGATTACGAGTGTTCGCATATTTTCTGTCATTTAACCACCAATTATTTAATAATTAGACAAATTTTGTTTGTGAATAAAAGGATTATTGTTTTCAAAATTATTTTATTTCGATCATATTCTGTAAAATGTTTTGATTAATTAATGTTAGATTATTTGCTCTAAGGGAATACTTAGGGTCTGATGGCCGAGTGACTAACGCTCTGGCGCTTTGTGCAACAAGCTTTGGGCTCGAGTCCCCGCGGTACCATGGATGTTTGTAGTGATTTGGAATTCTCTGTAAACCCTAGGTGTCTGTCTAATATGACTGTAGACCGTTGCGCTGATATCCATATCCTTTAAAAAAACATCTCTATCTCTAAATCTGTTAATAAGCAGATGGTCCACCATGGGACTGTTGCGTCAAATTAAAAAAATATAGGAAAACTTAAGCTTGATTTAAAAAACATAAAATCTATTGAATTAAATTTAATTAAACACCAAATTAAAAATTAATAAGCATCCCTAAATAAAAATCCTAAGATAAATACACTATTTTAGATTTTTTTTTATCAACAGCTTGTTCGTGAATGGGATACATCGTTTTTAAAAAAAGCAACATATGAAATAATACAGTTGTCGCAAAATTCTTGCATAATATTAAATGTTGCAATGGTTTCAATATTCACAATCCTACAGTCAATGTAATATTCAAAATATTAGTCATTGAAACATACAAAATGTTTGTGAATATTATATATGTCAGCGTTCCAATGGTTGCAACATTCGAAATAATACAGTCAATACAAAATTCAAAGTATTTATGTACAACAAATTTTACAAAGTTTCCAATCGTTGCAACACACAAAATAATACAATAGTTATAATTTACAGAATAATACAATCGTTGCAACATACAATGTTAATGAATATTAAAATTTATAACTTTTCAAATAATTTCAATATACAAAAAAAATTACTTTCACTGAAGCAAAACAGTTGTAGTTTGTGAATAATATTTTATTTATTCTTAAAAGGATTTTAATCATATTATAAACATTACCAACATTTAGAACTACCATCATATTCTAAAACATTATTTGCTTACTCAAAACTGATTTTAGCTGCCGAATAGAGAATGCCTAAAGCTTTATTTAATAAAAATAAATAAATAAATAAAATATACTAATTTAAATTTAATTAAACTATATATGCATGCATTCACGCAATAAATAATTTTGATCCTTAGATAAATACCTTATTTTATATTTTTTATCAATAACAGCATTAAATATATGACTAACAATTTAATCGCCTAAATAATTAAAACGTTGAAAATAATTCTGATATCATTATATTGAATGTTCTGGAAGGTACAGTTTGAAACATTGTAACACAAAATGTTGATTTTATTTATAATGAATATGCAGAGAAATATAAACCAAATTCTTTAATATTTACGAAATAAATATAGAAAATTAATTGGTAACAATATCATATAATTATTATCATGAATTCTTTTTTGATTTTTTTACTAGAGTTTTCTTGATTCTTTTTTGTAAGTATCTTTTGAATTCGATTTGAGTTATTCAAAGAAAATGGCGCTGTATCTTTTATTCTATAAAATCTAGTACATCGTGCTTAGATATAATTAGATTTTCATATTGAAATAGTGTTCTGGAAGGTACAACTTGAAACATCATAGCATAAAATTATGGTTTCATTTATAATGAATATTCAAGTAAATATAAACAAAATTGCTTAATCGTTACGAAATAAGTATATAATATTAATTGATAGCAACATCCTATAAATAATGTTCATTAATGCCTTTTCGACTTTTTTTATTCTTTTTTATAAGTGTCCCTTGAATCCGATTTGAGTCATTCAAAGAAAATGGCGCTGTATCTTTTACTCTATAAAATCCAGTTCCACCATGTTTCTGTTATATTTTTTTTTTGTCTTACTTCCTCACTTGTTCTTGAGGAGTTCTGCTGAGTTCTCTTAAACACAAAACAGACCAAGTTTGATTGCTCCTCTGTTCTTCCCTTCCACATTTCGCGCTTTCATTTATTCCAGCGACGCCATTTTTTTTTTCACTTTCAATGACTAAATCCCAAGAGAGATTCAAACTCAGCTTTTGGCGAGTTTTGTTTTGTAAAATCGAGGCTTTTCGAGACGATTTACTGCGGGTTTTTCGGCTGGAGATTGCTTCTTCTTGCGAGTTTTACTATTTTTGAACAAAATAAAAGTTTAGATTCCTTACAATTTATGGGAGACAATTTCTTATTGCGAATTAAAAATAAAAAGGTCTCGGATTCAATTCGGGGAGAATTGTGAATTTGTTTCCGTTGATTTATTTTCAAAAATAGAAACATTCTTACTGCTTGTATATATGCATATAATATATATTTATACATATAATATATATTTATACATATAATATATAATTTCATACAAGTTATAAAATTTTCGGCTGTAAAACTAGCATAATTTCAAATCCGACTGTTTTCGATTTATACGAATTTATACGCCATTTCTTTTCTATTAATTCAAATTTATACGTCATTATTAAATGCTTAGTAAGAAAAAAATACTTTAATATAATATAAGTACATTATAAAGAAATAAGAATATATTTTGTTTTGTATAAAATATCTAAATTATTTCTCTAAATTAATTCATTTTCTTTCTAAAACTAAATAAATTATTGATTGATTAGCTTAATTTATTTTCAAACCAATTTTTTTTAAATTGAAAACAACAACATGCTATATATGTTTTAATTTTTAATAATTCTTTTCAAACAATTATGAAAATTAGATTCTATTATATTTAAAAAGATTCTATAACAAATAGAAAAATTATCTTTATAAACATGAAAATCTCTGTTAATAAATGCAAATATATAAAATTATTTTTCTAAAACCAAATAAATAAACTAAATAAATGATAACGTAAATAATTAACGTAATAGCGAACAACGTAAATAAACATAAATAATGAATTAAGTAAATAAACGATAATATTTTCTTTCTAAAACCAAACAAATTATTATCTAATTGTCTTTTTAATTCAAATCCAAGTTTTTCATTAAAAAATTGTAAACAACAACCTGCGATATGCGTTTTCATTTTTATTAATACTCTACGAACAATTATAGAAGTTAGATTTTATTATTTTTAAGAAGACTCAAAAATAAATAGAAAAATTATCTTCATGAACATTAAAAGGTTTGCTAATAAATACAAAAATATAAAAATATCATTCTAAAACCAAATATATAAACGTTAACTTAAATAACGAAAAACGTAAATAAAAGCAAATAACGAATTAAATAAATAAATGATAATATTTTCTTTCTAAAACCAAATAAAATATTAACTGATTTGCTTTAATTTATATCAAAACCAACCACATTTATATCAAACCAAAACGAAATCGTGCATTATACGTTTTAATTTTTAATAATACTTTTCAAATAATTAAGAAAAGTATATTTTATTATTTTTTCTGAAAAATTCTGAACATAAATAAAAAATTAGCTTTATGAACATTAAACGCTTTGTTAATAAATGACAATATAAATTTCTGTTAAAATATAAAAAAATAATGAATTAATTAAGTAATTTATAAAAAATTTTATTAATGGACATACAACAACAAAACTTGTTTCGCATGATCGAAAATGCATATAAACACAATAAAATCCTAATTAAGTATATTTTATGGTTTAAAAAACACAAATTTTATTATTATTTTTTTTTATTTTTGAATGCGAATTAATATTATTTTCCTCTCAAAATTATTATTATTTGTTCAGTTGTTAAGTAACTCATGTAAAAAAAATTATAATTATTATTATTCTCTTAGATTACCAACTTTACAAAATTAATTATTTTTAATGCAATATTAATTTTAATTAATTAATTAATTAAAAACATAACTTCAGACGAAATATAAGTATTTTATAATTATCTGTTGAAAGAAAACTCTATTTGCCTTTGTGATTTTTGTCCACGAACTTTGTTTAAAGAAGTGCTCTAGTATGACTATATTCTTAATGCTATATTATTCATTGAAATGTTTTTTAAATTCCATGCTCCGACGCAGCGACTGTGACTGTAGGAAGTAACTGAAAGGGAATGTTCCAGAGACAGTTTCTAAAAATAAACGTATACAAATACCGCGACAAATATTTAATATGCATTTTGCATATAGAAAGAGTTTCAGTGAAATACGAAATACTCTTTCCATGAGAAAGATTTTGTTGCTTTCTCGTATATTTTCCCTTTGGTTCATTCCTCAAATGGCATCCAGGCGAAGCAGTCAAATGGTGTATTTGTTGAATATGAATATTACATTTTGAACAGCGAATGTACAAACTTTTTTTCATAAAACTACATTTTATGCGTAGTTATTGCGTATAGTTTTTAAATTTTATATTTCATATATCATACAGACATGCATATTTTAACAGTTTTTTTAGTTGTTTATTTAATATGAAATTATAAAGGTCTACTTGATAGTATAAAAATATATGGTTAGATAATTTCATGCATTTCTTCATGTTTATTAAAATCAAATTGGAAAGAGAATTTGGGCGTGGGTGGTGAAAGATATTGCGGACAAATTTTCTATTTCATTTAGTTTTTAATGAAGTAGATGTTTTTTACTGCCATCGGTATTTCTTTTAATAGTCAGTATCAGTATTTCTTTAAATAGTCAGTATCAGTAATTCTTTATATAGTCAGTATTTCTGTAAGTAATCAGTATCAGTATTTCTTTAAATAGTCAGTATCAGTAATTCTTTATATAGTCAGTATTTCTTTAAGTATACAATATCAGTATTTATTTCAATCAGTATTTCTTCAAATAATCAGTATCAGTATTTCTTTAAGTCAGTATTTCTTTAACTAGTCAGTATCAGTATTTCTTAAAATAAGCTACACAATGAAAATTTTCAATAATTTACAAATTAAATGCTTTTATGAAAAAAACGAAGTACTCAAATGATCAAATAAAAGTAAAAAAAATCATTATTAATATTTTTTATGATCCGTTGGAGACATCGATTTTTGTATTGTTATATTTTTCACAAGTTATATATATATAAAATGATTCATTAAATAGAAAACAATCATTTTAAACTAATACTCCTATTTTTTTATGAAGAACAATTACAGTTTCTAATATGTAGATTTGTCTGTAGAAAAATATAGGTATATTTATCTCACTTGATATCAGGAAAAAAAATATTCAGGATATTAATATTTATGATGAATAAAACAATCTACCAGTTGCCAAAGTTTTCAACATAAAAATGTGCTCATATAAAAAATTTGGGGTTGAATACAGAGATTGTGAATTTTTCATCAATAAATTATCATAAATTCCTATATTAGACATTAGATATTATTATATTATGTAATATGTATAATTTAGGGACAATAAAATTCAGTCATTTATAAGAATGCAAAAAAGTTCGTATTTATTTATTGTTGGCAATTGAATAATTGGAAATAATTAATTTAATGATAGCATTATTATGATAATATTTGAGAACATTAGAGAAAAAGGAAAGAGTTCTTAATCATATTACTACAAGGCTTCATATTAACGCATAATTCATGCAAATTCAAGACATTTGTTCACTATAATATTTAATGTAATTAATTTGTTTTGTGTTATAATAAATTTGTTTTATAAACATTAGAATTTATTATGTAAATAAATGTATTTAATATTTGCACAATAATCCTTAAATTATAATATATATATATATATATATGAGTGTGTGTGTGCATATAAATTAGGAAATTATGTATGTATATAAATTGAATGAAATACAATAAAATATGCTTCGAGAATATTTTGTTTTTTATTTCAAATCTGTGATTTTAGACGATATTATTTATTATTTATTAATGCAAATAATTAGCTTTTATGGGCTTATCATACTATGTTTAATAACTCATATGATTATTATGACAAATGTTGTATTATTTTTCATTCACATGATTTAAATACACATAATTATAGTTACAGTTATAATATGTATATTATTTGCTTTTTATTAGCTACTAAAGAAATATGGATCTTATTCTTCCATATTCTCTTAATTATTTAAGAAAATTTCAATTAAATTCGGATCATGAATTATAATATTTTAGACAATATTTAAAACATGTTTAATTTTAATTTAATTCTATAGTGAATATTATTAGCTCACTTTCTTTTAAATTTCAAGTTATGAATGAACTACTTACATTACTTACGTTTTAAATTAATAAATGAATTTCAATCATAAATTATTATTTAAGAAGAGAAAAAAAATTAGTTTCAACAGACTTTTTTAAAAATCACTGCATCTCATATGATGTTATTGAAAAGTTCTCCAGTGGGAATTAAAAACTGTTTTGACAGTTTTGTTTATATTTTAATTTAATCTTGTTATTTCATTCGATTTCGTAGAATTTTTATTTAAACGCATTGTTTTAATTCGAAAACATTTTGATATTTGTACTGAAGACGATATGCAATTTAATTCGTTTATTTGTTTTAAGAAAAAAAGGGCTTCCTTCTTTTTAACATTTCAATAATATTTATTTAAATGAATGAATTATAATTGAAATACATTATGTTTTTATTTAGAAAAAAAGTGTCTCATTTGTTTAGTTTATTCACAATATTTTATTTCATTATAATAAAAAATTGTTATTACTTTTTGTTTATTTGAATAAACAAAAATTAGGAAGATAGATAATAATACTAAAGACGACAACAAATATGATAATACGATAAATAAATAATATAATAATACTAAATTTTGATGAAAATATGATAATAAATTTTATGAAATATGTAATATATGATAATACTAAATAGTAAAATATAATAACATTAAATTTTGATGAAAATATTATAATGATATGATGACGAAAATAAGATAATGAAATCACATGATAACAGATCAGATAAATAACGATAAAACAATAACTAATAAAATATAATAATACTAAATTTTGATGAAAATATTATAATGATAGGATGACGAAAATATGATAATGATATCACATAACATGTGATAAAATAATAATAAAATATGGTACGAAAATATGGTAATACTAAATTTTTAAAATCAGTTATATATATATATATATATATAAATATCAGTGGAGCTTTTTGGTATTATATGAATTGATTTAATTGATTTTTCTTCATTTGAATAAATAAAATTATCATTATTATTTTCAGACACATTTCTATTAGTAAAAAAATGAGAAATTGATTTAAATAAGTTTATTTTATTCAATCGACAAAAATGTCCATTACTTTAGCAAAAAAAATTATATTAAATTCGAAAATACATTAAAATGATTGATTATATAGATGAAATTGTTTTATTTTATGACAGTAAAAGAAGTTAAAGAACACATCATTTCTGTCGTAAGAATTTATCTATACTAGAAAACTATCAATTTTTATGCATATTTAAATGCAGTGAGACCTCTGATTCAGTACGAAACACTTAAATTATGCCATATTCTTTCACCTAATATAAAAATCAATATTTTAATATTCATGTTGCTTTCACTAAATCTCTCAAAATGAATACAACAGTTTTAAATAACTTTTTCTTCATAGCCATCATTTAGTGTGAGTGATAGATTGGTATATCTGGTTGCCATGTAATTCTGGGTATCAAGTGATTTATCTCGCCAGTACAAAGTAAATAAAATATCCGTCCCCAGAAACAAATGATCTTGTGAAATGGATCGTTTATCATGTTTCATACCATCCATTACATGCCATTGAAACAGATCGTACCTTACGCTCCACTGAAATGTCAAAGTG
Organism: Caerostris darwini; assembly: GCA_021605075.1. NCBI lineage: Eukaryota > Metazoa > Arthropoda > Arachnida > Araneae > Araneidae > Caerostris > Caerostris darwini. The sequence goes on from BPLQ01007533.1 coordinate 313,778, forward strand.
AGGACTCTTTTAAGGCAGACGTTCTTGAGGACGACGATTCTCTACAGACAGAACTGCAAGAGGTGGAAAAAAATTTAAAGGCTGTAACTAGTTGCTGATTAATTCATGGTTTAAAATATGAAAGTTATTTTTCCTTATATAACACTTATTATGAAGAATTTCTATTTTGTTGCAATTCGATTCAATTGATTAGCTTCACTTATAAATAATATTTTGAAAAGCATAAATTTAGTGTTGAAAATGTTTGCATTGTATGTAATGTCACAAAATGAATAAAAATATAAATAAATGAATCATTATATAAATAAATTGGGCTACAAATAAATGAATAATTTATCAAAATATCATGCCGATAAATAATGAAAAAAATTGAAATTGATGTGATTAAAAATATGAAATTGATGTGAATAAAAATGGGAAACTGATGTGAATAAAACATAAGAAATTGGTGCAATATAAAATTGGAGTATGCTTGTTTTCAGGGACATAGAACCGCGGGACTTAAATAATGTGAAATTGATGTTTTAAAAAAACATTCAGTACCACAGCACCAATTTTAATTTTGTTGCTTTTCGATACAATTGGCTCAGAGATAAAACTACTATTCTGAAAACATTAATTTCGTATTGAAAATGCTGGAATTTTACAAAATATTACAAATGAAATAAAAATAAAAATAAATTAATGGTTTTACAAATAAATTGGGCTCTAAATAAATGAATAATTCATCAAAATACCATGCCAATAAATGAAGAAAAAAATCGAAATTGAAGGATTAAAAATGAGAAATAGCTGCAATTTAAAATTGGAGAACCCTTGTTATAATGGGCATAGAATAATATTATTATATTCAAATAATATTATATTAAAAAATTGAGTACAACCTTAGAATTTCAATTTTGTTTCATTCCAATACAATTGGCAATGCTTGTCCGATTGACACAATTGTCATTTTACATAATGTTACAAACGAAATAAAAATACTAATAAATAAGTATAATTTATCAAAATATCATGGCCATTATATCCTGAAAAAAAGTTGAAATTAATGCGGCAAACATTTTCCATTGTTAAGGGAATAAAAGTTTAAATATTTTTTTATCTTAATTGGTCTGGGAATACATTCCATTTTCCTACTTTCTATTATGCACTGCAAAGAACCTTTTTAGTGACATTTTCCGCTATGGAGCGAAGAATACATCACCAAGACAACCACTCAGAATGTTCAAAGAAATAACGGAAAGAACATCCTGATGTAAAACACAGCAAGTTGACTGTCAAATAGAAGTTCGCCGGTTTCTGACTTTTAAATTCGCTGCCCCCCCCCTCGAATGGTTTATGCCACAGGAAGCCGATTCCGGAAGCCCATATTTCCTTTAAAAGTAGTTTAGAATTGTAGATTTACCTAAAATATATTCTCTCCCTCGTGAAGTAGAGATACATATTTATTTATGAACTTCCCCTGACCACGCTACTCTGGCTATTGACTATGCTGCACAATCCAACTTCAGAAATGTCTTCTTCTTTTCCAATACCTATGCTTCCGCATATTGAATGAGTAGGCATAACGGTGGCAATGAACTTGAAGGCAGATTTCGATGCCCTGATGTCGTTCGAATGAATGTTTTGTCTAGAATTCCATGCAATATCACTAATGTTGGATTTGGAAAAAATCATTCACGTAATATAAAAATCCAAACAACGTGGTTTAAAGTTTGCCAAGCATCATATAGCAAAATATAGAAGAAATATAAATAGTTATATACAGCAAGTCGATCTTAAAAATTTCAGTTATAGTCTGATTGTGAAGAAATTTAAACATACGTTTTAAAATTGGAAATTGATGAATCAATTATTGTATAAGGGTTGCTAATCAGATATACGAGATTAAAAGCAATTTTATAAGAAAAAAATGATATTAGTTATTCTGGAATTTTTGTTACAAAAATTTACATTTATATATTATGCAGCTTCAAATTTTAATTATTAAAAACTAAAATTATTTTATTGTTATTAAAACTCAGAAAATATATTTCTCCCTTATTTTGATGATCTCTCTTTAAATCCGTCCTACTTAGTCACTTGTCAATTTTCATACAACTGGTGGTTTAACTATATATCCAATTATAATAAAAAATTTTGTTCTATTCCATCCATAAAATTGACACAAAACTAAGATGAATTCTACTGAACTTAGAAAGTAAAAAGAAAGAAAAATATATGCTCATTATTTTAATCTTAGTAAGTAAAATATATGCTTGTTATTTTAAGCTTAGAAAGTAAAATATATGTTTGCTATTTTAGGCTTGGAAAGTAAAATATATGCTTGTTATTTTAATCGCTATTTTAATAACCAATAATTTATTTTCAATCATACAGAATAATTTATACTCCTCACAAATATGAGCCTACTCAGATATTTTATTTAAACTGTTTTTGTTAAATATACGCAAAAGAAATAGATGTCATGATTTTTTTTTATTTTAACTATATTATTTATTGCGAATATTGAAGCATTTTTTCGAAATTAATAACTTAATATAGCATCAAAATGATTGGAATTTTATATTATAAAAGAAAAAATCGTTTTTATTTTAAGGAATTTAAAGATAGTTAGTTTATCAATTACTTAATGTATGACGAAGAATTAATCTTAAAAAGTATATGAAACTACTTAGCTTTTAAAAATATGGTACATTTCAATGAGACGAAAAAATACGATTACGATAAAATAATAAAATATTAATAATAAAGATAGACATGTTTCAACATAATTTATTTTATTTTAAATGAATTTCAAGATAACTATTCAATTATTTAATCTGTGGTGAAGAATTGAACCTTGAAAGTATACTAAACTTTTAAAAATATATCTAAGATATAGTACATTTCATTGAAAATAATAAATATGGCCACCATAAAATACATTAATAAGAAATATAGACATCTTTAAACATAATAATTATATAAATCGTACACAATTTAATATTTAAATATAAATAAATAAAATAAATCTAATGTAATGATTATAAAAAAATCCATTGAAAATCTCAATATAATTTTTATTTAATAGGCGAATTGATTTTGTACAATAAGATACAGCTGCAGGTATTAAGTGTAGGTAGATATTTTACACTTTATAATCACGTTAACCTGTTCAAATTCTATAGCTTAAGTCAATCCCTCATTGTACATATTAATCAAGTCTCAATCGTGAATGATTGGGCGCATCTACACAATACAGAGATGGAGTAATTCCATGTATTGTGGAGAGTTATTCCAAATCAATTCGATGCATAAATACCCTGCGTCAGTCACGTCTACACAATTGAGAGATTTGAATAATAGACAGATAAAACTTGTAGTTCAAAAAGTAAGATCTATTGAAACCAGGGGTCTTGAATATTTTTCCGGCCCGTGAGATTTATCACACTTTTACAAAATATATTTATTCTATAATGACCGAAATAGTGAAAACCAATGTATTAAAGAAATACACTATGCGTGCATCGATAGATTCAAAAATTAACTGTTGAAATTATGAAAAAAATTAACTTTGATTTTAAAATAACATTCTTTCTAATATCGGACGGATATTGATCGTTTTATTGATGAGTTTACAGTTATAAGTTCGCAGAATAATTAAATTATATTCTGCAAACTTATGATGCATCTTGGAGAAACTACAGGTTCTATGTTTCACTTTAAGTGAAAGAATATCTTTTAAGAATCTTAACAGAATATCTTTTCATAACCGCCTATTATATCATACTGCAAAAATCTTACAAAATCCGGTAACCGCATGAAATAATTACAATTATTTTTAAATAAATATAACTTGATAAAAATTATTCTGCAAAAGGGGCTACATAATTTTAAACTCTCTACAACCGTAATAAAAAATTATCCATCCAGTATTGAATTCTGCAAAATTAAATGTATGATTTTAAAATCTTTTAGTGTAAAACAAAAAATTATCATGTAGTGTTTTAAATAGATTATCCTGTATTGAATGTTAAAGATTTTATGTGCTTGCCTGCTTGCTTACAATTAAAGTATTAAGTATTGCGAAATACCACGCTGCACTTATTTATTAGAGAGAGTAGGTGTAGGAATTTCCTGAAAAATTTTTAAATAGTTATAATGTGATTAAATAATTCTGCAAAATGAGCTACACAATTTTAAACCCTCTGCATGCATAATAAAAACTATCCATCTTGTATTGAATGTCCAAGATTTTATAAGCTTAACTGCTTGTTTGCAATTAAAGTATTGCGAAATACCACACTGCACTTATTTATTAGAGAGAGTAGGAGTAGGAATTTCCTGAAAATTTTTTAAATAGTTATAATGTGATTAAATAATTCTGCAAAATGAGCTACACAATTTTAAACCCTCTGCATGCATAATAAAAACTATCCATCTTGTATTGAATGTCCAAGATTTTATAAGCTTAACTGCTTGTTTGCAATTAAAGTATTGCGAAATACCACACTGCACTTATTTATTAGAGAGAGTAGGAGTAGGAATTTCCTGAAAAATTTTTAAATAGTTATAATGTCATTAAATAATTCTGCAAAATGAGCTACACAATTTTAAACCCTCTGCATGCATAATAAAAACTATCCATCTTGTATTGAATGTCCAAGATTTTATAAGCTGCTTGTTTGCAATTAAAGTATTGCGAAATACCACACTGCACTTATTTATTAGAGAGAGTAGGAGTAGGAATTTCCTGAAAAATTTTTAAATAGTAATAATGTGATTAAATAATTCTGCAAAATGAGCTACACAATTTTAAACCCTCTGCATGCATAATAAAAACTATCCATCTTGTATTGAATGTCCAAGATTTTATAAGCTCGTTTGCAATTAAAGTATTGCGAAATACCACGCTGCACTTATTTATTAGAGAGAGAAGTAGGAATTTCCAAAAATTTTTAAATAGTTATAATGTGATTAAATAATTCTGCAAAATGAGTATACAGGAACTTTAAACCCTCTGCATGCATGGATAAAAACTATCCATCTTGCCTTGAATGTCCAAGATTTTATAAGCCACTGTGTTTGCAATTAAAGTACTGCCGGAACGCTGCACTTATTTATTAGAGAGGGAGTAGGAATTTCCTGAAAAATTTTTAAATAGTTATAATGTGATTAAATAATTCTGCAAAAAGCTACACAATTTTAAACCCTCTGCATGCATAATAAAAACTATCCATCTTGTATTCTTGTATGTCCAAGATTTTATAAGCCCAACTGCTTGTTTGCAATTAAAGTATTGAGAAAAATACCATTGCACTTATTTATTAAGTTTCGTGCAAATTTTTAGTAATAATGTGATTAAATATTTTATAAGAATTTTAAACCCTCTGCATGCATAATAAAAACTATCATCTTGTATTGAATAAAGATTCCAAGTACAAAAATAAGAGTATTTCCTTGTAATAAAATAGATAAGATATTCTTTATTATTTTCATTACTACTAAGAAAGGATTATGATACAACTTCCAACTAGTTTACAAAATATTAGATTATAAAAAGACTTATATTACAGAACACATAAAATGAAGTACAACTAAGTCTGTATAAAAAGAGTTATAGATGTGCTAATTACTATGAATCTCAATTGATTACTATGGAAAATAATGAACCAAATATATGATTGCCTGCTTGTTTGCAATTAAACTGTTGCGAAATACCACACTGTACTTATTTATTAGACAGTCACGTCTACACAATTGAGAAAAATTATATAACAGATAGATGAAACTTATAATTCCAAAAATTAAACCCACTTAAAGATAGCGAGAAATTCCCTGACAACTAAATGCTTTTTCGAGAAGAAATCTTACAAAATCCTACGAATGAATAAATACTAGAAATGAATAATGAATATATAATAATGTAAATGGTGAAATATTTAAAAAATTTTTAAATATTGATACTTTGGTAAGATAATTCTGCAAAATTAACTATAAAACTTTAAAACCCCACATGTATAATAAACAATCGTCCATCCTGCATTGAGTATCTAAGATTTTATGCGCTTGCCTGCTTGTTTGCAATTAAACAATTACGAAATACCAAACTTTATTAGTAGAGAGCAGAGAATATATTTTCATAACCGCCCACTGCATCATAGTGTCCAATCCCCATCGTTATCGAGTGATTCCTGCAGGAGTTTCCTGACAAATTCTTATCTTCCGGCAAAGATCCTCTGCCAATGAGTGCAATAAAGAATAGCCACGCTTCGATAAAAGTCTCCGAAAGATTTCGGTCCTGTTTTATGGCTTCGGTACAAGGCAGCATCCGCCACTTATAAAGGAAGAAATGTTCCATCTTTGCCCAGGGAAAATAAAGCAAAAAAAGTATATAAGAACATTCCTTAGGAATGGATACACACCACCCCTCTTATGCCAGTGTCCATATTGACTCCGGAACGCCCCCGAGGGCTGCTGCCTGGACACGGCCAGAAACTCATTTCGCTATTAACAATCTTGGTTTCTTGCAGGCAGTGGACAGAACCAAACATAACCAGAAAGAGTTGGGAAAAATACCATTCAAGTTTAGTTGGTAAAGTTTCGTGCAAATGTTCCGAGATAGAGTTATTTTATAAAATAAAAGAAATCCAAATAAAGATTCTAAATGCAAGAATAAGAGTACTTTTTGTAATAAAATATATAAGATATTCTTTATTATTTTTATTAATTTGCGTGGAGAAAAATACCATTCCAGTTAGTTAGTAAATTTTCGTGCAAATGTTACAAGATAGAGTTGTTTTATAAAATAAAAGGAATTCAAATAAAGATTCAAATACAAAAATAAGAGTATTCTTAGTAATAAAATAGATAAATTATTCTTTATTATTTTTATTGCTACTAAGAAATTAATTATGATTCTTCATTATTCCAACTAGTTTACGAAATATTAGCTTATAAATAGGCTTAGCTTATATATTACGTAAAATAAAATACAACTAATTTTGTATAAAAATAATTATAGATATAGCTAATTACTACGAATTCTGCTTAATTAGTACGGAACATAATAAAAATTTTTGACTAACTACAGGCTGCCGTAAATCTAATAATTATGCGCAAAATAAAAGTAATCTTTATTTGTCAGATTATCTTTAGAGCCAGCTTTCACGAAATATAGATATTAACACAAAAAAATCTTGTTTAATAATGTGATCAAATCAATATAGTGTCACATTGTCATAAAAAGCTGTTATTGTAGACTTGTTAATGTAAGTTAGAATCGTATGTATAATGACAAATTGATACATACATCATTTTGTTATAAATTATCATAAATGTATTTGAACTTGAAATGCTTATATTTTAATTTCAAACTGCTATTCAGAAAAATCTATTGGAATTTTTGTTTCTTTATTAATCTTGTAGCAAAACATTTCAGACCACTGATTGTTAGTATAGTTTTTTAACTAATAATAAAAGTAAATATTAGTGATATCATTTATATTCATTAATTATTTCTGAGTTTAGTAAAATGAATTAGTGATATCAATGTTATTAATAAATTGATCTTGAGCACATTAAATTAATTTCAAATATTATTAGTATCAATGATATTAATTGAGCATATTAAGAGGAATTCATATGTTATGACAATGTTATTAATTAATTTAGCATGTTAAAATAAATTCAAATATTAGAAAATCCAATTATTATTAATAAATGATATGCTAATAATAATCAATGATATTAATTAATTTATTTTGTTAATATTAAAATAAATTTAAATTTTAGCGGTATCATTGATATTGAGTATATTTTAATAGAGAACCAAATAACTGTTTCTAATATCGGTTGCAAAAAATTATCAAAAACTTCATAATTAATGAAACTTTAAGATTTATTTAATATAAATGAATAGGATTATAAGGTAAAAATAATGAACTACAAAATTTTTATTAGGTATCACTGTAAATTCAAGAGTTTATTTTCTATATAAAACTTATCTGGTCTCCAATTGATTTTATTTTATTCCTTTTTATTTTTTTTTCATTATTTTTTCTTCAATTTATTGTAAATTTTGGCTAAAAGTTGTTCACCCATTATCCACCATGGTTCAAATACTAACATAATATCATTTTTTAAAAATTCAATTATATAAATTCAATGAAATAGCTTACTAAATATTTTCAATAAATCCATAACAAAACTTTTGTCTCAGATAAAAAAAAAATACCCACTGGTACATGTATGGTGCACGAATAGAATGCATACAGATAAAAAAAAATAGACAAACTGGTAGAAGCACAAACGTGGTTGATATTCTTGAGAAAGCCTTGAAAATTGATTTTCTGATTCAATTGCAGAGGAGACGTGGTGCGAAAGTTTGGTCTTAGAATATTGAGAAGCGTCACTATGATGATCGATGACAACAATGATTTGCCTGCAAAGGATTAATCCGGGGCTTTTAACACACACGACACGTCTGCCTTAATTTTGCAAATTGCTTATTCAAACCGAAACCTCATTCCATCTGCAATATCTAATCTTACAATCAAATAAATTTTGAAACAATGTCGTCGAATGATATATATAATAGTCCCCTTCCTTTTATTTGAACAATCTAATTTTCTTTAATTTAGAAAGAGTTTTTGAATAATCTTTTCTCTTGCAGAATGGCTTAGAAGCCTTTTTTTATGTTAAAATTTTATATTGAATGCAGATGTCAAATGGCTTTTATTTTCATATTTTATTTTTTATTGCTTGGGAATAAATATAACTAGATTTTTAGAAGAAAAATAACTTTTTTGAATATCTTCTGTATTTCTTATATTTTTTTTGTCTTCATATAATAGATTAAAGAATTGTGTTTTTAACTTTTAATAGCTGATATATTCAAGTTGAATGTAAATTTGAATACCTATAAAATCATCAATATCATAAAATAATTTAATTGTTTTAATTATTATAAATTTTTGTCGTAAAATTTGCAATTAAATTATGGTATACTAATTCTCTTCCAATAAATATAATTCTCATTTTTCGTATGGTTAAAAATAATGAAATGAATATAAAAAAAATATTTTACATAACTGGAATGTATTTTAGGAAAATGAAACTCATAAAGATACATAAATAATTATAATTATTTTATTTATTTCGTTTATAACATATTTTAATAAAATTTGTATTTTATTCTATTTTTTATGCATTACTTAATATATCTGAATTACAATAGAATTAATAATTATATTAATTCGTTATTAAGATGGATAATAAATAATTTGTGTTGATATTCGTTATATAGTAATTTATCGTCGTTATAATTTATAATTTATAATTTGTGCCGATATTCGTTAATATAATGACTAACTAATTCAGATAATATTAAATTGATTTATCTATCTCAGTATAACAATGAGTGATCTGGGCGATTTATTAAGGTCAAAGATAAAAAAATTCCGAATATTCTTGCTGAGTCAAGTTAATATTTCTATTAATCCACTAATATTATGAGTAATCATTTAGTACTGAGATAGGTTAGCGGTCTGAGCGATATCTTAAAGCCAAAGATAACAAAAAATATCCAAGTATTCTTGCTGATACACTCTAGTTAATATTTCTATTAATCCACTAATATTATGAGTAATCATTTCATATTGAGATAACTTAGTGACCTGCACTATGCATTAAAGCTAATAATAAAAAAATTCTAAGTATTATTTCTAATACAGTCTAATTAACATTTCTATTGATCCATTAATGTCATAAGAAATCAATTCGTACTGAGATAGCATAGTGGCCAGTTCGATGTCTTAAAGTCAATAATAAAATTTTTTTTTCTTCTACTTCTAAGATTATTAAAGACGCTTTCCCAAAATATATGCGCAAACTTTGCAAGCCAGTGTCTCCTGCCGCTAGTTTCTTATAAAAATATTTTACGGTCCCAGAAAGTATGCTGACACTCTGCAGTTACCCATATCGAAGCCGGTGACTCGAGAGGTTATAAAAATTGAATATATAGAATCTTCTAATACTGCCACCTCTGCAAATGGAATCACTTTTAAGCTTTTTTTTTTCTTTTTCCTACCACCTTAGATATGCGGAGGAATGGTATAATAACTGCGACGGAGTGAGAGTTTATGGGCCGTTTTTTATTACCATGAGTTTATTATTAGTTTTAGTGATTATACGGGCTATCGGCGAGAAATTGTGTTGATGGGTTTAATTCTAAGAATATAATTGTATATTTGGAGGGATGGGGAATTTTAATACGAGTGCATGGATATCAGAAGACTGTGGATAACACATATTCAGTATAGTTTGACAGAAAACCGTACAAAAAACGATAGTTATATGTTATATATTTATTTCCTACATGAAAATAATGTATGGAAAAATATAGAATGGTAAGCGTGATATTAAATTGGTTTAATAAATGGTTTAATGTTTATTTTATTTATTTTTTTAGTTACAGAGCTCCAGTTGGATTACACAAATACGTTTTATTTATATTATTTTAATAATCATATATGAAAATGGTTTTTTTCGTAATTATTTGTTTATTCAATTATATTTATACTTTTAATATAGATTTAGTTACAACCGCAGTTACATATTTGAGCATGTATACATGTATAACATAAGTATACATATTTACAAATCTTATAAAATATGTTTAAAATTCTTGAAGTTAGTATTCGCAGAAAAGAGTTTCTTGGCAATCAATATAGCCTTACGTTAAGATATGAAAGAAATTGTAGCACAGTCACAATTGTAGCGAGTCAATATTAATATAAAATAATCAGGTAATTTATATGCATACATACATTGAAAACATATAAAAAATAATTGTTATGTGTCGTATATTATTTTATAGATAGAAATAATACATGGGAAAATATAGAATGGTAAACTGATATAATATTGATTTAATAAATAGTTTATATTTGGTTTATTTTTCAGTTACAGAGCTCCAGTTAATTCGTAATAATCGTAGATGAGAATGTTTTTTTCAGAATTGTATGTACATTCAAATAGACTTACACTTTTAATATATATTTATCTACAACTGCAGTTACATATTTGAACATGTATACATGCATAGCAGAGATACAAATATTTGCTAATCTCATAAAATATGTTTAAATTTCTTGATTTAGTACTCGCAGAGAAGAGTTTTTTGACAGTCAATATAGCTTACGTTAAGGTAGGGAAAAAATTGTAGCACAAAATTAGTAAGGAGTCAATTGAATTATTATTATAAATAATCAGCTAATTTGCGTTGAGATAGAATGCTAATAATAAATTAATAGTTAATGATAGATCGATAGTTAAGTTTGGATTGTTAATTATTGTAATAGAATCTTTTATAGGTAATAGTGGAGGTAATAATAGTTAATGGAATAGTTACTACTATTGATTCTTCAATAAAATGAGTAATATAATTATAATAAATTAATTTAAGTTTCTACATGCACGATACATTTTTTGTATGTTTTTAATGCACATGCATATTTCCAGAAAAGTTTTTTTATTTATTATATATAATATATTGTTGATAACTATATATATATATATATTATTTCCGGTCATATTTTGTCGCAACTGTTAAAATTTAACCTTATAATAAGCTAAATCAAATCATTATATGTTTATACCAAAGTAGATATACACGAGTATACAAGGTACTCTTTTATACCAAATTTTATAATAGTCTATGTTCTTTTCCAAAATAGAGTTGCATTGATTGTCATTCCCACTCAAACATTTTCCTAATATATTTCTCATTTGATATATATATATATATATACAGGGTGATTATAATTAAAGTCCCAATTTCAATATACTGTATAAAAAGAACCACTCGTCACAGTACATTCAAATTTGAACAGAATATACTTGAAAACGGATAAACGGTACGGTTTCAGAAGAAGTTCCAAAATGTATTAATAGATGGCCCTGTAAGTGATATAAAGAAAGGGATTTCGGTGCCAGTGATATTTTGAATCGAAATGACACCGTATTTGGCGTGAGTTGCACATTAAACCAACTTTGGTTTCAATGTGCTGGATTGTTTCGGTTTTTTGACGGAAAAATGACTTCCAAGTTATTTAACAGTTATGAAACTGTTAGTGGAAATTTTCATACCAAATTGGATGAGGAAAAACAGTGCAACTTTGTTTTCATGCCACACCGTTTCCTCCTTCTTCAAGTACCTTCAGTTCAAATTTGAATGTACTCTTACGAGTGTTTCTTTTTTACAGCATTTTGAAAGTAAGACTTAAATTATAATCCCCCTGTATCTCTCTCTCTCTCTCTCTCTCTCTCTCTCTCTCTCTCTCTCTCTCTCTCTATATATATATATATATATATACTCATTCATGTGTGTATATTAATAGGCCATGGTTGCTTGCAGTGGTTCGGAATCCACTTTAAACCGTAGTTCCCGGTCCTAATAGGATCGTAGAGCGTTGCGGGGGCATTGTTACTCCGCGTCCGTGGCCTATTTTCAAGTTACACGCTCCCCCAGGGTAATGCAAAGTGAGTACGTCTGTGCAGCGCTTGCCTTAGGGCATTCAAGACCAAGCTGTCTAAGTGTTTGCCAGCTGCATCAGAAAAAAAATATATTAATAGTTAATCATACTAATAGTTGAGTTTCGATTTTTAATAATTGCTATTATTTGCTTACTATATATATATATATGATGTTGGATTTTTAATAATTGTTATCGTAGGCGTAATAGTAAGCTTAAAGTACAAAAGATTGATGAATGAAAAAAGTCAAAATACTTTATAACGCAAACTTAATTTTCGCTCCCGTGTTTGGGTTTTAACTGCTCGATAGCAATTAGTTCCCGAAATTTGCATCCGCTTTAAGGTCACAAAGTAACTTTAAAAGTTTTCCGCTTTTAATTTACTGCCTCCCACCCTCTTCTTGGTGGCTTAATTAATCTCGGCGACAATTTTTGCAAAAGTCGAACCGGGATTCTTCACGAACTTTTCAAAAGCGTTCTTCGCGCCACTATTTAGAACGATGCACCGACCTCAAAGGCGACGTGCAGATTCTGAGGGGGCACTCTTTTAATTAGGATGTGTCGAATTGCATCTTCAGTGGTATGAGCGTGTTTGTTTTGTACGCTGATATGCAATTTGCTCTTTGATTAGAAAATTGCGGAGTTTGTTTGTGCCTGATTTTATACCGCTTTTGAAACACTGTAGAAAACTGTCGGATTTATTCCGTTTGAAAATATTTAAAGCTGCGTTAAAAATGAAATTTTAACATGTTAGTAATGAATGTGCTGTGTACTTAAAATACATAGGGAAACATAAATAAGGAAGACATATATATTTAATAGTCGACACGTTGTAGTCTAGTGGGAAGGCTGGCAAGAATGTCAAGTTTCTAATTCATCAGTGGTTTCGTTGTAGTGACTGATTTCAGAAACGAGTAAATTGAATTATGATTGATGTATAAATATGTAAAAGTAATATTCAAATGTCTGGAAAAGGATGCAAGATAATTATTCCTGAAAGTCTTAGTGGAAGGTAATATTTAGTCCCTGTATATATATAGAGAGAGAGAGAAAGGAATATTATAGATAATGAATATTGAAACTGGAATTTGAATTAATGGAACTCTAAACATCCATTAAATTATCTTTTGAGAAAAAAAATCATTTTAAATTACAATTAAGTAAAATTTTATTTAATAATTTGAGAAGGTTTAACTTAATGACTCAAAAACGCAAAATCTTCATTTGGAAATGAATTTCATTTCATTTCTGAACTTAAGACTAAACTGCTTTAGATTAAGGCTATAAACTAACAACTACCCCATTTAATAAATTTTAAACTATTGAAATATTCTAGGATGACTGTGGTAGTGTATAAATATCTCGTATTTATCACCTGTCTGGTGGAGAATGTTGGACAATTACCACTGAAAGTCCTAGTGGAAAGTAATATTTCGTCCCTGTATACATATTTAAGGGAGCACTATAAGTAATGGATGATGAACTTGTAATTATTAATGAAACCCAAAATATTCTTTTTCGTTATCCGTTGCGAACAAAAAAAATATTATGGCATAAAATTTAATTTAATAATTTGAGCAGTTTTAATTTGATGACGCAAAAATGAAAAATATTTCATTTGAAAATGGATTTCATTTCATTTCTAGGCTTAAATCTGTATTCCCCTGGATTAGATCAATGATCTAACAATTAACTGTGGACCAAACTTTAAACTATTGCAAATTCTAGGTTGATTGTAGTAGTGCATAAGTATCTCGTATTAATTATGAAATGTGTAGTGGAGAATGCAAGGCAATTACCATTGAAAGTCCTAGTGGAATGTAATATTTCGTCCTTGCAAACATATATAATGGAACCGTATAGATAATGGATAAGGAAACTGGTAATTATTAATGGAATCAAAAGTATCGGCTCAATTATCTGTTGAAAAAAAGAACCATCTTAAATTGTACCACACAAAACGTTATTTAATAATTTGGGCAGGATTAACTTGATGAAGGAAAAATGAAAATTATTTCATATGGAAATGGATTTCATTTTATTTCTACGATTAAAATTAAGCTCTCCTGGATTAGAGCTATAAGATCAGTAATCTAACAATTAACTCTAAGATCAAATTTTAAATTATTGCAATCCTGGATGTTTCTGAGTGGTTTGGAATTCACTTTAAACCGTAGGTCCCTTTCTGTTTAGCCCTCATGTGCATAAGATGGCCGTACAGCGACAAATCAAACTAAACTATTGCAAATTCTAGGATGATTATGGCAGCATATTAGTATCTCGTATTAATAATCATATGTCTGGTGTAAACTGCAGAGCAATTACCACTGAAAGTCCTAGAGGAATATAATATTTCATCGCTCTATGGAAAAGTAATTGAACACTACAGATAATGGATAACGAAACAAGCATTTATTAATGGAACCCAAATACCCATTACGGTATCTTTTAAAAAAAGCCATCTTAGGTTTTATGATATAAAAAATTATGTTGTGATTCAAGGGAGATTAACTTGATGACGTAAACATGGGAATTTCTTTATTATTCATTAGATTTTAAATCATTTTTGGGCTTAAAATTAAACTCTCCTTGTTTGGTTTGGTTTTTCGTTCTACTGTTGGTTTTTTCTGCACACTTTGGCCTAATTAGACCTGGACCTACAGTTTAATATGGATTCCAAGCTCTTCAGGATTAGAGCTACAAGATCAGTAATCTAATAATGAAATCTGGGCCCTAATTGTACTAACGATTATTGTGGGAAAGGACTATCATATGTTTGTTAACAATGATCTGTTAATAAGACATTAAATTTGTGTAAATATTCTATTTGATGTTTGTCTTTTTGAAAATTTAATTAATCTATAATATTTCACTGATTATAAATAAACGTTGTTTTGGATTGCTTTTAAATATATTGTAGGCACAATGAAAGAGAAAATCTTTATTCATATTATGTTACTAAGTTTTTTTTTAAATCTTATAATTTATAAAATGCGTTAAATAAACATGCAAAACTAGGAAAATTCGCATAATTTTTGCATGAATTAAATTCTGTAAGTTACAGTTGAAATATTAAATTCCGAAATTAAAAAGACATTGCAATTATTTAATTTTTATTGGAATAAAACTATATAAATAATTTACATTAAAAAATATTTGTTTTTAAAAAAAGGGGGCATTTATTCATTTCTAAAAAAAGGAAACATATTTTTATTTACTTATTAAATAAATTAATAATCACAAATATACAAATGTATTCAAATTTGAATCATAATTACGATAGCAGTTTTTATTTTTTATTTTTTTTAACTATTTGTAGGAAAATGAATGGTATATAGTAATTTCTGAAAAGGAAAAATCATAAATTAAATTAACTCTTTTTTCCCTCAATGAATGTAATATTATTTTTTAACCTCTGTTTGAATTTCGTTCACTTTAAGTCTTTAAATATTTTATCTTAAGAATGTTTTAAGCTCAATAAAAATGTTTTAAGCTCAATAAAAATGTTTTTAGCTCAAAAAAAATGTTTTAAGCTCAAGAAAAAAAAAAGTACACTTACGTTGAAGCAATGAATACCATTTTAAAGTAACTCAATGAAGATCTTTATTTTTAAAGTAAAATGAAAGTTGTTTTTATCTGTATTTAAAACTTGGTACAAAATTTAAAAAAATAATTAAAATTATAAAAAATTTTAAGTTTTAAAGTAACTTAACTTTAAAACTTTTAACATAACTTAAATTTTTAATATATTTCACTTAATAATTAGGTTTTTTTTTTACTTTAAAATTAAGAAAACTACTTTAAGTAAAAACACAGTCAGCAAATAGATAGTTTTAAGAGCTTTATCTTTTTATTTATATTACATTAGTTGAATTTATTAAAATCTTTTTTTTTTTTAATATTTTTTTATTCTATGAGCTATACTATTTTTTTTTTTTCATTTTTTATTTTAGAAAATGTTTGTAAAAGTTATATTTTTTTTTCCTGTAGTTTAAGTTATAACATCACTAATTCTTTTTCTCTTAGACAGTTTCTTAAAAAAAAATTGAAAATTGAAGAATAAGATTGAATGAAATATATTAGGTTAGCAAGAATTCAGGTTCAGTTTTTACAATGAACTGTAAATGGTGAACAATACATTATTTTCTTGTCAACCTAATAGATTAAAAAGGCATATAAATGAATACATTTTCAAAAAGTTTAATAATACGTATTAAAAAAAAAAACCACAGATTAAAATAGTTAAATTTTGAAGATGTAGGAAAATTTCGTTACTATATATATATTTGTTAAATGAATTATTTTGTTAATCAGAAATATGATAAAGATATAAATAGTTTATTTCAACAAAAATACATTTTTCCAAAATATTTTGCGCATTTACAGCTTTTTTACCTTGAGTTGCAAATACTGATGTAAAGTAAAATAATATCTCAAAATAAAAATATAAATTTAATTATTTCACTATTTACCAAGAAATTAAATGTTTTCCATGCTTAACTTTCAATGTATTCTTTAAAATACTTTTTATAATTTATTAAATTATCAGTTATTTTTTGAAAGATATGATTTAAATATTTAAATATTTAAATAAATGCTCTAAAATATTTAATTTTTAACTTAAATTGCCAAATGTCAGGGATTATAATTGTACATAAATTAATTTGAATTTCCAAAGTTGAGATAATAAAAGCAAATAATAATAGTAATAATAATAAATAATAAAATATATAACTTGAATTATATAATTTAATTTAGAGAATACAATTTTAATTATTATACATTCTTTGAATTTAAAATCATATTTTACTATGAGTTTACATTTAAAATTTCAATTCCTTAAAATACCGTATTATATATATATATATATATATATGCATATTATATTATATTACTGAAGCATATTACACACACACACACACATATATATATATATATTATATTGCTATAAAATTTAAAGCCTTTATTAGAATGATTGCATTTAAAATACAATGTTTTTTAGCACCTATTCATTAAATATACGACCACCTGTGAAGAACAGACATTGTACCGTAAGGAAGTACTTATTAGGCATACAATGACTTTGCAAAATGTCTGGGATTTTAATTGTATGTAAATTAATTTGAATTTCCAAAGTTGAGACAATAAAAGCAAAAATAAATAAATAAATAACAAAAAAAAAAAAAAAAAAAAAAAAAACTTGAATTACTTAATTTAATTTAGAGAATACAATTTAAACTATTATACATTCTTTCATATTATTCAATGTATTAACTTTTAAATTGTTCTTTAAAATACCGTATTATGTATATGTATGTATATAATATTATATTACTGAAGCATATTACTATTACATGCATACACACACGCACACTCATATATATATATATATATATATATATATATTACAAAAGAGGGTCCCGAATGGCCGAGTGGCTAGAGCTCTGGCTCTCGGTACCAATGGTTTCATGTTCAAGTCCCGGCGGTGCCATGAATGTTTGTAGTGGTTCGGAATCCACTTTAAAGCCTTTGGTTCTGGTCCTAATAATATCGTAGAGCGTTGCGGGGGCATTGTTACTCCGCGTCTGTGGCTTATCTTCAAGTGACACGCGCCCCGTGGGTAATGCAAAGTGAGTAACGTCTGTGCAGAGCTTACCTTAAGGCATCGAAGACCAAGCTGTCTAAGTGTTTGCCAGCTGCATTAGAACAAATATATATATATATATATATTACAAAAGTAATCTAAAAGGCCTTTATTAAAAGGATTGCATTTAAAATACGATGATGTTTAACACCCATTTATTAAATATACGACCCCCTTGTGAAAATCAGATAGTGTGTTTCAAGGAAGTCCTGATTAGGCATACAATGACACCCTGTGTGTATTTTGCTGCAAAATGAAGCAACATCCGAGGGTCATTACGGAGCTATTTGCCGTCACGTATGTCCGGTGGAGATGCCATTTATCCTTATTAATAGACCCAGTTTACGCCGCCGCCTTCGTAATAACAATCATTGGGAGTCCGAACTTTACCTGAGGCATTCGCAGATGGAGCGCGCCAATATCTGGCCCCAGCAGCTAAAGGCAGAACAACTCTCTATTCATAATACAGATCAATTAGAGGTGTTTAATTACGTTTGAATTATTAATTACTCATAGGTGAAGTACAGAGTTTTAATAGATATCATAATAAGAGAAAATAAAGGTCAAATTGGATCTATAATGTTTAAATTAAGGGTTTATTGATATATCTAAATATACAATAATACATTTGTTTATCTACCAATATTTTTTTAAATAAAAAAAATTAGTAGTTACAGGCAAAATTTGATGGGCATTTATAATTGCCTTGAATGATGCGTAGCTGAAATTGACGAAAAATGCTAATTGAAATTTTTATTAAATAATTAGCCGTTGAGGCCTGCTGGCAAAGTGGTTAGTGCTATTGCGGTCAGTGACACGGGTTTCAGGTTCGAATCCATGGATATTTGTAGTGGTTTTGAATCGTTTTTATACCGTAGTTCCCGATTTAGGAGAATGATTTGACAGCAGAGCTTTGGATGTACGATTGACAACCCTACACTGTGAAAAGAAAATATTTTCTGTCCCAAAATCTGCCCGTACGCAGACGGTCCTATGTTATATAAGTCCTTAAGTCTGACGTTATATGTTTTATATCCTCTTAATCACATTGTGTTTCGTCATTTTAAGTTAGCAAAGTGTTTTCGAGACTGATATTTCATGCCAGGTGACATTTTAATACTTTACTCCTTATGGTTCTATTGTTTTTAATTGAAAACTATTATTAGCACTCATTGTTAAAA
The DNA here is from genome assembly GCA_021605075.1 of Caerostris darwini. NCBI lineage: Eukaryota > Metazoa > Arthropoda > Arachnida > Araneae > Araneidae > Caerostris > Caerostris darwini. The sequence continues at coordinate 333,121 of BPLQ01007533.1, forward strand.
TTGTTTTAAAATATGATTTTCGTATTGAAATTTGCTAGCAGATTATTAATTTCATAATATTTACAATTTATATTTTTATTCAAATGTATATAACATTTTTATGTATTTGTTTATTTTAGTGAAGACTAAAAATATTTTATTTTCTATATCCTGACAACGTGAAATATATCAGATTAACTGGAGTCATCTTAGCTATATTACAAAAGTTTAACAAAACAAATAATAATAATCACATAAGTTTAATAAATCTTTATAATGTATTGTAAATGGTACTACTTATATTTGAATAGTTAGTTGATATTAAATGAAATAAATAAGAGGTTAGGAGACATTAAAAGGTAAGCAAAATAAATTTTGAAGAAAGTAATATGTTATGTAATGCACTTTAATCTGAAGTTTAGATGTTAAGTATACTTTAATGATAAATCCATCTAATTAAAAAAAAGGCTTATAAGATAAAAAAAATGCTATTTAATACATCTTGATGAATATGATGATATGATATTAATTAATAAAAGAGTTTAATATGATAATAGTTAATTTTAAAAAAAACTAATATTGATTTTTTTCGTCTTAACTATTTAAAATAAAATAAAATACCATGATTTATTTATAGAAAAAAGGGATATGTTATCTAAAGGATTTATTGGCAATAAGACAGCTTTTCTAATGAAGTATTTACATGTTAATGAGGTAAATTCGCTTGTAATTTGGATTTTTTTAATATAAAAAAATCCAGATTATGAAAGTTAACTTTTTTGAATGAAAACAAAATATTAAACTATTTTTTTAGTTTGATAAGCTTTCTTTAAAGTAAAAATAAATCTAATAATCTTTAAAGTAAAATTGAATACAATAACTTTTAAAATGAAATAAATTTATTTTCGTTTTTATTAGATAACCATTCTTTTTTATTCTGACTAAATGCTCTTAAATATTTAACATGGACATACATTTTCAAATATCAGGGATTATAGTTTTATCTAAATTATGTATTTTTTTATGAATTATTTTTCAACATTGAGGTTATATATATATATAACCAGAATCGCATAATCCAATGTAAAGTCATGATGGTAAGCATCAGTTAATAAAATGCAATTCTCTCAAAAAATTTAAATTTTCCTTTTTAATAGTTTTTCCCTTTTTATTTTTCCCTCAAGGGCGAAGACGAATATAAAATTCCAAATCACTCAATACATGTATATAATGAACTTATTCTATTTTCGTAAAATGAATATTAAGGTCAAAGTATTTTTAAATAATTACTTTTTAAATATATTGCCTAATTTAGTATGAATCTATTTTTCTTGCTAAAATTGTAGCATTATTTTTTATTCGTTGAAGTAGAAGGTTCGTTGAAGACAATAAAATCGTCTTTTATTTTAATATTTATAATTATAATTATAATATTATTCTAAAATTTGCAAATTTAATATTGTCTATTTTATGTATGCCGAAAAAGATTTAAAAATGTGAAATTAAAATACTTTATACTATTTCGAAAAATGAATATGATATGATTCCTTTTAAATATCGAACATGATAAATATCACGTTATTGGGTTAACAGTGAATACATTTAGTTTTAAATTTGTTGAATTATTATAGACAAATGTAAACAAAATAATTTTTTATTATATAGCTTGATGATAAACTAACAAACTATTTAATTAATTGACAGAAAAATGAGATAATTCAATAGATTCCTAATTATGATATCATCTAACTCAAGTAATGCAATACTGTATTGTGCAAATTGGACAACCAGTTTCAAAATGGGTATGGTTGGTATTTGTTTTCACACATATGTTATTTGTTTTCACACAAGTTTATAATATTTGTTTTCACATAAGTTTAAAAACTCACAACTTTATTTACACAAGCAGAAAATATTTAACACAGTTAAAGACATATAATTATTCGTGGAAGAATTTCACTTCTAAGCAGAAAACCCGATAATCAGTTACGCGCGGGATAAGCAAAATATACTTCCTCTTTAGATGAGAGTCTGTAGGCCAACAAATACATAGGGTTGTGCTAAATATATTTTCTCTTGGGGTGAGAGACTGTAAACTAGAAGTTTCTCATCGGGAGCGCATGTTGTGCAGTACTTACTCTCAGGGAAGAGTCTCGAGACCTATTGACTATTAATCTTGAACGCCACTCTTGCAGTGCGCATGAGGAAACACGGTTAAAATGCAATATTAAGTGAATCTATTAATTATGTGCTGCATCAATTTATTTAATCAATACAATGCTTTATGAATTGTCCATTAGCATAGCTTAGAATATATCTAAATAATAGTTTCAGTAAAAGTTATTGCATATCAATTAAATTCATTCATTATAGCCAGTTCCATTTTAAACTGGTAATATTATCTTGAAAGAAATTGTTTTATTACCAAAGCATGTAGGTAATAACAGTGGCTTTCATTGAAAATTATATTTACCATTTAATTCAAATGAGAATAACAAATCTAAATTTTAAAGACATTTTTTTTTATTTCCATAGCATGTTGGTAATAGCAGTGATTTTTATTGAAAATTCCCGTTTTCATTTAATTTAAATGAATATAACCATTCTAAATTATCTGTTCGAATTCTATTCTTCATATTCAGTTGCCTTATAAACTGACAATAATATCTTGAATGCCATTTTTTGCATTCCCATAACATATAGGTTCAATGGTTTTCATTTAAACTCATTCATTTCAATTAAACAAAATCACTCATTCATCAACTCATTCGCTCTGGCGCTCGGTACCACAGGTTTCGGGTTCGAGTCCCGGCGGTGGCATGGATGTTTGTAGTGGTTCGGAATCCACTTTAAACTATGGGTCCCGGTCTGTTAAGTCCTTGTGAAACAGAAGATGACCGTAGAGCGACAAACCAAACCAAACCAACTCATTCTTCAAATCACTCATTCATCGACTCATTCTTCAAATCACTCATTCATTTCAATTAAACCTTCAATTAATTCTTCATACCCAGTTGCATTATAAACTGGTGATAATATTCTTAAAAGCCATTTTTATATTCACATACCATGTTGTTATCAGTGGTTTTCATTGAAAATTTCCATTATCATTTAATTCAAATGAGTATAACCATTCTAAATATTCTGTTCAAATTTTTCCACTGGAAAACGTTAAGAAAATTCTTAAGAATTCAAAAACCTAAATAATACAAAGCAATTTTTCGTCGTTCCCCGAGAACTTTATGTCTGGTTTTTTATTACTTTAATTAAGAGCTCTTTACTGCGCTTAATAATGTCTGGTTTCAGAAGTGAAAAGATACAAATTTAATGTTTCGTGAAAGCTTTTCACGGATAGTAAATTTAGAATTGTAATTAGGAAAAAGGATATCTTTAATTTTAATGTCCTTCCAGACATGTATATGTATAATGTCCGCTATTTTCAAATGATGCAATGCTATCCTATGGGAATGATAATCAGTATTGTACAGGTTTTTAAATTGGTTGCTTTAAAATTGTAATTTTAGATGCTAAATTAGTTTTTAATGATATAAATAGTTAATTAAACTTCAAACAATTTTGCAACATTTTTCAAAATTATTTCAATGTAAAAATGTGATATTTGAGTAATTTATACTCATTTAAGCAATAATATTCGGTTATTTATATATATATTAGCATTGGCCAAGGTTGTCTGATATGCAAATTGATTTTCGAAATCGGAACTCATAAGTGAAATTGAAAAATAACTGCATTAATTACAATTCTCGTTTTTTTAAGTAGGTAAAGAATAAAATTTTAAATGCATGAAACAAATTGTATATGCCTTAATATTTTAATTAGTTATTTATTTTTAACCATACATAACAGTTAAAATAAAATCCATCACAATAAATTACGAAATAAAATACAACTATAATCAAACTATTATAACAAACTTCAATTAGAATAAAATTTAATAATTATTATAATAAATTATAATTGCAATTAAATATAATTCTAATGTGATTCTTACAAAAAAACATTACAGCTACAAAAATAACTGCAATAAAATTACATGAAAATATAAATAAAACTAATAATTAAAATCAAAATTATTATTTTTGTAATTTGAAAATCTAACAGGAAATAAAAATATTTTATTTAAAATATTAATATATTTTTACTTTATATCGACCCAACTCGTGGCTCAGTGGTAACGTGCGCTGGTCAGCATTAGGGCTGAGATTCAATTATCTGGTGGCAGGGTTGTAGACTCTTTGCAAAAACAAGAAATTTGTAATAATGAGCTTCTTGCCTCGTTATTCAGACTACCTCATGGAGGTTTTCCTGCGTTTTTTTCCTTTAAAAATCCTCCCGGAAGACACTGCCAACATTTAGCGACTCGAAACGTTCTTCTATCTAAGTGGACTTCGTCACAACAGAAGCTGTACCATTCCCCTCCATCAATGAGTAAACTACTCATGGGGTGTCCGACCAGCATTGTAGGGCACTGAGAATTAATCACAACAACAAGAACTTTATATCAACATTATTATTATATAAATCTTTATATTTTGTTATGTTACCGAATTATTTTACTAATAACTTAATTTGAAGGGGCCTGGTTGATAACGAGTTGTATCGGTTCCTGTTGGGAGATTTGTTTTTGTTTTTTGCTCTATGGCCTTTTATTGCACACCCTAGGTAAATTAGACCTTGATCTACAGATTAACGTGGATTCCGAACCACTAACAAATATCCACCGTTAGTATTCGAATCTGAAGCACCAAAGATGAGAGCGATGACCAATTGGCTATTAGGCCGCTCCTGTTCGAAGAAGAATAAAGGTTCAAAATCTAACAAATGCAACTGATTGGAAAGTTACAGTGCCCTTGCAATGTATTGGCCTTATAAATCGTAACCCAATATGGGGTTTTAGGAAGTAAGTACAGTATAAACTATCCAGTTCATGTCCCTTGTGGTGTTCGTAAGTTTGTAGACGAAATATGGATGCAGTTCAACAAACCTCCAAGTTTAATGCACTTCTGACAACAGTAAATAAGCTACAGATGTGTTTTTAAGTGGCAAATAAATTACTTAACATTGAAAAGTCCACTATGATTCTACCACATATCGCATGGAAAGTTAACAAGCCACGGATCAGCACACCAAATCAGACGGATTCAAACACATTGGCGTAATATCATAATAAATTTTTTTAACACTTTTTATTCTAATTAAAAACTTTTTGTTTTTAATTAGAATAAAAAGTGTTAAAAAAATTTTTATAATCAAAAATTTTAACTTAGATATCAAAAAGAAATTCAGAAAAAATAAATTGGAGATATTTAATCTGATCAGATGAAAATGACAAAATGTTTTAGATGGAAACTAAATAGAACCTTTAACTTTCAACAGCAACTATTTGGTAAAACTCTACTACTCGGTTGTCAAAATTTCAAAGTTTATATAAATAGTAGCAATATCTTGCTAAAAGTAATCAATGTATATCCCAAACTTTGCAAGAACTGCATCCTTTTAAATAATGTCATCCCGTATGACACGTAACAGGTCCAGTATGAAGAGCCATATCCTTGCTCTACAAGTTAAGGAAACGAAATAAAGAGGCCCAGAGGTGTCATCAACACTGTGGGGTTGTTTATTTCAGGAACGTTGTTCCGGCCTCGTTTTGCGGGGTGCGTTTCTTCGGCACACACCCCGGAGACAGAGGGGTGTCGGTGAATGCTGATGGTCCCCAGCTTATTCCGAGGGTGTACGTGATGAAAATCCCACGCGACAGTTAAAGTGGTCAGCGCATTCGATTTCTTTTATCACAGAAGGGTGTTTGTTTGTTGTTCGTCTGGTCGTGTATCCTGTTCTACCTCAACGAAGAATATGCTGGCTAAAAGAATTTCTTCCATTGTGCCACTCGAAGAAAGTTTGGGTTCTTTTTAGCGTCTGCTTTTAGCATACCTCTCAATAAACCGCCTCGGGCCATCGAATAAAAAGGAGGAATCCATCCAGCAGTCTCTGCGAATAACAATTTACAAAAAAGATATTCGGTGCCTTTAAGGCATTGTACCAAACAACTGCAGTTCTTCTGCAATATAAATAATCGTGTATTTGTCAAAATGTTCTAAGGAGACAATAATTTTGTATAGTTCTGTCAAAATGATACATTATTTTACAAGTTATTTTAATCAGATATTTACCAGATTTTAAGAGGAGCTCAATTTTTACTTCGGTAGAATTTTTTTTTGTTTTGTTTTTAGTTAGGAAAATCACAATGTTTAAAATAAGCTTCTTGCACACTTTTTATGATAATTTGTATATTAGATACGTAAGATGTTTTTTTTCCATATCTAGATGGCAAACACTTAGTCAGTTGTCTTTTATTCGTTAATGCAAGCGCTACACCGACGTTACTGACTTAGCACAGCCCAGGAGACGCTTTTAGCTTGAAGACAAGCTACGGATGCAGAAAAAAAATACCCCCGTTACTCGCTACAATCCTATTAGACCCAGACCTACGTTTTAAGGTGGATTCCTTAATCATTAGAAACATGCATGGCACCGCAAGGGTCCCGAACGTTAAATCTTTGGTACCGCACGTCAAAGTGCTAGCTTCCCGGCCATCAGACTCCGAATGTATTTCATTAGAATAAAAAACATATTTTTTTTTTTATAATTAAAGGTTTTAGTTAAGTTATCAAAAGGAAATTCACATAAAAGAAATTCCAGTTGCTTTACCAGATCAGATGAATATAACCAAATGTTTTAGCTGAAAGATTTAACTTTCAGCCAACTATCTGGTAAATCTACCCTAATCATTTGTGAAATGGTTTATATAAAATATTGCAATATCTTGCTGCAAGTAATCAATGTACACCCTAAACTTTACAAGAATTGTATCTTTTTTAAATAATGCCATCCCATATGACACGTAACAGGTCCAGTATGAAGAGCAATATCCTTGCTCTACAAGTTAAGGAAACGAAATAAAGAGGCCAAGAAGCGTCATCAACACCGGGGGTTGTTTATTTTAGGAGCGTTGTTCCGGCGTCGTTTTGCGGGGTGCATTTCTTTGGCACACCCCGAAGAGAGGGGTGTGTCGGTGAATGCTGATGGTCCCCAGCTTATTCCGAGGGTGCACGTGACGAGAATCCCACGCGACAGTTAAAGTGGTCAGCGCATTCGATTTCTTTTATCACAGAGGGATGTTTGTTTGTTGTTCGTCTGGTCGTGTATCCTGTTCTACCTCGCCGAAGAATATGTTGGCTGAAAGAATTCCTTCCATTGTGCCACTCGAAGAAAGTTTGGGTTCTTTTTAGTGCCTGCTTTTAACATACGTCTCAATAAACCGTCTCGGGCCATCGAATAAAAGGCGAATCCATCCAGCAGTCTCTGCGAATAACAATTTGCTAAAAAGATCTCCGGTGCCTTTTAGACATTGTGCGAAACAACTGCAATTCTTCTCAAATATAAATAATGTAATCAATAACGTATTTGTCAAGATTTTGTAAGAAGTATAGAAAGACAATAAATTAGCATAGTTCTGTCAAAATGATACATTATTTTAGAAGCTATTTTAATTAGGTTTTTAAGGTCGATAATTTTGAAGATAATCTCAATTTCTTAGATAGGTAAAAAAATTTGTATTGTTTATAGTTAAGATAATCTCATTTACTAGATTGGTAGAAATTTTTATTTACACTAAATTTTTGTTTTTAGTGTTAAGATAATCTCAATGTTTAGATTGGTAGAAATTATTTGCTTTGTTTTTAGTTAAGATTATCTCAGTTTTAGTACAAATTTTTTGTTTGGATCTTAGTTAAGATAATCTCAATTTTTGTAGAAATTTTTTGTTTAGTTTTTAGTTAAGATAATCTCAATTTTTGTAGAAATTTTTTGTTTAGTTTTTAGTTAAGATAATCTCAATTTTTAGATTGGTAGAATTTTTTGTTTTGTTTTTATTTAAGAGAATCAATTAAATATAGACAATATTTAACACATTTAAAGGCATCTAATTAAAGATTCGTGGAAGGATTTAACTTCTAAGCAGAAAATAAAGATAGGGAAATATACTTCCTATATTCAAGATATATACCTCCACTCGGGTGAGAGTCTCGAGGCCTACTGACCCTTCCTCCTGAACGCCACAGAGGTCGCACTTGCAGTGTGTAGGGGTGAGCATGGTTACAGTAAGAATTTTACAAAACGAAAGCAAATGAAAAAGTTTCAGAGGAATTAACTATTAATATAAAAGGCAGTTCATTTTTAGATAATAAAACTGGAAGAGACATTCTAATATTTGTCAGGAAATAATCTATTCATAATTTTATTTTTTTAAAGCCAGCGATTTGCAAAATTTCTTTTTTTTATACAATGATAATCATTCAGTTTGCCAATATTGTGAATGAGTCTGTTTCATTGAGAGTTATTAAGCTATTTAATGTGTATTATAAATTTTTGAGAATATATTTTTTAATGAATTTTAAATTTTCTAAGATACTTAATTTTAATTTTTTCAATATTTTTTTTTGTTTTTAAGAATCTTAAAATATCACTAACATTATCATAAAATAGCAGTCCACTTATTCTTAATTTAATATTTATCACCATAATAATATAGGTTTATAAGTATGAATAATGTATTAAGAAATTTTTTTGTTGCTAGAACGACAAATGTATTTTGTGTTTAACTTCTTTTTGTTTGGTTACATAATTTATTTACTAAAGTTCAACGAAAAGTTCTTTTATATAATTTTTCTTTCAAATTCTAAACTTCAGTTTTAATTTAAGTATTCATTTAATGTTTGCTGATAGTCTAGACACTTCATATAAGTTTATAAAAGAGTCAACTAAAATGTTTACAAGCCTTCTAATTTTCTATTTCATATTTTTAAAATTTATTTCAATATACTAGTACAAAAAACATTACATGTTTTCTTTTAATTATTAACTAAATATTTTTTTTTATTTTAATTTGTTAATTTAATATTTTTTCTTTTTATTTTAATTTGTTAATTTAATATTTTTTTATTTTCATTTTAATTTGTTAATTTAATATTTTTAAAATTTTTAACACTATAATAGTAACGCGAGTCAATTTTATACAAAACATTGCATAAATAATCGTGCATTATTACTTGTTTGAAATTTGCTTTTTTTTTTATACAGTATGAATTATTCAGTTTAATAATATTGTGAACGAGTCATCATATATAAACATATCATCACCAATCATGCATTATTAAATAATAATGCACGATTATTGATGTTATTTTTGTACGCTGTAATTGTAACAACAGTGAATTACATAAAAACATAACATAAATAATTGTGCATTATTACTGATTTGAAATTTGCTGTTTTTTATAAAGTAGTAATCATTAAGTTTGCCAATAATGTCAACGAGTCAACATATAAAAACACAAATAATTGTGCATTATTACTCGTTTCAAATTTGCCTTGTTTTTATATAGTGATAAACATTCAGTTTGCCAATAATTTGAACGAGTCAACGTATAAAAACATAACATAAGTAATCGCGCATAACTTGTTTCTAATTTGTTATTTTTTTATGCAGTGATAATCATTCAGTTTGCCAATATTGTGAACGAGCCAACATATTAAAACATAACATAAATAATCGTGCATTATTACTTGTTTGAAACATAACAGTGATAATCATTCAGTTTGCCAATATTGTGAATGAAACAACATTATAAAGCATAATATAAATAATCTTGCATTATTACTTGTTTGAAATTCGCTATTTTTTTTATTTAATTTGCCCATATTATGAACGAGTAATGTAAACAATATAAACATAACACAATTTCTAATTAATTACATAATTCAGCTAGCAATTACATAGTTTAACGCTAGACCATTCACTAATTTGAAATGAAATTAATCCTTTTATCATAAGTAAACTATACCATATTTTGAGAAATATTCTATATTATATGATAAGTAAGATTTGAAAATGCACAAGAATAAATATGCTTCTTGCATTTATGCTTCCAGCGACATTTTGAATATCTGCATTTCATTTAAACAAAATTTTAAACTCATTCTCATGAGATAGCCAAAGGGATAACTGGAGGCCTCAACATCCTAAGCCCTTGTTTTTCTAAACATCTCAGTGAGATATCTGTTTTAAAACTTGTTTTTTATCTCCCGCCCACCACATTGAAAGCAATCTTAGGAGGAATCGGGGATATACGAAAAAAAATTGTAATCCTGTTATCAAAGCAGTTCCAAATCTGAGATTTCCTATTTGTTAGGCATTTATGTAGATTGAATGAATAGATCTGTCATGAGAATTGTTTTTGCCTCGGAATTGATGGAAATCTTGAAGTCGGTTGCCTACATTATTTTGGTGATTCAAAAGTAAATAGAAATTCATGAAAACTTCTATGGTAAGCTACATGCCCATTGACTTTCTGTCTTGGAAAGGTTTAGGCAAAAGATTCAATTTAATTCTACAATACATGTCAAGCATGAAACAATTCTCATGCTATTGCACACGTATGAGTTTAAAGCGAAGCCATCGTTAAAAATCTTCAAATTTATTTATTATCCAAATTTCTACCCAAAACATTAATCACTTTATTTTAAAATTAAAATATATATTACTTTTAAGTAAGTTTTAAGAATATAAGTTAAAAAAAACGTGTTTTAAAAGTCTAAATGTACAGTATTTGGAATACCATGTCCCCTATGAAATATTATTGTTTGTTTCAGTTCTCAAAATATATTTTTTGTTTTCTGAAAGTGGCAACGCTGATTTAGAATTGTGTTCCATTTAAAGCCAGAGCATTTGACGTGTTTACTGTTAAAATTTTGTTGTTTGTAAGTTTCAAAATGTGAAATGCTTATTTTGAAATTTAGGTCTGCCAATATTTTATTGTTCTTGTCATTTACTAAGTGCTTTAAACTTTAAAAAAAGATTTTATTTGTTGGTTTGTTTTTATCTAAAATGTTATTTATCTTAGTGTTTGGCAAAAGATTCAATTTAATCTAATAATACATATAAAGCACAAAACAATTGTCATGCTTATTACACATGCATGAGTTTAAAGAGAGGTGATCGTTAAAAAAATTCAAATTTTATTTTTAAAAAATTTATATTCGAAAAATTAACCACTTTATACTAAACGTAAAAAAATATATATTTTATGTGGGTTTTAAAAATATAAGTTACAGAAAAATGTGCTTTAAAAGTCTAAACAATTCGTTTTCTGACTAACACCTCACCTATGAAATATTGCTATTAGTTTTATTCGTCAAAATATGTTTTTTAACTTCTGAATTTCATTAGGAACACGCAAATTGATGTCTTTGTTGTTAAACTCTTGTAGTACGTAACTTTGTTGTTAAACTCTTGTAGTACGTAACTTTCAAATTGTGAAATGCTTACTTTGAAATTTGGATCTGCCATTATTTTACTGTACTGATCATTTATGGAATATTTTAAATTTTAAAGAAGATTTTCTTTGTAAGTTTATATTTATCTAAAAGGTCATTTATCTTATTATTTGACAAACGAATGAATTTAATCTAACAATACAAATCAAGCACAAAACATTTCTCATGCTTATTGCTCGCCTATGAGTGTAAAGAGAGGCCATCGTTAAAACATTTCAAATATTAATTTTTTTTAAATTTACATTCAAAGATATAATCACTTTATTCTAAACAGAAAACTATGCAGGTTATAAAAATATAAATTAACGAAAAACATGTTTTAAAAGTCTAAACAAACAGTGTTTGGATTACCACTTCCGCTATGAAATATTACTGTTTACTTTGCTTGTGAAAACATAATTTTTTAACTTCTGAAAGTGGCAACATTGATTTAACAATTGGGTTTAATTTAAAACCAGAGCACTGGACGTGTTTAACTGTTAAACTTTTATTGTTTGTAAGTTTCAAAATGTTAAATGTTTATTTCGAAATCTGGGTCTGTCAATATTTTACTGTTCTCATCATTTGCAGAGTGCTTTAAACTTTAAAAAAGATTTTATTTGTTAGTTTATTTTTATCTAAAAGATTATTTATCTTATTATTTGGCAAAAGATTCAGTTTAATCTAACAATACATATCAAGCATGAGACGGTTTTTATGATTATTGCACACGTTTGATTAGAAGGAAGCCATCGTTAAAAAAATTCAAATTTTAGTTTTTTTTAAATTTATACTCGAAAAATTAACCGCTTTATACTAAACTTAAATATATATATATATGTATATTTTCTGTTGGTTTGAAAAATATAAATTAAAGGAAAACGTGTTTTAAAAGTCTAAAGAAATAGTTTTTGGACTACCACGTCACCTATATGCAATGAAATATTGCTGTTTACTCTGCTTGTTAAAACATATTTTTTAACTTCTGAAAGTGGCAATACTAATTTAAAAATTATGTCTCATTTAGAACTCACACGTTTGATATGTTTACTTTTAAACTTTTGTTGTTCGTAAGTTTCAAAATGTGAAATGTTTACTTCGAAATTTTATGTGCCAATATTTTACTGCTTTCATCTTTTACAGAGAATTTTTATTTGTTGGTTTATTTTCTTTAAAAGTTTATTTAACAATCACTCAAATAGGTTTCTTTAGAACCGAATTCTTCTATTTCTTTCAATAATTTCCTTAACCAACTGTAAAGGACTAAAATATTTTTTTTGTGTCCTTGACTGGCATGTTTGTATATATTTTATGATTTCCATCTAGCTATATTTACAATTGTATTAATTTTTTCGGACAATTTTCCGAAATACCTATATAAAGAGCAAATTTAATTCAAAATTTTTACACTTTTACTAAATTGTTTCCCTTTAATTTTATATTTACTTTTATGAATTGATAAGTAAATATTAATTGTTAATTATTTATTCACTAACTAATCGATTGGAATTTTTTAAATAAGTAAATTTAATATAAGAACATTTGAAATATTTAAAAGGTGATTTCTGAAGGAAATATTCATTTTAATACAGAAAAATGGGATCCATAAATTTAAAAATGCAAATAAAGCTACAAATACAAATGAATTTTTCTAGGACGCCATTTTAAAAATTATTACACATTATAATGAGTTGTATTAATTGCTTACGTTAACGTTTACTACAAACGTGTAATATTTAAAAAAAGATAATGTGAAATACTTCAAGTTACATTAATGTTTATTGCTCATAACAGCAACAGTCATTATTTTTTCATAAACAAAACTACGAAATAAGTAATTATCTTTTAACATGTATATTTATAAAAAATTTTTTTTGAACATAAGAAAAAATATTATTCAAATAATAATCTAACAAAACTTTTAAGTATCTAAAACTTTTTAACACGTTCAATGTGTTAAAATAATGATCACAAAACATAGCATTCTATTAAATAAAATACAAATATATTTTTACATATAACAACGATTGTAGTATATATAACATTCTGCTGCCCGCATAAAAATAGTTTCGAATAACATAGGATTTCCATTATACGATTGTGAAATTTGAAAAAAAAAATTAATGTATTTTTGATGGAAAAATAAATAAACTATCCTTAATGCTCTAGTTGTTCTTATAGATGATGTAGAATTAACGATGCAAAGTGAAAGGACGGCGAATTTCAACGTATTAAACCAAAAATAAATCTAATTTTGGTTTAATACTTTGAATTCTTTAAACAAATTTGAACTTTTGTTAGTACTTCTACTTTAGTATATATTCTCATTTTATTATGTTTATAAAATGAATATTGAGTTTTCATTTAATTACCTTCAAATATTGTAAAATCTTGAAAATGTTTTTAAATAGGCTCTTTAAATAATATCTTGAATAATAATAATAATAAAAATAATAATAGTGTATATAATAATAATTTTTAATTAATGGTTTATAATATGTCTTAAATTCTTTTATTTATTCATCTATTAGTTTATAAATTTTAAAATATTGAAATGTAAATATTTATGATTATTATATCGCATAAAAACTCTCAGATAAAAGAAAAGCTCCCATATAAAAGATTTTACAAATATTGTAAAATCTTGAAATGTTTTTCTAATAAAGTTGATCATGATTTTTAAATAATATCTTAATACTAAAAATAATAATAGTGTATATATTGCTAATAATGGTATAATAATAATTTTCAATTAATGGTTTATATTCTGACTTAATTTCTTTCATTTTTTATTCAATTCCTTCTATTAGCTCGCACTCACCCTATATACATCTAGTTCAAATTTTCAATCGTTAATAAAATGCTTTTTATTCATCCACTCAAGTTCAAATGCATTTTTTTTTAACTTGTAGTGGATGGCACTGGATGTTAACACAGTTTTTTCAAATATTCATTCAGTAATTAAATTTCATTAATTCATTTTAGTTTTTTTTAGATTTAAGTTGCATATATCTACCAATAGATGGCCCCAGATAAACTTAAAAAAATGTATGAAAATTATTTATAAAGGACTTTTTATAATATAGTGAAAAAAAAGTAGGAATTGACTTTAAAATTTTTTTTTTATATTACTTGTTTATTTATCTGTTAGTTTGGAAATCATAAATTATTGAGAGGTAAATACTTATGATTATTTTATCGCATAATAATCCTCATATAAAAGAAAACTAAACTGATATTCTAACATTAAAAAAAATTATTTACAAAATATGATTGATTTCTTATCGCTTCCAAAAAGGCAAATAAATTTTAAACAGAAAATATCGATTTCCTTTTTTAATATTAAATAAATCGATAAACGTTTAATATGTTATGTTATTAAAAAAATCAATACATTTTACTTAGATATATTGATTACATGTCATTATTTGGGTTTAACAGTGCAATCAAAAAGAAACAGCAAAAAAAAAAAAGTTTAATAAGTAAAAAATAAAATTTTCATGAGATTTTTATGAGATCGCTGTTCCTTATTATTTTATTGGCTTTTATATTTGCATCTCACGCTTTTGCAAATATTTATATTATATGACTTTTGGCAAACCAATTAGCAAAAATAAACGTTTTTCTCGAAATCATTTCATCTTTTTTCGTAAGTTTGTTACCAATTAACAAATATGTCGAAAGTCTCAGCATTGGTCTGCCAAAAAGTTAAATTCTACTTTCAAATAATTGGTTTTAAAAATATATTCCATAAAATTTCTGGAAGTTTGCCAATTGCTTAATTTTAAAAGCATTTTTTTTCAGTATTTCAGATTTGATTCAGTGTTTATCGAAATTAAAAAACATTTCATTTATATTAAATCTAAAAATGTTTTAGTAAGTTTACAGAGCACATTTTTTTTATTAATTATTAGTTAACAATTAATATGGAATTGAAAATATATTTTCTATAATAGTATAATTGTTATCTTTAATATGATAGTATCATTTTAAATATGAAGGAATACATTTTAAATGTTTATATGTATAAGCATGGAATAGTACCTCTATTAGTGAATTAAATTTTTTATAGCTTTTCTTTTCTTTTTTTTCAGTTTCTTCTATTAACTCACACTCTCCCTATATACATCTTGTTCAAATTTTCAATCGTTAATAAAATACTTTTTATTCATCCACTCAAGTTCAAATACATTTTCTTTGAACTTGTAGTGGATGACACTGGATGTTTACAGTTTTTCAAATGTTATTTCAGTAATTAAATTTAATTAATTAATTTTAGTTTTTTTTAGATTTAAGTTGCCTATATCGACCAATAGATGGTGTCAGATAAACTTAAAAAAATGAATGAAAATTATTTATGAAGGACTTTCTGCAATAGAGTGAAAAAAAGTAGGAATTGACTTAATTTTTTTTTTTTTATATTACTTGTTTCTTGTTGGTTTCAATTTAATCTATGTTATATATGAATAATTATTATTTGTTATTCATTTAAGGGAAATATAAGTTATTTAAACTATTAAAAATAACTTATATATAATATTTATTATTTATTTATAATATTTTAGGCAAAATATATATATATATATAGTGCCTAAAAAAAAAATATATATGTATATATATAGTGCCTAAAAAATATATAAATGTATTTTGATAAAGTATAAAAGTATATAAAAATATATACTTATATATACTTATAATATATGCTTATATACATATATATTTAAAAAATAAATTATACAAAATATATTTTAAAATTTTTATTTTTTCTTGACATGTGTTTAGCTTGTAAATCATTCAATATCCTTTTTTTATTTATTAAAATATTTTCTATTTCAAGACTTTTATTTGTATTTTTTTACCTGAAATAATTTATATTAATTTTTGAATAATATTTCAGATAGAAAAATGCGAAAAAATCAAGAGGAATCAAAATAAAATTAATTAACAACGCATTTGAAAAACAACATGCTTTTAAATTTATCGTCTGTTTTTTATTTTTTTATCGTTTGTTCACATTCGAAAGATATAATATTTTCGAATGTGAACAAACAATTATTTTTAAAAGAAAAAAATTGTATTAGTTAATAGATATTATTTTTAATATTTCAGACTATTATAAGAATATATTACCAAATGTGTTACTTTTATTTCATTTATATTTATTACATAAATTTATTCAATATTATTCCTGCTATTTTATTTAAAAAAATTTCTAACATTTTTGTAGTTCGAAATAAAGAATTGATATTTCGATATCATAAGTTTCAACAAAGGAATATTTTACAACATAAATAGCTATTTTATTGAAGTTCTTTAGAATTTATTTATGAAAGAGTTAAAAAAACTGAAATAGAAAATAAATTAATAACAAAATGGTGAACTAGATTATTCAAATATCTCAATTTGAATAGTGAACAGAATTTAATAAAAACAATCTTACAATCATATTTTAGAGTTGCATTTACTTTTCAAGTCATTTAAAGTAAAATTTTATAAAAAATTCTTGATTAAATTATCTTTTATAAAGATATCCAAATTTAATTACCACCTGGCAATTTCAATTCAAGGTAGTTTTTTTTTTAATTTTAAAGCTATTGAAAACTGATTTTTATCCATTGTAAGAAATGATCCTGTAGTTGTAATTAAGTTATTCTTTTTATAACTTTGAATAAAACTTTTAATTTGTTACAAATAAAAAAAAAAAATGCTTTATGAAATGGGTTTCAAATTTATTTTAAATCTGAAATGTTTTTTTCCTTTTTTTTTTTTTTATTTTTTATTTTTGGATTCACGTTAAATACATTTTTGGAATATTTGGGTTATTAATAAAGAATTCAAATCAATTTATTATTCAGCCCTCCTTTTATGTTAGAAAATTGTATTGTCGCTGTCAAGGTCAGACGCTCGCACAAGCTGTAATACTTTTGATTATTGTCACTATAACTGACTGTTTGAAATATAAAACATACGTACTTGAAATATATATATATATATATATATATTATTTCAGAGTGAAAAAGCCTTTTTATGAATATAAGCACATGGTATTGTTCTCATAGCAGCTATATTTTTAATTTTTGTAAAAACTATTTTTTTAAACTAAAAAAATTATATTTAGAAACACAATAGAATTTTTGAATATTTTTAATTATTTCAAACATATAATAAAGAATATATTATAATAATTTGAAAATAATAAAATTATTGCAAAATGCACTAAAACTTGTATAACTATTCTAGTTTATGTGTAAAATTGATAATTTTTAAATTGATTTTATTTATATTATATAAAACATCATGAATTTTAAATCATATATATTTAGAAACACAATAGAATTTTTTGATAATTAATTAATTTCATTTTATTATCATTACTTTTAATTTAAAGTTTTAATTCCATTTTTATTAATAATCATATTTCTTCAAATTAGTGAAGATGCATTAAATAGGACAATAATGAAACTTGTTACACAAATAGATTTCAAATTTTAAAATTGGTTTTTTAATACATAATTTTTTTTTTTAATTTTAAAACCAATTTTTTAATTTTCTTTGACTTTATGTACAAAAATATATATTATTGTTATGTGGACTATTAACTTTGATATCAATTCAAATGTGAACATAAAAAAGTTATGATATTTATAAGGCATTTTTAATATTGTTGTATACTTCAAAATATTTATCCACAAGGACACGTATTTTACACGTAATCCATTCATTTTTACTATCAACTAATAATTGATCATTATAAATATGATTTTAATTATTAATATGTACAAAAATATATATCATTGATATGATGTGGATTATTCATTCTGATATAAACGAAAATATGAACATAAACCATTTATGATATTTATAAAATATTTTTGATGTTGATGGATATTTCAAAATACTTATCCATAAGCAAATACTAACTAATATCAACTAATTTTTGATTGTAATAGATATGATGATCTATAATCAACGAATTGACAAGCACTTCCAAAAGTTGAGACCATAAAGAAAAAGTGTGAAACTTCGTTTTTATTTATTTATTTTATTTCATTTATTTATTTATTTTCGGCACTTCCAACGGCACCCTTGCGATCAGAAAATAAAACAGTGGGAAAAACGTACTTCTTCTTGAAGAAAGACTTTCCTGTCATACCGCTGCCAAGTACTGTTCTCTCCAGAAATATGAAGGCTTATTTATAACGTCAGGAACGACTGCGGAATTCCTTATAAAGAATTTTTTCTCTCTCTCTTTAAAGAAAAAGTGAATAAAAGTGGCCCAGTATACCGATGTGTCTTAGGTTTTAAAAAAGAAGAAAACAAAAATGGCGGAGAGACGCCATGAAGAAATATATGTAATAAATAAGAAAAAGAAAAACAACACGAAAAGTCGAAAAGAATGATAAATATAAGCGATGGAATCCTACTCGGAATGCAAGTCCTGTCGGTGATCTCGCCCATGGATCACGAAGCGACTGAGGAACTCAGTTCTTCAGCCAAATCTTCAGTTAGAAATTACACCAGTGCCATGGACCAGGGATCGAATGCCATCGATCAACACTGTCAGATGGAACAGAGAACCGAAAAACGGACGATATCGGAAAGACATGCATTTGGAATGCGTGGACAGAGAAATATTTCCTTTCAGACTTTCTGCCTCAGTAATAACACATTTCTGAGTCCACTGACAAATCAGTCTTTCACGATTTAATTCCCTGAAAAAATATTTTTGAGGGTGACTCACTCTTAGACACAAAAAATATTTTCAAAACACCTTACGAAAATATACTTTATGCTGTTGTTAATTTAGGGTATAAAATATTGACTAACGTAAAATATACATATATATTGTTTTGCAAAATTTAATACGTAATTATAAATATTTTTTTACAAATATTTTTTGTTAAAATTTGGCAAAAAAATCATAAAAAATGTATTTTTTTCTACTTCTAATTAAAATTATATAAAACGCATCATATTTAATTGCCTATTTGTAGACATATTCTGCATGCATTTAACTAAAACAATAATAATATTTTAAAGAATAGCTGACTTACAGTCAATAACGTCAATATATTTTTTCTTACTATTGTTAAATTAGGATATAAAATATTGACTAATGTGAAATATCCCTTAATAACTTTTTGTTTTTTAACAAACAATATCACAAAAAGGGAATTTTTTTACTTCTAATTAAAATAATATGTAAAACATATTATATTTAAATAAAAATGTCAATAACTCATTTCTAAATGAGTATAGTTTAGAACTATTTGTTCAGTGCATCATCAGTTCACATCATTCAATATATATAGTTAAAAATTCATTAGATTCTAGAAATTCAATTGAATTAAATTCATTGTATTGAAATTTATTTTAGAAATTCAATCTAAAATATGAACTCAGTATCCTAATAGCTTATTAATCATTCGTATTTCGACTTCTGATGGCTGTAGAAGCAAACTGAGTACTGTTTCCAAAAGTTAAAAACCTGGCTTTTAAAATAAAAAAAAATTCGGTCTGTCGGTTACTTTAAGTGAAAAGTAGACCTTCAAAATGAAATTATTTAGTGTTCAATTTATTTTCATAATATTTTGTGCATAACTATATAATGCATAATGAAATAAGTCATTATATTTTACCTGTTTTCAGATTAAAAAAAAATCGTGAAAACATTTTAATTATTAAAGTTAATAATTTTTTCACATTTTATTTTAGTTGGAATTAAAAACGCTCTATACACAACGATATTTAATTTGAATGACCATATCTCCCTGTATAATAGTGGTGTATTAAAAACTGTTAGGACTTTTTTAAAAATAAATAGAATGCAGTTTTGAATCTGTATTTTTACAATATGCATCTTGAAGTCTACCTTAAAATTAATTTAAATATTTCTCCTTTTAGTGAATAAACAAACATAAATTCTCAATTACAATTTCTTAGAAATATTTAATAAACAATATTTTTTTAAATATCAAAAAAATATCCACTTTATTTAATTAAAAAGCCTATTATATCTTTCTTTAACAAAAACAAGTTTCAAATTAAACTTTGTTTATACGAAATGACAAAACTTTTAAATTAAAATTATGAAGGTACTTTTGAAATTTTCACTTTTGAAAAATAACATTGCTTTACTGTTTATATTTTCTTGTTTAACTCTGAAACGTTAATTAGACGCCCTATTTCATTTTAAATATTTAATATAATAAAAATATTATTCTTTTATTTTATATTAAAATTTATCACTTTGATTGGTAATAAAAGTTCACACTAACTATTATATATGTTTTAATTTAAAATATTCCTATATTCTAAGTTATATAAATAGCCATAAATACAGTATATAAAGCAAATAAAATAATGTAACTAAAAAGTAAAACTAATGCAAACTAGAGAAAGTAAGATAAATAAAAATGCTCGTGCATATATTATACGATTCAGTGCACTTATTTTTCACAAGTCTGGTGGAATAATAAAGGTATTTATCTAGCTTATAGTTCTTTGCTTTTAGAATATAAAATAAAATTTGCATTTATATGAAAAGAAAACGTTGCTATACACTGGGATTTTGAAACAAAAACTAACAATATGTTATAGGCCAATGTCATCATTGCTGCAAAGTATAAAATAAATTGCATATTTTACATATATCCGAAAGAGTCACTTTATAGCTAAAATGTTTGATGTTTAAATAAGGTTATCTTATTAATTTTATTCATTCGGTACTCATCAAATCAAATTTCTTCTATTTATAATTTTTTTTTAATTTTACGATACGTTGGAGATTGTGACCTCACTTTATATTTACCAAAATTCTACAAAATCATAATGTAATGCTAAGTTATCAACAAATCTATGGAATTATTTAAAAAAATATATTTTTATATGCACGTCTAACTAGTTATTAAGTCACTGGGAACGTATATAGTAAAATCTAGCTGTTTGTCTAACAGAAAAACTAATGTCTAAGATAGAAGACTGGCTAAAATCTAAACGAGACAACTAAAGTCTAAGAGAGACAATAGGCAAAAGTCTAAGAGAGACGACAGACTAAAGTCTAAGATACACAACAAACTAAAGTTTAAGATAGATAACTAAAGTCAAAGAGAGACAACAGGATAAAGTCCAAGATAAATTAATTTTAGTTTATCTTTGGTGCAATACTGGAGGAAATTGTGCACCAATTTCTTTGGTTCTTTTCACCTTTCTTTCTACACTCTCTAAACCTGATTTCCATCAGATTCTAAGATCGCATGTCACAGATAGTCAGCCAAACAGAAGCCTGCATGGTCAGGAAAGGAGGCTTTTGATTGGCTAAAGTTCCGTGAGGAAAATTCAGTTTCATAAACAAAGTGGAAAAATACTCAAATATATTATATAATTGAATCCAAAAACTATTCTAAGATCCGTATTGATATGTTAAAATCTTAATTATATAGCACTTCAAGATTATCGTTGACAAAAATAATATTTTATTTCTGCCAAAAGATTTGAAGATATTTTGATCCTAGTATAAATAGTGACTAATGAGTCTAATTAGTACTAGATGTGCAATGATACGTGTATTGTGTATTTTTTACAGCAATATTTAAGTTAAAATACATCAAGGTGATATATTTAATTACATTTATTTCTAAATATTTTATTATTGATTACTATGATATCTTCGGCCTCATTCAGCTCCATGGTGGGCCAGGACTGTCTGCCTATTGGCGTATTAAAAAACATGAGATGTTTTATTAACAAGATTGAGTTGTCAGCCCTACGACCAACGCTCTATAGTCATATTAGACCGGAACCTAAGGCTTAAAGTGGAATCCGAACTACTATGAACATCCATAGCACTGCCGAGATTCGGATCCGAAACCTTTGGCACAGAGCTAGTCCCTCAGTCATCAGGCCTATATCAGTGCTGATTATTAAAATACTGGAAATGTAACTGATTTAAACTTCAATAACAATAGCAATATATTTGTAAAGATAAATTTTGGGAATTATACCATTTAAATATTTTCTTTCATTTACTTAAATATTAATAATAATTATTTTCTTGGCCTGATAAATTTGTATATCATTGTTGGGCTACTAGAATTTATTGCATAATTTTTATTTTTTACAAAAAAAGTTGTTTTATTAATCCATTATTAATTCATTGGGCCTGATGGTCCCTTGGCCATCAGGCCCAATGTTACAAACACACATGCATAATTTCAATCGGTTCTGAAGATTTGTTCTTGTTGTTCTAATTTTTGTGGCGATGATTACAAAATGTTTTTGAGCATTTAAAATACATGTAACAAAAACATATATATTCATTTAATACAGGATTTCTTCTGTAAGTTCCATTACAATTAAATTCAATGCAATGACAGAAAAAAATAATTTTAATAAATTATAACTTGAATTCCTTTAAAGTTCTTGAAAAGCAATACTTGTATTTCAACATATTGCGATAGCACACGAAATCAAAGCAATAAATTTCCTGTCTTTCATTTTATTTGAGCCTCTATTTCACTGCCAACTGCATCTCGACTTCAACATCTTTGGTGACTTTAAAGAAATGAATATATATTTTGAGTTTGTATTTGTTTCCAATTCCACTCCAGAAAGATGGCTTGAGAAATCTTTTGTGACTTGCGACGTTTATTTTTATTTAATTTTCCAACTTTCTAATGCTATTTTTTTTTTCGTTCTGTTATTTCCATCTCCAGGAGAATTTGTTGGAACTTTCCATCTATTTAACAAGAAATCTCGAATTTCGGATCGAAGTTGTTTTAATTTTTCTTCTATTCCCCCGCGGAGAGAGGGTTGTCGATATTGAACTTTTTCGCCATTTCATTCCCTTTTCACTTCTACTCTTGCTGAAATTTCGTTAAAAGTTCTAACTTTTGCGAAATTCAGTGCCTTATGGCACGGATTAAAAGATTCTGGTGTTCTCTGCTGGTTGAATAATTTATGTTTCTTTCATCGCACAAGAAAAAAATTAGTTGAAAAAAAAAAGTTTTTTCTTCGATAAATCAGGCT
Source organism: Caerostris darwini (assembly GCA_021605075.1). Lineage (NCBI taxonomy): Eukaryota > Metazoa > Arthropoda > Arachnida > Araneae > Araneidae > Caerostris > Caerostris darwini. Next base: position 356,521 of record BPLQ01007533.1, read on the forward strand.
GTTTGTCTAAAGTAATCTTGAATATTTCGAACAATTTCTTCTACTGGTTTTTCCTTCAAAACTAATTTGTAGCCTTACAGGGTCGATGCACACAAGTCTTGAATATATTTCGGAAATTCTAGATTACATGTGTACTGCTTTAATTTAAAAACGGTAGCGAGCAAGGGTCTGAAATGTTAATGTTTTTTCTTACAGATTTATTTTTTTAAGCAACAGATTAGAATATATATTTTTTCTTGTGTTATTTTTTTTCAAAGACTTTAAATAATGAATTAATAAAACAACTTTTTTTGTAAAAAATAAAAATTATGCAATAAATTCTTGTAGGCCAAAAATAATATACAAATTTATCATGCCAAGAAAATAATTATTATTAATATTTAAGTAAATGAATGAAAATATTTAAGTGGTATAATTCCCGAAATTTATCCTTAAAAATCTATTTCTATTGCTATTGAAGTTTAAATCAGTTACATTTCCAGTATTTTAATAATCAGTACTGATATAGAATTCAATCTAAATATGTAAATATTGGGGTTTTATTAATTATTATCTTTATAACTGTTTGGCCTGATGGCCGAGTGAATAGCGCTCTGGTGGTCGGTTTTAAAGGTTTCAGTTTCGAATCTCGACGGTGGCATGGATATTTGTAGTAGTTCTGAATCCACTTTAAATCGTAGGTTTCTGTCTAATATGACTGTTGAGCGTTGGGCATAGGGTGTGTGTTTTTGTGAGGATGAAGCACTCATAATGTTCATTGGTCATCCTACAGTATCTTGAGGTAGTTCACCGCGAAACCGCTCATCCCAATTTCTGTTTACAATTTACAAAAATGGTGGAGATAGCGGACAACTTGATGAACTTAACAACCAATCTCTAATACCCCAATGATTCTTCCTTTTCTAGCTTCTACGGCTACTGATATTTGCTTCTATAGCGGCTGAAGGCATCTCTTATGATTGAGAATCGCCTTTTAGCAGATAAACTACTTTTAAATGATACCACTTAAGAATAATAAACTATTCTAATGAATATTTATGAACAAGAATGGATGTACATTAACATCCACTACCGACTTTGTTTCATATACTGTTTGTCATCTCTTTCTTAGTATCCTAATTCGCATGGCAATGAGCGCATATACTTTTATTATAGTATTATTTGAAATTTTACTCAGAATGGCATTTTTAATTATTAACAAATTATTCCTTGAACATTGATTCCCGAATTATATAAAAATAGTTTTAACAAAACTTTTTCTGTATTTTTTGGTGTATTAATAATTATTTTTTTTAAATATAAATTACGATAATAACCCATTATGGCATGAAGTACTTAATCTGTTATATTTTGAGCTTCCGTATAAAAAGCATCTGTAAACTGTTTTTTTTTTTTTTTTTTTTCAATAGAGTGCATTTATTAATTGTATAAAAAAATGCTATCTGTAAACTTTTTTACCATCAATGTTTTTCTGTGCGAAAAAAAAATTAGAATCCTTATTGAAAAGACATATTAATAAAGATTAGCTATTTTTTAATCCTATAATTAGTAAAATGCACTGTTGTTTTTTTTATCAAAATATTTGAGAAATATCAGGCTTTATTTTAATGAAATAATTTTTTTTTAAATATAAAATACCTTAGTGTTTTTGGTATGATCATAAACAACATTTAGACTCCTTGCTGAAATAATTTTTAATAGATTAGCTAATTTTGTGTATCATGTGATTAGTAAAAGGCACTACGGCTTTTTTTTATCAAAATAATTGTGAAAAATTAGGTTTTAGTAAAATGAAATATTTTTTTAATATAAAATATCATACTGTTTTCAGTTTCGCAATAAAAAACATTTAGGCTCATTGTTGAAATAATATTTTATAAGAAAGTAACAAAATCAATGGCATTAAATAAATTAGCTGTTTTAGTTAATGGCATTAATTAAACAGTAATTTACTTAAGATTAGCTGTTTTTTATTATATGGTAAATAAAACGCACTGCTGTTTTTTTATTAAAATAATTGATATTATATCAAGTTTTATATTAACATAATGCTTTATATATTGATATATTATTAGGCTTTATTGCAATGAAATAAGTTTTTTCTAAATATAAAATATCTTAATGTTTTCGGTATGCCAATAAACAACATTTAGGCTCATTGTTAATCAGCTAATTTATTTCACATTAGCTGTGTTTTGTTATCATATGGTCAGTAAAATGCCCTCTGTTTTTTATTAAAATAATTGATATTGTATTAGGTTTCATATTGATATAATATTAGGCTTTATTGCAATGAAATTAGTTTTTTTAAATATAAAATATCTTAACTTTTTTGTATGACAATAAACAACATTTAGGCTCATTGTTGAAATAATATTTAAAAAAAAAAATTAATGGCATTATCAAAATCAGTGGCATTAAATAAATTAGCTCTTTTAATTAACTGCATTAATTAAAACAGCTAATTTACTTAGGATTAGCAGTTTTTTTAACATATGGTCAGTAATATTCACTCCTGTTTTTATCAAAATAATAGAGAAATATTAGGCTTTATTGCGATGAAATGAGTTTTATAAAATATAAAATACTTATAGTTATACATACATATATAGATAAAATATTATCTATATACAGTCTGTTCTTTTATAATCTAATATATAATGCAGTTTATAAAAGAACAGTTTGTTAAATGTAGAGGAAATATCATAATTAAAATACTAAAAAATAATTTAAAATTTTAAACAGTAAATATGATTGCTTAACATTAATAAGTCTAGATGCATGTAAAAAAACAAAGGATTCAATTATAGAAATTATTAACAATCTTATGTTAAGAAATAAAGCAAATAATTTATGTAAATTTTCTTTTAAAAATGCTTTATTTTTACTAGTATAGCGACTGCTATCTATAACATTTGTTTAATTAGCAAGAAAAATTAAAAACTTAATTTTTCCCTACAGTGTCTCCTTTCATTACAGAATAATTGATTTTTTAAAGTAAATGTATTTGGACGTTAACTTTTCTTTCTTTCTCTGTTTACACGAGCGAGATACTTATAATTACTTGTCTTAATATCGCAGCAAATTAAAAAAAAATTGTTTTTGATAAATGCTTTGCACTAATTAGCGAATGAAATTTTAGAAATGTAATTTATAACAAATCCCCCCTATTGTTGAAGCGTGATATTAAAGGAAAGAATTTGCATCGGCACCTAGACGAAGTTATTAGTTTCGAGTCTTTCAAAACTCAAGAAATTCTTCTTAATTTTTCTGTTTTTTTGCATTATGTTTGCGCAATTAACTTTTAATTGCTTTTGAAACAAGTCTAAAACGAGAAATTTGGAATTTTTTTATTATTTATTTTACACTCGTTTATTTATTGACTTCGCTTTAAAACAATCTATTTTTTTTAATATTGTTTAGTCTCAATTTCAAATATTTTCACTTGTCCAAACATAATTTTTAGAATTTCTCTACATTTGTAAATTTTTGATAAAATCTTTAATTATTTCTAATTAGTATATAATTACTATATTTATAAGCTATTTATTTTATGCTGTTTACAGTTATTTTCAAATAGATCCAACTCAAACAAATTTTTTTTAGAATTCCTTTATATTTATTATAGCAATTATTTTGCATTTGTAAACTATTTGTTCTACATTTTTTGAGTTATTCTTTAATACTTCCCACATGACAAAATTACTATATGTGTATTATTGTAATTATCATGTATTTATGATCTATTTGTTGTGTACCTTTTAGTGTTTTTTTTTCAAATACTCCCTCTTGACTAAAATACATTTTTAGAATTACTAATAATACATTTGTTGTGTGCAGGTTAGGCAACCTGATTGTAACTAGATGTGGTTGAGTTAAGTCACAATATCTATTTATGAACGCAGAAACACCACACATATACAATTAGAGACACACAATATTTAAGAAATTTAAAAGCAGATAATTAGAGATTCATAGAAGGACTCCACTCTAAGCTGAAATTCTGAAACTAGGCTACACGCAGTGTAAGCAAAATATACTTCCTATCTGGGTGACAGTCTGTAGATCAATTAAGGCGCCCTATATGTATATATATATTTCCTCTCGGTATAAGAGACTATAAACTAAACGCTTGTTAGCGGGGCAGCACGTGGCGCTGTATTTCTTCTCCTATAAACCTCTTTTAACTCCTGAATGCTATAGGAAGTGATCTTGCCAGTGTGTAAAAGAAAGCACGGTTACCCAATAGTATATATTGATTCTTCTTCTTCTTCTTCGCCTATCCCCAAAGTCCAGCGGGGCTAGACTAGGTCCATGAATCCAAATACCGAAAGAAAGTCCAAGACCATCAACGGACTGTCAAGGAGATCCTGTCATCTGAGATGTGAGATGGTGAAGCCTGCTCAGAGGAGCACTTGGTGCAAGTGTAGAAAGCTTTCAAGCCATCTGAGAAAGTCATAGTTCTGAGGTGACCACTGAGCAAACGGGTGATTGCAGTTTGTCCCTGCCTGTCACAATTAAGTGCCAAAGTACCGCCAGGTCGATGGCCCCGATACCACTGGTGCACTGGGGGAGTAGACCAAATTGTTTTTCCATTTAACATAGCTTGGGAGTAGATCTCTGAGTAGGTAAGGCGCTCAAGTGGAACCAATACCTCACCAGCACTCGCTTTGGCTGATGCATGTGCCATTTCATTCCCCTCAAGGTCGACATGGGATGGGATCCACTGTGTGTGGATCTGATGATCCACTGAAAGATGTCTTCGCTTTTTGAGAATAGATACACCTACCCTGTCTCCAACACTCGACCCATTAGCCAAGTGCTGAACAGAACTCCTGCTTTCAGTTAGAATCCAGATTTCATTTCCTGCAGTAACAGTCGCAATGTAGTCGAGGCCTTCGCTTATAGCAATGAGCTCGCTACGGAATACAGAGCAGCCATCAGGATTCCTTCTCTGAATCTTCATGTAATTACTATTAGAAATTATATATATTCCACTGCCATATATTGATTATAGTAATTATTATTGGTTTATAAGCTACTTATGTTGTACTGTTTAGTGTTATTTTCAAATAACATTTCCAACTTAACCGAAAATAATTGTTAGATTTTTTTATTTACAATTATTATATAATAAAAGAAGCGCAGGATATTAGAATTTGTTTAATATTGGATAATAATTAAAATTATATAAAAACAATCAGTAATAAATGAAATTATTCTGAATTTTATTTAATTTTGCTTCGATTTCAAATTTAATAATCAACTAATGGACCAATGGTAATGCGCAGAGCTCATGAAGAAGGATTCTGATTCGAATCCAATGGCGGTGTTCGTTGCAGATTTTTCATTCAGAAACGAGAAAACTCGACAGATGAACGTGACAATTTGTGTAAAATGTCTCACAAAAATATTAATGCATATGTGTATTTTTCGTATTCTCTCCTGTACGGCACGCAAATGCGGGACAGATACTCCTAAATATCCTTCTGAGAGGCAACGATCTCCTTTAATAATCTTTCGATGAGCTGTTCAGAGTATACATAAGGGAATCAAGTCGCCTTCTTCATTGAAGCAACTTTCCATGGGGGGCCAAGATCGTCTGTCTACTGACAGATTTCGAGATATGAGTTTTTATTTCTACAGGGTAGGGATGTCAGCCCTACGTCCAACTCTTGACAGTCATATTAGACCGGGATCTACTGTTTAAAGTGGATTTCGAACCACTAAAAACAGCCATGGTACCCAAAACCTGGGGCATGAAGCGTCAGAGCTCTAGTCACTCGGTCATTCAGGCTCAAAACAAAAAGCCTATCTATATTAAAAAAATAATAATAATAAATAAATAAAACATGACAATACTAATATTAATGTTGATATAAAAATCTTCCATATTGAAACCTCAGAAATATTGTTGTTTTAAAAGCACAAACAATTTAATATCTCAAAAAAAAGATGGAGACATAAGATGTAACATATTCAGCGTTTACAAGGAACCCTCATGAAAGCTTACAATGCTTTATACATCATGCCATTGACATAGTAATAGCACAAAGTCATTCTCTTCTTAAAAAAAAATTATTCCGTCAGATATTTAACGTTTCCGACGTGTATAAGGTTCTATTCGTCAAACAGTTTAGTGTATCATTATAACAATAATATATATTTATTATGGTAACTAATATACATTTATAAGCTATTTATATTATACTGTTTAGTATAAGATAGATAGGGAAGTTCTTCTATTTCATATTACAATTATATCTACTAAAGAAACTAATTCCTGTAATAAAAATTTAATTAAATAAAATTTTTAATCGAACTATTAATATAATATAATTGAAACATTATTAATAACTATCCTGTCCTCTATCTATTTCTCATCTAATTAATGTGATAATATGTTTTTAATAACATATATCGGAAAATAATCTCATTAACATAAATAAGTTACAATTAATAAGTAATAATACTAATTGCATTGTTATATTTATTTTTTGAATGCAAATGTTTCTCATAAATTTACCCTATTATCAAACAATAAGTTGTATCAAAAGCAAAATAACTTCTTAATGTAATATAATTAATTAATACTAAATACATTTTATCAAAGGAATTATCTGACATACAATGTTGAAAGTGGAAGAATTATCTGCCGAAGAATTTGCATATTTGTCATAATACATTTCGTTAGAATACGATACTATTTAATGTGATGTTTTAAAATGTATCTACTTCCATGAAAAGAGAATGTTATTCGGAAATTGAATTTGCATTTATTTAAATGACTAAATATATTTATTTGCTTAATTAGAAATTTACAAATTATAAGATGAATAGAATTCGATTTTTATTTTTAAAAAATGTTCTTATTTCTTGTAAAAGAAATAGAACTATATATTTTTTACCATTAAAAAGCATTTTATTGCTTCATTATTTTAAATCTCTTCAAATTTAAAAGCATATGGCATATTTTTTATATTTATTTCTACTTGGTCATTCCAATAACTTTTGTAAACAACGTTGTTACAATGCAACATTTTTCAAAATTTAATTTTTTTTCTCTCAAAATATAAAATATATCTTGAAACAATCATTAAAAATGACTTTATTTATATATATATTTTTATTTCAATAGTTAATATTATTACATTTTTTTATGAATTTCTGAGCAATGTCTTTTTATATTTTATCAACATAATATTATTTTATCGAGAATAGTTTATCGAAATTTTTTCCAAACCCTGCTCTTCCTAAATATATTATATAGATATCTGATATTTACTGGGGGACATCTAAATATTACAATATACCATTTGCAGTCTTATATGAGAACGTCACTATGTATGTATATATATATATATAACAGGTGGGCGTATTTCAGTACATTGCAGATTGAAGAATATGTTAAATTATTTAATAATTTCTAAATGAAAACTTATTTAACTTAATTAAGTCCCATTTGGATTAACTACACTTTCTTGATCTAAATTATAAAAATCCATAAATATTTTCTATTTATAAAAAAATATGTGTATACATATAATTCGTTTTGTGAATTTGATAAAACAATGTGGTCTAAGACCTTCGACAAAACGTTTCTACTATTTGCTTTCCGTTTACTTATATTTTTTTTTCAAATTAAACTTTCTGATTATTTTGAAATCACTATCAATACTTACTATTATATTACATTATTGTACTATATGTATTATTATCAATTTGAACGTTTCATTCATTACTGAGATCTGCTGCTAATTGGGTTATGGTCAAATAATTAAAAAGTTGAAGAAAATTTGCTAATGTAACAAATAGAGTTTAGAATTGACTGACTCAATGGTAACGTGCACTGGCGACATGGCTATAAATGTTTCAAAAACGAGGAGAATCGATAGCTCTTGGAAGGCACTTCCCTCCTTCTTCAGCTGTATGGAGTCAATTCAGACTTCTACCTACGGATGTTCCATTACAACAAGAGCTGCTCTCTGTCCTGCTATCCATGAGATGACTACTCGTAGGGTGTCATTCCCGAACTAACGTACATTGAGGATTAGTCACAACTCAATAATAGAGTTTAGAATACTTCACACGATAAATTGTTATATATTTAACAATTTTTGTTATAAACTTAACAATCAGCACTATAAAACCTTGCCGTTTATATTTGTCTTAATTTAGAATACTCTATATTTTTCAGCTCAGATATGTGTCAATTTAGTTAAAAGTCGTTACAAATAATAAAAAAAAATGCACGAACAACATTATGTAACTCAGCATAAGATGTATAATTTCATAAAGATTCACTCTTAAGTTTCTTCTAGGTTCAGATCACAAGGAATCGTGACCTTCGATTTAAGTGATTCCCCATAAATGTGTTTATTATGTTTGTTTTTAGATCTTATTACGTATATTATTTTTACTTTTGGATATCATGTCAATTATTATTTATACTTTTAGACTTTATTGCGTGTATTATTCATAGTTTTAGATATCATTGAGTTTATTATTTATATTTTTAGATATCACATTTTTAGATCTTATTAGGTATATTATTTATGCTTTTAGATATCATATTTTTGGATCTTATTGAGTATGTTATTTATAATGTTAGATATCATTGCATTTATTGATTATGTTTTTTAAACCTTATTGGGTTAATTATTTATACTTTTAGACTTTATTGCGTGTATTATTCATACTTTTAGATATCATTCCATATATTATTAATACTTTCAGATATCATATTTTTGGATCTTATTGTGTATATTATTTATACTTTTCAACATCATTGCATTTATTTTTTATGTTTTTCAAATCTCCTTGTGGTTACTATTCATATTTTTAGATATTATTGAGCATATTATTTTTACACGTAGATATCATTGCATATATTATTTATACTTTTAGATATCATTGCATTTATTATTTATATTTTTAAGCCTCATTTATTTAAATATTTTTACTTTTAGGTATCATTACATTTATTACTATTATCTTTTAGAACTCACGGCATTTATTATGCATATTTTCAGATCTAATTGCGTTTTCTTTCTGTTTAATTCAAATTAATGATCATTATATTTTCTGAATTAGGAATAAAACATAATGTTATAATTAAATAATAATGTTATGTTTTCTAAGAACTTAAACCAATTTTAAACATTGTAAACAATTCTTTTGAAGGCATTAAATTTTCTTTAAATAAATAATAATTTAATTTATGGAGGCAAAAAATTATTCTACCAGAAATGCTAATTATGCTGAGATCCTCATAATTTGCATTTACATGCGACAAATTCCTGCAGCGAATGTTGCCTTCTGTCGAGCAAAGATATGCAGGGACATTAAGCTGAAAAAAGTCATAAAAATGAAACTCTTCCAAGAATTGCTCAAACGCCCAAGAAAAAGAATTTATTGGACCCCATTCTCTTCGAAAGTTCTTTTTTCTGAACTTCGAGACGCGCCATCTTTCTTTTAAGTTTTTGTGTTTCGAGTATCTTTCTACGAGCGTTTTATTTTGCCACGGAAACAATATTCCATGCAGCACCTTTTTATGCCATCTCAAAGTTTGTGTAAAAAACAGGGAATTTGAGGTTTCAGAAGATGCGAGAAAGAAATGGAATAACCTTATTCTCGTCGGAATGAGCTTATTTTTTTATGGTTTTGGCTTTATTTATTGTAATTTTAGATTTCGATTTGGCCAAATGTCTCTTGGGGCATCATTTTAAAATTTGTGTCTCTATTAACCATACAGAATAAACAAATAAATAAAACAGGCTCACAAAAAATATAAATAATAAAGCTGTACTTATTTTTTAGAACAAGAATAAAACATAGATATGCATTTTTTGCTCATAAAAAAAATCGAAGCTTGAAAAGCCAACTACGAAAATAAAAAAAAATCGCATCATAATTATTTAAAATATCTTTTAAGCATCATACCAATCTATCTGTCCAAAAAACTTAAAATCATAAAATAACCATCATTACCATAATACATTATTGTTAAATAAATTTTTAAAAATTTGGATTGCTAAATTTATATTTGATTGACATTTCATTTTATTTGGTTTGGCTTTGATTGTCGTTTTACGGTTATTTTGTGCATACTTTGGGGAAATTAAACAGGGGCCTACAGTTTAGCGTGGATTCTGAAGCACTCGCAAACATCCATGCCACCGTCAGGTTTCAAACCTGAAGTATGGTGGTACCAAAGGCCAGTGCACTAGCCAATTGGCCATCATTCCTCCATATGTCAAGAAGCTTCAAACTGACTTATAATCTTATACATGCTATATAAAACATGTCATTAATATCATTGCCGCAATAGACCCGTGTGAACTAAGGCCATCTGCCTACTGGCAAATTTCGAGACAGGAGCTGCTTTCCTTTTACGAGGTAGGGTTACCAGCCTTACACCCAACACTCTAGACTCATAATAGATCGAGACTAGAGACTTGTTAAATATAAAAGAACCCAAAAGGTGTAGTAACACATTATCATATGAGAATATATTTCAAAAAGTCGGTGATTTTGTGAAATAAAACCTTAGTGTTGTGTCGTTAAATAAATTAATATTATATGAAATGTAAAATTTCTATCTATTTCGGCATTTATTTTAAAATATGTATAACTAGTTACTTAATTTGTGAATGTAATTTAGCACACATTACGAATAGGAATTGTAGGAAATATAAAAAAATTCTGTAACTTTAAATCATCATTTGATTTTAGTAATTTAAAATGAAATAAGAAAAAAAAAAAAAATACACAAAAATGTTCACTTAGATTTCATATTTTTTTTTTATTAGATCCCTATATAATTTAAACTTTCATTTTTATTTTGATAAATTAAAATATTAAATGTTAGCTTTGTTTGCTAGAAATCACATAAAAATTTATATTCTCATATAATAATGCATTACTAAACCTTTTGAATTATTTTAAGTTAACAAGTCTCTAGTATTGTGTTTGTTGAAGTATAATAAATATTAGTCATTATTAATTAGTATTGATTATGATTTGTAATATTTGACAACATTCTGTAATTGCCATTACTCTATGTGCTATAATGATCACAACTCATTCCTATTTAGTACTGCTTTCAATTTATGGTATTTTAATCTCAGTAATTATATAATAAAATGTTTTTAGTCTTATTTTAAATCTCCTAAAATATAATGTGTTTATTTTTTATATGAAAATCATAATTAATTTTACTTCACTATAATAAATATGGTTCATAATTTATTTATATTGATTTTAATTTGATATATTTTTTGTCGTATTACAATTTTTCATAACTCTATATTTTATAATTATCATAACTATTTTTCATTTAATACTAATTTTAATTTATACTATTTTACTTTAAAATTATATATCCGAAGTATTTCATCTTATTTTAAAAATCTTAAAAAAAAATAATAAAATAGTTTAGTTTTTTTTGGAGATCATAAATCTTTTTATTGAACTAAAAATAGAATTTTTAATCTTTCGCTACGCTTTTTTTCCATTTTATGAAGGAAATTCTTGCTTATTTTTTTTTTTTTTTTGGGTTTCATGATAACGTTGTAAAAATCGTCGGCTGCCTTGTGTTTTCAACTTGCCACTGCAGTTTAAAATTCTTCAATCAGCTTTTAAAGCAACGCCCTCGAATTATTTATAAATAACAGGATTTTCAGAAATTTAAAAAAAAAATCTGTATGTATAATGAATGCTTGAATCTCTCAACGAAACTTGTAGCTCTATTAAAAATATTCACAAATATGTTGTTGTTGTTGTTGTTTTTCAGAAAAAAAAATATATTTGTGGTTTTTTTTTTTTTTTTTTTTTGATTTTAACATACCATATTATTAAAATATTGTTGACTTAACTCTTCAGTTCACTAGAAATTAAAAATTTTTTTATAACACTATTTTAAGAGGAAACGCTATTTTTCTTCAATCTCTTACTTTCTCGATTTAAAAATTCACTAGAATTTGTTAAAAGATCATTATCTATTTCTTATTTAATTTTTTCTAAAGGACATTATATTAGCTTTTTAAATAGCATAATTTTGAAACTAAAATGGCTAAACGTTTTAATTATGGTAATTTCTCTTCATAAAATTTTCAATTAATGTTAATGTTTCGGAAACGTTGTGAATTAAAATATATTGTATGTGAATTTAAATTACGTAAATTAAAATATCATGTAACAGCAAATTAGAAATGTGAACAAGTTAATACATCTAGTTATAGTACGCTAATTTACCTTAGTTTAATAATAAATTTTTGAATTAACAAAGAACACATAAAAAATTTATAATTGCTTTTGAAGAGATATATAATGACGGATAAGGAATAAATGAATGATGTGTGAATGTCATTAATTCATGATATGAATTCAGTATAAATGATGTATGAAAGGTAATATAACATTATGAAAAGACTATCAAAGACAAAACCATTAATCTGTGGTATAAATTGTCCATAGTATCATCCCATGGCTCTATCACGAAGAAATACTTTCGATCTATTCCAAAAAGGTTTCGCCTTACTTATTTTGATACCGATTTGTACTACATAATTTATAAAAACTCATTTGAATTATGTTCGCCTAATCTATGCAATTACAATATAGGTTTAGTGCACAAAATTGATATTTTTTTAGAAGCTTAAGGTTTAAACATCCTAAAAACCATTTCAGGAAATAAGTGACAATCCAAAAAAGTTAAATGGTTTTCGAAACTTTTTCCACATGTTAATAAGATACTTTCTATTTTATTTATCTCTTCAATTTGACAACAATTTGATGTTTTGTTTATTTTATCATTAATTTGTTACTTAATTCTGTAAATCTCGTGTGATACTTTGTGACGCAGAAATATTCCATGTACATTTCATTTAAAAAGAAAATAATATATATTATATACGATAATAGATTTTGCGATTTAATTCGCGCATTAAAAGTACGAGTACTCGAGTATTAATACAAGAGCACTTTGTTACAGACTGATTACTGCTTTTGTAGCAGTTAGAAAATTAATTGGGGTTTTACAATTATTATTTTATTTAATATGAATATATTAATATATTTTAATAATTAATACTTAATTTTAAATAAATATTAATTTTTGTCCAATTAACACTAATTAAATTTCAAAACTACACGTTTAAGTTAAAAATTACACTTAATTATACTAATTAGAGTTTTACGCTAATTAAAATTGTACTAATTAAAGAGTTTTTCTCTGATCAACTTCCATAACTCTAAAAGAGGAAAAAAACCGCTATTAAAAGTACAATATTTAAAGAAATGTAGAATCATTAGTCTTTTTATACTGTTTTTTGCTAAAAACGATGAAAAATATTTACCATCATTATTTAAATTTTTTACCATCTTATAAATTTTTCCATTTAAGAGAAATGAAATTTAAACAACAATTAAATGTCTAAAGACAATTAATTTTAATTAGAACACATCTAATTAAAATCATAAAGTTGAATGTTATTTATTTTATAAAGGATATTTCCATTTTTTTTTACCTTAAGAAAAGTTGAAAATTAAGAAACAATAACGATGAAGAAAATTTTACAAATGATATTTTCAATTATATTTTTTATTTTAATAATAGTTTTGACAGTTTCTTTTCTTAAAAGTATGTCAGAAATACCGCTAAAAATATATAAAATTAACTATTAATATGAAATATAAATATTATTAGTTTGATTTTTAATGTATAAATAATAATTAATATTATAATTAAGAAATATAAAGCAATGCTATGAAATATATTCTTAGCAATTAAAATATTTTGAAGCACCGACTGGGTTTTTTAAGTGGCAATGGATAATTTTTTACTACGAATAATTTCGAATATAATTTAAAACCATATTTCAATAATAAGGGGGTAATGATTTTATTTACATAAATTCGTTTTAAATAACTGCAATATGAGAATATGTAATAATGCATAAATTAAATCTAAAGTGAGACTGTATAAATGAGATTTAATTGCCTGAAATATAATTTTCTTAATTTTAATATGTTTTCTAACGAAATTTTAAACTTTTTAGAAATAGATTTATCCGTTTTTAAATTCAAATTAAATTTCCTTTCACTTTAGTAATAAGTAAAAAAATGAGACGTCTAGGATATTTTATTTATTTATTTATATTAATATTTAAAAATAAATTAGCATAAGGATATAACAGTTTTATAAAAAATCGCAGAAATTTATATAAAAATAGCAAAAAATCCTAATGAGATTTTGATTCTATGTCTTATGCAATATAAAAAAATATGCAACTCTAAAGCTTTTTGTTTAAAATAAAGCTAATATTAACTACTATTAATCCTTAATAAATGAGACAACTATAAAAAAATAATTTGAGGAAAAAATATTAACACTATATATATATATATAAATAAGAAAATGTAAAAAATTCTTTGGGTCTAAGGCAAAAAAATTCTATTTTTTTAAGCTTTTTGGAATATTATTTTTTCATCGAGAATTTTTTTGGAAAGCTAAAGACAGGAAGTAAATTAGATACTTTTAGAGTAAGGTATTTTTTTTCAAAATGATATACTTTTATAGTTTTTGTAATAGGATTTTGTATATCAGTTATTAATGAAGAATAATTATTTTTATCTCATGGTTAATTTATAAGTAGACTATATAAAATGAAAAATCTGAATAATTTGGATTATAATTTTTACAAATATTGAATTTTGAAAACTATTTTAATAATAAAGACACAAAAAAGATAATATTGATGCAATAACGTAAGCATTAATTATCAAAATAATCTATAATTGTACTGTCAAAATTTACAAAAACATTTCTAATTATTATAATCAAAACACCTCTTTTTTTCCAAATAGTTTATTCAGGTTTAAGGAGTAATAAATATATCTATAAAAAAATTAATTTTATTGTTTTGTTTAAAATCTCATAAGGTAACTAGATTTAATTTTAACCCTAGCATAAAAAATATAAAGCTTAGTCAATATTACAGATTAATCTATTAAAAGTATATTATGTTTAGTGTTGTGTCTGTACCAGAAATTGAAAAGAATATTTTGATAACGATGGTTTTTTCACTTTTTCTCAGTGTTTGTTAAGTAATTTAATAATAAACATTATTAAATCACACTTAATTTAAAAAATAAAATGCACACACTATCTTAAAATTGAAGATTCAAATTTAAAATGGCCTTCCAAACTAAAGTATGATTTATTTACTAATAGAAATGAATGATTTTGTTCATGCATGAATCGTTGATTTATTCGAATAATTTTCATATTATATGGATCGTTGATTTATATGAATAATATAGATTTATACGAATAATGTAGATTCATTCGAATAAGGTTGATGATTTATGTATCGTTGATTTATTTGAATAATGTTGGTTTATTTGAATAATGTAGATTTATTCGAATAACGCTGATGTTATATGAATCGTGGATTTATTC